>CM017564.1:6213849-6308518 GCA_007844125.1 Sinonovacula constricta
CACGGGTTTTTTCTGATGGTATATCCGTAGTCACCTGTGGTATGTATTCCACAATCATAAACCCCGTAGTTGGCGTCGAAGGGTGGTCGTATGGACCCGGTACGATCAATCGGCTGGTCATGCAGAGCCCTAGGTTAATATACTTTCACCTACTGTTTCTATCTATACGAATCTACTTCTCTGATACAAACATAGATTGATACGTCTTAACCATTTCTTTAAAATAATCAACAAGGCTGTGGCTTATGGGTTATTCGAACGGTATAATAGTTTTTCCGATCCATCCTTTCGAGTATATCGCGTGTGTAGCGCTGGCGCTTGGAGTTTTAGCTCCACTACGCGTTACCGTCCCCTTGATGGCCTCTGTGGTGACTGGGGACCACACGTGTTGAATTGTACTCTCTCTTCCTTCATGGCTTCAAACATTCTAAATCAACTCGACCAAACATCAAAGAAACTGACTCCGACGATAAACAAGTGATTGATACATTTCCGAGTCAGAGTACTTAGAGCAGAAAACTTTTTTGATCCTTAACCAAAAGTGTTTCTGTTTATCATCGAACAATCACTTAAAGCTATAATAGGCGTCACAAAGTCTGTGAAAGAATAAGAAACGGTTCCCTTTTTGTTGAATTAACACGAGCAGCTCATTCTGACTAACTCCTAAATGCGAAAAAAAATATTCACGACAGATCATTACTGCATCACCTCACAAGTCTCTGAACTTTTCGAAAGGCGTTAATAAAGACCGAATTCTCACTGGATACGTTTTGCGTTCGGTACTCATTTATTTGAAATATAAGAAACACTATCTTCTTCTGAAACTCCAGTATTGATCAAGTTGGAATTCAAAATGAAACATACGATATCTCTTACGGTCACGTTTTCTCATCACAGCTTAAAATTATTTAGTGTCAGATACAAGTTGATATTCATATTCCAAATCACATTAGATGCTTGAAGTGTTAAAAATTCTGGCGTAAAGTAATTGGAAAGATTCAAAGTTTGTTGAAAAAAAATTCAAGTAGTACATTTGAGTGTGTAAATAGTTTCATGTAACACCCTGCCTAGTCAAATAATTGTGAAATTTGGGAAAAAACGTATACCAATTAAATATGTCAACAACAAATATTACCATGAAGCAAGAAAGTTAACTGAAACTCATTTTCAACAATCGTAAAACAAATATTAAAACTGTCACAACTAGCGACGCCCAAACCCAATCAGTGAGAAAGGACCCCATTAAGGTAGCTGATATATTAAGCTCATTGACGCGCGAGTACGATATGAATTGTCCAGCTAATGAGCCTGCTATATCCGACCAAAAAGTCACCAATCAAAATCGCCAGTTGTAGAAAAAACAACAACAAAGGTCACCACCAGCGCTCCGATATAATATTTTAAACAACTTGATAAACTCCCATATATGACATAATAATACAGTGAAATTGTCGAGGTCTAAGAGCCAATTTTAATAGCATTTTATTTTTCTTGGCCACTTTAAACGAAAGCTGTGCTGTTCCTTTAAGATAAATTCCTGAAAGAAAATGATAAATTTGATTTTAAAAGTACATAAATTACAATGTGTGATAGGGAGTCTGGAGTCTCGACGACACTTGTCATCTTCAAACTGCCACATTAAAAATAATAATAATAATAATAATAATAATAATAATAATAATAATAATAATAATAATAATAATAATAATAATAATAATAATAATAATAATGCATTACAGGCTGTTGCCCTTCGTGTTACAGACCATAAAGTCACAGCTCACTCTGTTTATCTTACACCTAACGTATATATTTCTAAATCAAGATTAGATGTTTTAATCTATCAACTATCTTCCCCATATTCGTGTGGGGGACTTTAATGAACATAGCCCATTATTAAGATACTCTGATTATAGCAATATAGGTACAACGTCGTAGGACTCCATAGCCCAAAACGACGTATGCCTCAACAAAACGGCAACCTTCTGACATCCTGCTTCAGGGATATATCTCTTGACCTTTCTCATGTCATACTTCTATATGTCCTGATTAAAGCTCGGATGTGCATGATGATGTATGTAATACTTATTACTTTCTCATAATATTAAAAACGAATATGTTAACCTAAGTGACAATACTACTAACTGCAAGATGAGCAAGTTGGGTATTATTCTCAGTGTGTTTTACTAATGAATTGACTACTTCAATATTTGAGAATGCTCATCATAATATACATTTATTCTTAAATATGATTCACTGCATAGCAGAAACGTGTATTGGTAACATAACGACAAATCAAAGCGTTACAAACCTTAGTTTAATGACGTATGACAAAAACATTGGACAACATACTTACGAAATTTAAGAAATTCAATATTCAACCTAACAGTGACAATACAAATAATGATAAATCTGAAAGATCATAAAGCAGGCGGATCATTAAACAAGCCAAAATGAAGTTGTTCATGGTATAACCAGTAAAAATACAGTTGAAGATGTTTGGTCAATCATTAGGAAACACAGCGATAAATCTTCTCTAGCCACAGTAAATCATTTAAAATTGAATGACGCAATAATAACAAACAGAATATAATTTGTACACACTCTGGATAAGGGTTTTGAAATCAAAGAATCATCTTCAGAATATTGCTCTGAAGAAGTTCAAAATGTAAAGAATCGGGTTGAGAAAACTAAAATCAACTTTTATTCAAACAGTAATGAAAATTACAACCATCATTTTTCTTTAAGAAAACTTAAGGAAACACTGACTAAATCCCATGGTACCGATGGTGGACCTGATGATATTTTTATCAATTTCTTAAACACCTGAATTTAATATTTGTTTCTCCATTTATAATGAAATTTAATTTTCCGGAGAAGTTCCAAATCCATGAAACATACATTCGTTATCCCAATACCTAAACCAGGAAAGGATTCAACAGATACTTTCAGTTACAGACCTATTGCTTTGACTAGTTGTATTGGTGAAACTTTAGAACCGATGATAAATACTAGACTCCTTTTCGTCTTGAAGTAATTTACTCACAGAATTTCAAAGTTGGCTGAACAACCAACGCAATACACTCGATCTTCCTATTACATTTGGAACTGATATACGCGTTGTCTTTATCAGGCAATCACACTCTGTATCGGTGTTCTTTGATCTTGAAATGGAATACTAAACAACATGCTAACATGGGATTTTAACAGGTTTGGGTGACCATGGTTGTCGACATTTATTAACAGTTTGCTTTCTGCAGAAACCTTCAAGTCAAAATGAACATGAACAATGTGTCACTAAGGGTAGTATAGTATCAGTTATTCTCTTTAACATCACAATATAATGTAAACACTCCTAAATAATCGAGTCGATTGTTCACTGTATGGGAAGGATTTTCTTATATGCTATAGGTCCAAAAATATTACCACCGTTGAATGATAATTACAATAATGTTTAAAAAAAAACGGTGCAAAACGATCCTGAATTATTTTTAAATAAAGTTCATATTCCTGTCGTCAAGGAAACTAAACTGCTTTGTGTTATATTTGAAAGGAAATTATAATATATTATTGTTTAAGTCATATCAACTATTTGAATAGTAAATGTCTAAAGTCTCTTAACATGTTGAAATGTTTTTTCCATACCGACTGGGGAGCTGATAGAACCGCATTATTACAACATAATATATCACTGGTAAGATCAAAATTAGATTATGTCAGCAGGAGATCATATCTCTATTTGCTGGACGTTGTCCACAACCAGGGACTTCAATTTGCCATCGGAGCTTTCAGGACGCCCCCCCCCCCCCCCCTGTAGAGAGCCTTTACGTTGAAGCTAAATGAGCCATCATTATATATAAGACGAGAGAAATTTGCGATGTAGTTCATTACAACAGTTACATCTAATTATAAAAATCCTACACACAGTATCATTTTCGACCCTATATATGAACACGTGTACGAGCGTAAATCAAAGACAATAAACCCGTTTGGTTTACGGATGTTATAAATTTCGAAATCATCACATTTAGATTTTAATCAAGTAATGGACAATTTTGTATTGGAATTTCCACCATGACATTTGAAAACGCCCGCTGTTTATTTAGCTCTTTGTACAAAAAATAAGTCAAACAGATCATCTCGTACGACGCTAAAAGTTTCTTGAACTGCGCAACAAGAAATGTTCTAATCAAAAGCAGATTCATTTGGCGACTGTGCTTCCGTGTGTAAACTTTAAAACGTACCACCCGATTCGTCCGTTTTTGAAGGTCATGCTATGAACCTTTCCCTTGATTTTATTTCAGAGCATATTGGTGATACATGTGTATTGTTTACCGACTCTTTGTCAGTTTTAAAATTTATTAAAATCTCATTTTTTAAAACCCGACATAGAGAGATGCTTTTGAAACTTATTCGCTAAAAATAAGATGGTTTCCTGTTGGCTACCAAGACATGTAGACGTCCGATGGACCGAAGATGCAGATAAAAGTGCAAACTCTGCTACAACCCTTACTGAGACCGATCTTTGCATCCCACACGCTGATCACTTTTCTATCGATAACAAAATATCAAAGGAAATTAAGAAAATACTTGTATAACAAATAACACATAATTACACATTAACCAATGGTCGGTACTAATATCTCTATTTGCAGAGAAAAAACGCAGGAAGATGTAGCTCTTACTAGCTGTCGCATTTGGCATACTAGATTAACTCAATCACACTTTTAAAACAGATCTTTAACCTGAATGGGTACCTTGCCAGGAACCACCGAAAGTAAACCATAGCTTATCACATTTCATTGACACAGACCATATTCGGTCTAAGTATTTTAATTCTGATTATATTCTATTCGCGTTAAATGACATTGCATTCGGTGCCGTATGAGCTATCAGCTGTTGTCTTGTACCGAAATTATTATGTTTGCCCAAGAATCTATTAGCGACACATTTAAGCTGCCACAGTTTCTTTTGCACTCGCATTGATAAAAAGGCACAAACGACACAACTAAAATAAACAATCATATTTTTATCACACCCTATATTGTGCACCATATCTGATTTTTATTAAAATGTATTGATCCGATTGCATCGATACACATTATTAAACATTAAACATCATGACTGTATTTAACCTAGTGATTTAGTCATTTATATTGTATTTGTTTGAAGGCGAATGCCTCTATGTGCGACGATTGGCTAAAGTGGTTTACAAAAAAGTGTTACCAGACGCACGGTGCGCGCACGTTGAACGTTTTCTAGATGAACACAGATTACGCTCGAACATACTAAACCATTGGCATTAACTCAAAATGACTGAAGATAAGACAAAGCGATATTGTTTTTCAGGGAAAGACAAGCGCAGGCTTCCTTTTCTGGTGTAGATGCGCTCTTGCTTTAAAGTACCTTCAGCTCACGTGGTTGCCCTTTGTAGAGAAAGAAATGAATGCCCTGCACCGTGAAACCTTAAGCAACTCTAGAGGTAAACTGTGTCCAAATGCCAAGCCGAAGGACATAGTAGCTGAGAATGACAAGTTAAAATTCAAACATACGTGTACAAACGACTGCAACCAAATGTTAGACGTTATCCAGAATCTGTTTCCTGAATCCATCAAGATCGATAAGAAACAAGATATGTTACAAGAAACTGACCCCCAAACCTGGCTCAGCTCACCTTTAGAATTCACACGATTGTTTATGAAGAATTGGAAGACATCCGAAATTAAAAAGTTTGAACACTGCGATATCAGTGCACTCTGTGAAATAACTAAACACTGTCAATCGCTAATGGAAAAGATGGATGAAACAATGGTTATTGACGTAAGTATAATACTTGCCTTATTTATACATATATTGTGTATTCACTATTGAGATATAAATGACCAAGGCAGTATATGTAAAATGTGAAGAGGACGTCACACTTCTTAAGTAGTGTTTAAGTTATTAATGCACTGCGAAATTTCGCCTTGTATTTGTCTGTAGGTTGTGCCCAATAAAACATCAGACAACATAGGGAAAGCAAATTTAGGAATATTATTTTGAATTAAACAAACACGGACAGTAGAATAAGGACAATTGTGGCGTATTATGTGATTTAATACGAAAACTGTTTCTAGTTTACATCCATCATAACCGTCGAAGACTAACTGCTTTTCCTTCTCAAGAAAGGTTCATCTTTACCAAATGCATGGATATACTAGCAAACCGATCATTGGCAACAAAGCATGTGTACTGATTTTGATAGATGTGTGTATTATTGTATACAATCGTTTGTGTGTGTACCTATTACATTTTTACTTATTTTACATGTGTGCTGAAGTGGGGAGGGTGTGGGTGCAGTAGGCTGCATTATTTTATAATTTATTCAACCATGTAACATGATGTACTTCAAAGTTAAACACAGTAAACAAGAGAACAAGTAACACTACTTCAATTAAAACCACTTCAGGAAATTAAGACAAAAGGTTTACCAAAAAAAAATCACACATAAGACATGTTGTCTAAATGATAATGCTTCGACTCTTTACAGGTTAGATCAGTGAGAAATACAACAGTTCACAGTCCTACAATGGAGCTAAGCCAACAGAAAATGGAAGATAATATTGATGTCATGCTTACTTTTATTCGATATCTCAAAAGGAATGTTACACACCTTGACATCGCAGAAGCAAATGCAAACATGAATATGGTATGTGCATATATGATAACTATTTAAATTTGTTTACGAAACATACAGCTCTGATCATATGTTAAAGGTCAACCTTCGTAAGAATGTGGCATACATATAGATTTGTATACAGCTTGACATGTTTAAAAACTAGAAACATCATTTAGTACCGATGAAGCTGGGGCCTGCTGTATTTCAAGTGGACACTAGCAGTAAATCGTAGTTAAGCATGTCGTTGTTTAGACAATTTAATTATTACATCAATATATGCACAGTATAATGTCAACGACTGGACGAACTATTTAAAGATGGATGTAATTTTCGACAAAGATAAAGTAAACTTTGATGATGTTCTGCATCTTTAGCCGGACAAAATGACATAAGTAAGTAGTAAAACGCATGCTAGTTGGATTGACATGTACATGTAAATGTACACTCGGTTTGTCACAAGCATTCCATACACATCTCATAAAATAAAGAGATAAAAATAGCAAAACATGTTGCGAATAAATCATAACTTATCTACTTACTATGTGTACCTTTGTGTGCGACATAACTGTCCATATACATAATGCATTGCAAATACAACGGCATGTAAGAACAGAAAGGAACGAAAATTCGTTGTCATTATTATTAATCAAACATGAAATCGTTGATAGAAAGCATGAACTGTTTACAACTGGTTCATTTTGGCTGATTAGATATCCTCTACTAAACATAGTTAGTAGTTAAAAAATACTTGTTAAACAGGAACGAATTGCTCGTTTATGTTACAAAGGAGAAAGTTGTAACCTTGTATCAGATAAGTCCATAAGAAGGGACAGATTATTCTGACTGTAATTGAGGTCTGCATTTAATAAACTCCATTGAAGCGGTTATAACCAAACATGCGCGTGTTTGTTTGTTTGTTTTTGTTGTTGTTGTTGTTGTTGTTGTTTTTGTTGTTTTATTATTATTTCTGTTAAGTTCTAAACAATTTCAAGGCGATGATGTAGCTACACGTTTACGTTAACGAGTTCATGGAAGTTAGATATTTATCAAACAAGCATAATGACCGAAATTCCGATGCGTGAAAGCGTCGCACTTTAATAGTTTTATAGTACAACATGACATGAAATATTTGAGTAGTTTGTTAAGGGGTGACGTGGGGTAAAACTACGTCAAGTCTTTAAAACAACTTGCGAAAACACACGAGGCCTCGTCTATAGCCCATTCTACCCAAAACTTAAAATTAATGTTTAGCTGCCTAAAATCTTCAACGTGTTCATTATGGGGTCACGAGGGGTCAAATTAGAGGTCACTTTTCCAGAGTTTACAAAAAGACTTTGAACACACTAGAGGCTAAATGTATAGCACAATCTTCACCAAACTTAGTCAGTACAGTTGTCTGCATGAACTCCTGTAGTAATTTGTAACTGAGTCACGTGGGGTAAACACGTCGGTAAATAGTACAAATCTTTGACCATATGTACAACCCAATCTAGAGCGAACTAGGTCATACTTGGCTGTCTGCATGAAACAGTTCGTTATTGGGTCAAGTCATGCAAAAAGGTGGTCGCTATGTCAATCATAGAAAAAAGTGGGTGAGGCCATATTTATTGTTCAATCTTCACCCTACATGGCCAAAATGTTTGCAAGTATCAATCTTACATATGTTTTGAAGAGGGTCTCGTGGATTCAATAGGTCATTTGGTAAAATACTAGAAAAAGTTACTAATTGTCTATCATTCGTTAAACATTGCTTAATTAACTCTTAATTACGTGACGCCAGATATGGGCCTTCTAAAAGTCCGTGTCCTCAGGTAAAGAATTAAGGGTCATCATGAACCTCTTGTCGTTAAACTACCAGTCAATATATAATTTTAAGAACGTATATACATGTAGACTGTATAGTGTAGCGAATTCGGTAGAGCGTCGGCTCCAGGTATAGGAGGCCCCGGGTTTAATCAACCCGGCCACGACATACCAAAGTTGTAAAATATAGTAGTGGCATAGCTAACGCTCATGCAAATATAAGGGTAGTTCCACGGTGTCAGGATAATGTGACTGGGTGTGGTATCATGCCAAGTGTTCACGGCATACTATACACAGTGAAGGCAGAACGATATCTGCTTGAAGTGGACACCGTCTCTAGATAATAAAATACTTTTGGTGGATGATAAAAGAAAAACAAACAAACACTCACATGCTGCAAATTAAGTGTTCCTTGACGAATGAGAGCATGTAAATATAATCGGCAAAACTCACTACAATGGTCATTAGGAAAGAAACATGCAGACCTAGGTATATGATCAATACAAAGATGGGTTAATTGTCGCAGAAATCAAAGAGTGTTCGACTTTTCTATAGATAAGTGGAACTATTTCACTCTTCGAATTATCGATGTGACCGTAATTCACAGTCGAAGGTTTGCGTACACATACTATCAACTGTAAAACACCAATAACCTCTGCAAATATTGGAGTGAAACTTAACGTTGTCATTTTGATAATACCTATAATCAATTGTATATGTTTTATGTCGAATTCTGGGAGCCCTGGTTAGACTTAGAAAATTCCGGTTAAGGTTGTGCGTGTTATAAAGTACTATAACGCTTACTGATCATGCAATCGAGTATTTGAACAATCGAGCGTACTATCATGTGGCAGCACTTTTTATTACAACATACAATTACAAAGCTAATAAGTGGCAGAAACAGTATAACATTGTCAGTTTAAACATGTGTATGGTGAGTGGTAAATTATATCAGACATGCCAGCATTGTATCTGCATGTGTCCCAGGAACAGAAATCTTTGGAAAACATGTTTTAAATAAAATGTTAAATTTCGTCTTAAATGATTGCATGTTCAAATATTGAAATAATATGAGGAAACCTGCATAAAACAAGTTTCAGAACGACATATACTACTGTTCAGGAACCTACGTTTATGGACTATGGTGTCTCCGGATTCGATTGGCCGACGCAAAGGCTGGAGTTTACTTGTTGGTAAACTAGAAGCTATGACAGAAAAAGAGACTGATATTTTTGTTAAACTCTTGGAACTTCCAGATTGATGTCCTTTTAAAATAAACATTACTATGACTAATTTTTGTATATGGGTAATATGCAAGTCTATCCGAACACTATGTTACTCGGTGTGTGTTAGCGAAATCTGTGAAAAATCAGAAACAAACGCACGTGACATGCGTGATTCATCTGTGCAGTAGCTACTCCAACCCCGCCCCAACTGTCAAAACAACAACAACAACAACAACAACACAAAAGACACCACCGACAACAAAAAAACAACAACATATAAACAAGTAGGATTCGCATTTTGCCCTTCGTCGAGAGTGTCATGCTCATTAATTTGTTGTATTGGAATAGCATTCCACATATACAGAAAGTTATACATTTTATAGTGTATATGACAAAAGTAATGGTTAAGATAGTGCAATTGTTCTATGTATTTTTATAGTTGAAGCATGGGGACTTTACACTTCTAAGTGGCAACAATTTGCGACTGTTGCAAGAGTTCGTGTCCGACATGAGACGGGATGTAGCATTTAAACAAGAGGAAACGGCAGAATTATCGAAGGTATTTAAAACTTACCAGTGTTCCTGTGTTTGAGCTACCGATTAACACAACTATATTTAGCAATACGAAGTGTATTTTCTGTAATGGACTAGTGATTTAAAATGGCGTGAGTATAGTTACTTTAGCGGCTAGTCTCATTAAAGCAACACTAGCAACGTACAAATACAAGTGTGAATTATTTGAACGGTGAGGATAGGTTAGAAAAACATGTCGTTTTAGGGCTGGCATGACCAATCTGATAACGTTAAGGGTGCAGAGGAAACTAAGAAGATACTGGTGAAAATTATACTTAACGTTCACAATACTCTGGAAGTTCATTCACTTTAATGCATAACTTGTTCAGGTCTTGGCATTATAAAGCGATATCTCTTGTTTAGTTGATGTTGTGTTTCTCAGAGAATCTTGTCTTTGTTCATTTCCATTAACAGAAATTAACTGAAATGGAGAAGACATTTAGCACCATTATAGCAGAAGTTAAACTTCCCGGAAAGCAGTTCACTGGTAAGTGGTAACGTATGTATGTGTAAATGCTACATAAACAACGACTATACAAAAGATTCAATTAAACTATTTATTCACTTTACCTACATTTAGACATTTTTTACTAAAAAAAATTCAATATTGAAGAACGTTTTACAAGTAGATGACACATTCATGACATTGACACAAAATGAAAGTGGTTATTCCAATCTATAAATCTATTCACTTCTCATTTGCTTGAATCTCTTGGTTTCTACTTAAGACACTGCTGGAGGAGGAGTATCAAAGGGATGGACTACTGGAATGGCTGGTCACTTTGACAGGTCACGTGTTGTGGGTAAGTGACCTTGATGTATATTTAAGCTTCTGTATAATAATAATAATAATAATAATAATAATAATAATAATAATAATAATAATAATAATAATAATAATAATATTAATGAAAATAATAATAATAATAATAATAATAATAATAATAATAATAATAATAATAATAATGATGATGAAAATAATAATAATAATAATAATAATAATAATAATAATAATAATAATAATAATAATAATAATAATAATTATTATTATTATTATTATTATTATTATTATTATTATTATTATTATTATAAAACACTGTGCAAGACTTAAGTAGAAATACATGTAGGCACTGAAACACAATATAGTACTTTTAAACTAAGGAGTAAAACAGGTGGCTTGGTTTATTTATCATCACGTATCCTCACTGGAATAAGTGTCCCTATAAACACAACGACTTAAATTTACTGTGACGTAACATGTTACAAGGTATGTATGCAATAGAGAATAGAGTAGCGTTTTGAAAGTATCGTTTTGAAATAGATGCTTTTTGTTTTATTTTTACAAATAACAAATTGTGTATCAAATGTTATACTGTCGTGTGTTAGCTAAAGCAGTTATATGTTAATATATTGTAAGTAATGCCTCGAATTTCTGCACAAAATAGACAGTGATGTGCTATTTAATATTGTGTTGTTAATAATTGTGTTCCAATAAGTCAATGCACGACTTTAGCTATTATTTAAATACACCATTGGTCAACAGTATGAACAATCATCCGCGTAATGCATTTTAACTACGCTGTTATCGATACACCTCATAGTAAAGTATATGTGGTTACATGAAACACAACAATATCATCGCGGGTATTGTAACTCAAATGGGCTAATACACTGTCTTTCAAATCCCCAAATCAACTCACTTTCATTTTAATATCGGTAATAAAATGAGTAAATAGACGCATACAGTAACTGGGAAAAATCGATCATTTGACTGGATTAAAGGCAACCGTGAAATAAACAAATACATGTCACTTGCATGCACTTAAGTCAAATGGACATGTAACATAATACGAACTAGTAATATAGAACGTGCATGTTTCAATTTCGTTTGAATTTGTTTTCCCGTTTTCTTCCTTACCTAAAACATATGTTAATTAATTTAATTATATATTTTTTTTATTACAGATCGAAGTGAATTAAAGAAAAAGGTACGTTTAATAGACATATTTTCCCTTTCTGTCATACAATGAGCATACGTGCATTCTTGAAAGTTCGTATCTTTCTACTGATAAAATTATTAAATAGTTTTGATTGGAATCGTAACGAAATAGAAGCAGCCTTACGACTGTTGAAGTTTAACGAGTGTATCTTGTCTTATGTCTTATTATGTAACGTTAAAGTTATGATTATATATACGTTCACTTTCAATAGTTTCATTGTATTTATCTAGCGACAAGAAACAAAGAGATTGTTAGAACAAAAGAAGGAGGAATTTCAGAAATCGGTATGTATTAACTATAATGCCAGGTGTCCTGCCATCCCTGGTGCCTGAATTATGGTATACTAAATGAAATGTACATATTGGGAAACGGGGCCCTGTTTTTTCGTACATTTAGAACAAATATACGTCCATTTTTTTGCCACAGATCACGCGATATAGTGTGTTTTGCTCATGTTTTTGTCGATGTAGGTTTGTGTTATATGTCTAAGGAAACTGGCAGACAACGAGATATTTTAGTTCATTTTTTATCGAGGCAGTTAGAACATATAATGCTCGCAGTTAGTTTTTTACAAAGACTATCGTTACACCCTTACACGTTTAGTATCACATTAGGGCGGCTTGTCTATTCGTTCCTTTCACGTTCTTAGTTTCGACTGTATGTAAATGTGAAGATAAGCAATAATACATCTGAAGTATGTGATGTAGAAACGACCTATCACACATTTTTTTTATTATTTTTAAATTATTACGACCTTAAATAACTCATATTTGTATACAGTGTTCCTTGATAAATATTACATGGACAAAAAATATGTTAAAAGTAGTTTGACAATTCTATTATATATATGTCGAATCCTTATGAAGGAAATCATACTTATTTATTTATTTATTCATTTATTTATTTATTTATTTACTTGTTTATTTATTTATTTATTTATTTATTTATTTATTTATTTATTTATTTATTTATACGTTTTGAGAAAGCAGTTTATTGATACAATAAGTCCATCGTTGACTTGTTTGTCGTGTATTAGCATATGTGATGTAAATATGTTCCTTGCAATTGATTTAACAACAATAATTAAGGGTAACAATAAAGACAGAAAGGTGCAAATTATTACAACTGTTGTATAATAATTTGTAATTAGCGAACCTGCATTCTTCGCAGCTAGTAAAGAGCAAGTGCTGTTTCAATCTTTAATTTTTTTACAAATGTAGCTTTTACTTACGTTAACGACCTTCAACTCAATATTGTTGCATTATTATCAAACTGTATTATTATGATTAAATACGTGAATTGTCACACAATAAGCGGCACTTTAATTGTATTTCCAAAGCTACGAGAAGCACATAGACAACTACAACAAGAGACATATAACATCCGGGACTCGGTATGTATTAAATACGGTACAAGTATGTATTGCTATTCAAGGTCGAGGATGCTTTGCGCATTGTAAGAGGATATATGCATGCGCGCGAGTGTGCGCGTGTGCGTGTACTTTTGTGAGATGTGTGTGTGTGTGTGGGGGGGGGGCGCGTCTGTGTGTTTGTTTATTGTTCGTTGGCGATCCATTGTGTTCTGTGCCAATTTACCAAGACAGGACACGAGATAATTATGTTGTCTTTTTCCTATTTTTTGACAGTGGGAATATGTAAAATTTGCTGGTAAAAGTACACAAATTATCTATACACTCTTACATGATCGGTCTTCCATTACGACAACTTCTCAGTATGTCCATTGATTTGTTGTGGATACGCTACATACGCTAGAAGTAAGTATACAGTGCATGATAACACGATGTACATGTCTCTGTCTGCAACCAAACATTGCCGATGCCAAAATAAGCATAGTTCAAGGATGCCTGATCTTCGTCTTGATATTTGTTGTCATTTACAAGCAAATGTACCTGGTTTCTTCTACAAATGCAACATAAAGTACAGTTATGATAACTGCTCATGTTTAAAATTATACTAATCCTTGCTAGAGGGTTATGCTTAAAATACGTTCATATAAATGTCATGTTTCAATTGAATAGATTACTTACCACTTCATTTATTTAGTGTATTACTTAAGTCAACTGTAACGCGCTTTTAAAGATTTGACCTCGTCACACAATTATTGCTTAGAGGAGTTTTAAGATCCCTATACAAAGTATATTGGCACAAAATGAAAACTGAAAGCTGGCACGCAAGTATTTGATACAGGTAATAGTTTAGTAAAATGATAAATATCGTATTTAAATGCCATTCTCGTATTTAAACAAAAATAGCACAGCCAGATATTTATTAAACCGCTAGAAGTGTCTATCATTCCATTATTTACCTTGCCCATTTGTGGACAAGACGCACTCTTTTGCTATCTGATCCTCAGCAAATCTACATTGCTGTATTACGATATGTTGCAATTGTTCTTGCCAAGTGCAATCCGATGCAGCAAATCATGTGTGCATGTACATGTGCCGTTCAGAAAACATTCAGAAGCATTTTTTAGGCATAACATCGATTATATTATATGTCGGATATTATGTGCATGAATTTAAATACATATCCACAAGTCCTTCCAAACCCATCACGAGTCAACCTCAATCATTATTTTTATTTTCTTAAAGCAACACATATTTTCCAAATACACGTCTTTATGTTACTAGTGCGTATCTTATAAAATTATAATAATAATAATCCACTGAGATGCAAGATATAGTTAAACTTGCCATCAAGCAAACGCCAACTATTGAAGACATCAATATTAATATGGTGTTTATTTTCCGAATTCATAAACTGACCACCGAGATATGTTTCATTCTATAGTTACCTTATTGTCGACCAATGATTTCCTATCGGACGCATTGAAACATTTAGCCATCGATGGCACATACGTTACCAACGGTTACCATTTTTACATTACCCAGCATAAGCATGAACACGCGGTAAAATACTGACTGCCAGCTATTCTTGTCAAGACGTTAAATTAATAGGTAATATGCCTATTGTAACACATACACATCTTTTATTATAATAATTGACTACTGATAGAACTTGTAGTTCATTTGGAAAGATGCTTTCGGGGATTTGATTGGATGTCACTTCACTGAAAGTATGTTAAAAGGTCGTTCATAATACGTCCTTATATTGTTTAGCTTCAGGGTCTGAATTAACAGCTATGGAATAAATATACCGTGATAAGAAAGGTACATTTATTACGCATATATTTGGAATACCTAGGATAATTTGTATAGCATCATGAACTTGAGGAGACGCTGTTAGGTAAAGGTATTTCTGCAAACCATTTCAACTATTTGTAAATAAACCAAAATGATTATACAATAACACTAAACACTCACACTTACAATGATCTGCAGAAAATATTTATGACACATGCATGTGTATTTTTGTATTTGTTATTATTATTATTATTATTATTATTATTATTATTATTATTATTATTATTATTATTATTATTATTATTATTATTATTATTATTATTATTATTATTATTATGTGAGATGTTATTATTTTGACCAAATAATCGTATCAGTCAACAGCTATTAATGTCAGGCGTACGTTCATTATATTTATACAGATGCGTGACATCGTAAAACAAACACAGACACTAGAGACAGACATTAATGAAACTGATCTAAATATTTCACATCTAAAAATTGGGATGGAAGTGCTTGCGAAGTCATACCAGCCGTCAGTACCCCGTGGCAATTATGGATTAACTGGTATGGTTATCGGTAGTGTTATTGGTAGTATAAATGGTCCTGCTGGTGTTCTTTCTGGAGGCTTGTCTGGTGCTGTACTTGGGGGTTCAATTGGTTCTGCTACTGGAGGTGCATTGAATATAGCCGGTATGTATATGCCTAACATTATAATGTTCGGGTACTTTTTTTTCTGAACACAAATAAAATAACACTTTTTCGGTATATGCATTACACTTTACCTGCATGTCGTTTGTTTTAACTGTAATAAAGTAAAAGCGTTTACTAACTAGATTTAACCAGGCAATTGTCGTAATGAATACCCGCTCGAAGATGAGAACGGTCAACTGTCCTATTTAGACACAACTAACAGTCTATAACGACGTTAGAATATGATTATTGAAATTGTCTGTTGTTGTTTTTTTCTTATTGAAGTTACTGAACAAGTTGCGTTAAATGTAGTTGTTGTGCCAATCAGAACTAGTACAAGTAACTTTAGGGGCATTGGAATTTAATGGCTGAGCTATCGAAGCGACCTTTGTTGTATTGGAGCACACTGTTATTCAATGCCAAGCAGTAAATAAACCAATAATGTTAATGTTGCTTAATTAAATATAATATTCCGTGTCCATTACGTTTAGCAAATTATTGTCATTAATGGCTGTATGTTTGAAATAATGTATTTTATGTTTGAGGTATTACCATCGATGCAACAGAAGAAGGATGTAGAGACGGAATACGAAGATTAGAAATTGCAAACGATGAGCGCAAACAGAAAAAAACTGCACTGGAAAGAGAACTCACATATCAGGAGCAGATACATTCTAAGCTCGAACACCTTTTATATTCAGGTGGTCCGTTTTGAAATGTGCATTTTTTCACTAACGGTTTTGAATAAGTATATTCTAATGGTGATTCGGTGTTCGACGTCAAGTTGTTCCTTCTCTCATATTTTACACTAGTTGTTGATATGTTCTGTTATCACAAATAATATGCACATGTATATAGTTGCATCCTGCTTATACACACCGCCTTTATAGATATCACAGTGTGGCAGCGAAATATACATTAACACAATTTAGTTTTATATTTCATATTGAACACATGTTTAACATATTCAACACATGCATCATAAATTATGAACTATGTGTGTGCATTGCACTTGGTTCATGTATGAGATAAGTTATTGCAAATACACTATGTTATTGAATGGATAACATCGGCCTGTCATACATTGTGCTGAAAGCCTAAGTGATGAAGAAAGACGTAAGTACGTATGGTATGCAATGATTACACATACATATGTAGCTTAAAATTCGATTTAATAATACCAGGAGTTCATGAACATTTCAAATTCCATAACTAGCATAATCGCGTATTCAATACATAGAGTACCCATCTGTCTAAGACAAGATAATGCCAGACTAAACAAGTCACGTGGTAAATACGGATATACTTATACTAACATTGAACAATTGCCTTACAGATCGTGTGAATAGCATTCACTATGTGTTTTTACCATTATTTGTAAAATGTGAAGTGTCTGTGTGTGTGTTTTATTTGCAATTATTTTTTTTTCTGTTATTAAGTTGTATGTTTTAGTGGTGGTGCATTTTTGTTTGGAAAGGTTTAAAAAGCGGACGCTTTGAGCAGTTCCATACAGCTTATAAACATACTCAGATCGGAATGTTAAATATCACTGTTACACATGTGATATAACCCATGTAAACATGCTGTTTCTTAAAATCACAAGAAGGGGTGAGGGGTGGTGGCTGTCGTGGATGTTATAATTACCATTGTTGAGGTTAGTTATGTTGTAACATCGTGATCCTCTTACTGGATGATGGAAATATTTACCTTTGCAAACGTGGAAATCCTTATGATTGAATCGGTTGTAAACTATGTATTTCTAGGTTTGGTATCTGTTGCAATGCTTATAGCAATTTGTCATATACTGTTATTGTTTAAATAGAGTATAACTGTATAGAGTACTATTATCTACCTATAGAACAATGGTCAGTTGTTGAGTGATATTTTATCAAACAACATTTGCCAAATTATTCCTGTACATAAAACCGGAATTGGTTATCGGATAAGCCAGGTTGTTTTCTGCATTGTTTTATGTAATGTTGTATTTTGTACATTTAAGAAGTGCCTTATTATAGAATACATGTGTATTTATATATGTTTTCATTTTTGCAATATGGAATTAACAACATAATTTACATCTAAATACGTTATTTGATGTCAATATCAATGTGTTAAGGACACATAGTATTATCTTGATGACGAAAATTGAGTTTAAAATATCACTAGCCTGGTCAGGGAAATGATACATTGGCATATACATTGCTAGTGTTCATGTTAACCTTGATGAGACAATTAAGCTCACAATGAAAAAAATGAATTGCAAGTGTATGTAAATTGGGATAAAATCAATATGTTTCAAACATTTCGATGATTTAGTCTTAACATAAATAAAATAACGTCACAATATTGCATACATAAGATGTTTTGTTATTATTAAAATTGTATATATATAACAAATCTATAACACCAAGAAGTTTAACTCCTTTCCATTTTGGCATTCCCTATTACTATTTATCATACATAAACACGTAATCTTTAGAGGAAAGAAAACACACTTCTTGGTGCGTTATAGATGTGTTCTACTTTAAGAAACCGACATGTTTATTATATCTATTGCTATGTCCACATGTAAGGCGTGGAGTAAGAACCATACTTAAATGTAAGTAATGTGTTGAACCATAGAATTGATGCACGCCCAGCTAAGTTACATTCAGAGTTTAAGCCTCCACCGGGACACGCACCCACTCTATTACACGGTTGTTTAAAGTAAGAAAACATGTAATAGCCACGAACAAGTGCGTGAGTATTTCTGTTTAGTTTTAATCTCTGTTTGCATGCTGCAAACTGAGTTGTTCGATTCCTAATTATGTGAAATTTGTGTTTAGCTGAAGAGTTTATTTATCCCTCATTGACCCGATGTTTTACCTTTGTTTCTCTTTTGTGAAAATCGTTTAAAGTCAATGACGATGAATGAACACATGTTCATGTTATCGACTTTTTCATGTTACTGATACATAATGTTTATTTTTGAGATGATATGTAGCTGTTTTTTTCATGATTTCTAGTGTGTGTGTGTTTTCTTCTTCTTTATTATTTCTGTCTTTATAAAAAATAAAAAGAAAAAAAATGTTACTTTCATATGAGTCTACATTGCTTTCATATGAGTTTCAAGTTTAATTAAGTAACATAATAGTTAATTGTTAACTACGTGTTTGATTTAAACTTTTATTTCTACGCATTTTATCATCTACATTAAAGTTAGAATGTCATGGCGTATTGAACATACTGAAAAAGACAGCAACCGAAAATCAGCATTTTGCAGGCATATCCAAACTTTTTACTAATTGTTGTTTTCCTTTTTTTCAATAATTAAACAATAGTATGTGTTAAATGGACACATTCAAGAGCATTTTCAAATAAACAAAAGATATAGAAATGTAGTGTCTGCCTATTTTTTTATATCTCGTAATGTATAGGCAGGCACCAATATTAAAATCATCATAAGGAAGTCAGTGACATATATTTTTTATATTGAACCATCATTCGGCAGACTGACAATGTATTCTTCAAACATGCTATATTCCATTTCATTTTAGTGTCACTTTATCATGTATTGTAAAAAACAAGTTATTTTCCTTGTTTTTAACGTTTCTGTCATTAGATTTATATTATAAACAACTTTTAATCGATACTTTTTGTCTGTCTCTTCCATGTTTAGTTGCCATGTGTTAACGCATTATGTGTGGCGCATGGTTGTGCTACATTACTTTTTTTGCGAATGGTATCATCACAGTTTTAATGTTATCGCTAGTTATTTTTCTGTGTAATGCTTGTATTTTCCTGGATATAAACTCACATGCCCGTTTTGTTTGTTTCATGCCACATTCTTTGTTGTGAGGTCTTTTGTACACTACTTATGCGCAGTTTGGTCTCGTATTTCAAATAAACACACGTTTGCCACATTTGTTACAAAATATTGCAGCCAACCCCAAATGAAAAAGTCAAGGTATATATATTAATTATGAAAAATGTATAAGATACACGAAAGCCTAGACCTCTAAATAGTTTGTTGGAATAATACAAGAACATTTTAAGTTTCGATAAAACTCGTTTTCAGACAATCTACTATAAAAGATTAACAGGTTACAATTTCAGTAACCATTGAAATACACACTTTGATTTATTCATGATACTGAGGGACAGCTTTTTTATTGTTCCTAATATGCAATCTCAGGTCTATAGGAATCAATGGACATAAAATTGTGTTCGAAAGAACTATTTATTTAATGGCATTTTGATACTTAACAAATTGTAAACATCGGATACCATCGTATTAGAAAGCGGCAAACAAATTATAGTCAAATTTAACATAAACATTTAATTTGGATTTAGAAATGCATTGCAGAGAAACAATTATGGTAATTTAAGTGACGTCCAGAGGAAGACCCCTGACATCTGTCTGGGTAGAACCACGGGTGCATCGCAGGCAGGTTAACTGAAAAAAAACTTCCTCACAATAAAGTTCTCAACTCGACCAGGACTCAAGCAGTGAAGGGCTGAGGAGTTACCAGTCAGAGACTCTTACTGTTCAGCCACAGGCGCCGCCTAACAAAAAGTAAAACACATGATTTCAGAATAAGCGACTAAGCAACTGAGAAATACTATGATTAGGAAAAGTAAAAACAAAAACAATCCACACATTATGGAATAATTATTTATAATATTCAGTTGGCAAAAGAGCTTCACTTATCTAAAGGTTTACATAAACAACAATTAACATTAAACAAAATAATCATTATGTCCCGCAATCCCTCACTTGAAAGCCATGGTTTTAAGAAGGCTTTGTAAATGTAGTTTCAACATAAAAGGTATGCAACCTAATCTCAAAATGTTTAAACTAGAATTATCACTAAAGGTGATTAAATACCCCCACATGAATGCTTTTAAGCCATGAATGAATGGTCTGAAGTAACAATAATATGTATATTTTTATCGTACGGAAAACATTTTTTTTAATAACAGTGACCTTGACTTTGAAGCCACAGGCCCCAAAGTCGAACTTGATCTTTATCTTGTGGTGTTACATCTATGTCCCCAAAAATGATAAAATCTGTGAAGTATTTCAGTTATTATCCGGAAAACAATTTTCTATTTTCAGTAACAGTGGCCTTGACCCCACCATCCCCAAACTTAAACTTGACCTGTATCTTATGATGCCCCCGCCCCCAGCCCTGAATTTGTTTTGTGGAGCTATACCAATCTTTAGTACAGAGCCAACCAGGAAGGTTGTATTTTAAGTCTTTTATGCCTGGTAGTTTATAGCATTAAGATGCCTTAATCGTTACTATAAGCCATATTCAATATTCTCTTAAACACTATTTATATGCATCAGCTACCTCATTGACGCACAAGTTATAAATATATAAATGACGTTCCCTGAGTTTGGTCAAAAATCAAACTTCAGTATAAATTATTTTAGAACTAAGAAAAGAGTGTTACTAAAGTCTGCCCACGCTTATCATTATCGTGCTACATTGTAGACCATACTAACTCATCATTTCCTGCTTACACATTTAAAGTAAAATTCTCAAATTTAAACGTCTTTGACAAAAATGTCACAAATGTGGTCAAACTTAATTAAAGGGTGTTAAACCTTCTCAATATTAGTCGACGAAGTCTCTATCTTTAGTAAGTCAAGTCAGAAAACAACAACACATTTTTACTGCTCATGAGTGCAGTAAAAAAAACTTTAACGAGAAAATATCTGTCATATCAAAATATATGAAAAAAAAGAAAATAAATCATCAAAACAAAAATTAAATCACTCACTTGAACTTTTTCATATTATAATAAAATATTTATTGTCATAAATATATGCAGTAGGTGAAAAACATATATTGTAGCCACCCTAGTTCAGGTAGCTCATAGGTAAACTACATGTTCCAGTTGCACCAGACAGTTAAACATTCTCGAATCTTGACTTTCTCTCTGCAATCAAATGTCTTCTTTTATTTTGTTCATTTGTGATCTTTGTTCGAAGCAGTAATACAGTACAGGAAACCTTACTATCAACAAGGTAATTTTTTAAATGATGTTTACCTGAAAAAAAAAAACAATTACAAAAACAGTTATTAACCCTTTTTATTTGTAATGGTCACTCAGCAAATGAGTTCACTCATACCATGTAAGGACAACCGTTAATAGCATGTATTGAGCTTTTATAAGCAAAAAAAGTTTCAAAATGTCACAAAGTTTGTGTCAAGTTTCCACTACATATTATATTACAGCAGCTCTTGAGATTCTGCTTGTTTTCAAATCTGCATTATAAAGACCAAAGATAAACAAGAGGGCCATGAAAGCCCTATTTTGCCCACCTGAGAACAATGGCATTCATTTGGTTTTGTTAATTTATGTAACTGCAAGATAGAATGGACACAACCTTATCCTAGACCAAACTTAAATCAATCAACTTTGTTTTCACAATCTTTAACCAGGACAACCATGTAGCATGTATATCAAATAACAGTACTCAATTCTATGTTGTTTCTGACAATATGTTACATACAGCCATAAATGGAAAATGGCCAATGTCGGCCACTTTATTGTTTATTTTGATCCATCAAGTGATATCTACACCTAATATCAAGGTTCTTACCATGAAGTACATCTGTTTTTAATCATCTAATGAGTATATATACATCAATAACTTGTAAATGCTATGTGTTTTTAGATAAATGGATACCACACTCTCTTTGAAGCTTTTACAACCGATTTCACAAGTATTTTAAAGAATACTGTAACCCTAGCAGTAATCAACTAATGAGTACACACGCACACACACACACACATACACACACACAAACACACACACAAATACACACACACAAACACACACACACACACACACACACACACACACATATATATATATATATATATATATATATATATATATATATATATATATATATATATATATATATATATATATATATATATATATATATATATATATATATATATATATAGTCAAACATATGTAAGCGGTCACGTGTTAAGAGCGGCCACCTTGCCTTAAGCGGTCAGTTTAGGTCCTCCCAAGCAATTTGTTCTTTAAGTGTCGTCTAATCAGCGGTCACGTGCCTTCTGCGGCCAGCGGTCAGCTTGATTGGACAAACCCTTCTTTAAGTGACTCCTAATTAACGGTCAGTCAGCATGTGTCAATCGTCAGTTGTGATCACATAATGATTGTGTGAACGTTAATCCGCCTGCTCCCCACCCACATGTCAATATTATCACACTATCTGCCCCGATCTCCCAATCAAGATAGATTCGTAGATATCATCCAGCTTGTAATCGGAGCACAATAAAGTGTCTCTGTCAATATCTATTCAGCATATATTCACCACGTGATGTATGGAGGGTAAGGGCATGGATTGATTTCTCTCCGGGATAAATTGACAATATTGAGGTAAATAATTAATATTTGTTTAAATAAATGGTCACAATCGGAACATTAAACAACAAGGTTAATGTCGGGCTCACAGAAAGAACAAACCAAGAGACCTGCTAAGAAAACCAAAGCTGAGAAGCGAAAGGCCAGCCAGTCGCTATCGCTATCAGCGGGTAGCCATATTGGCAACAACGACAACACGAGCTCGTGCAGCCCATGTGGAGTAACCAATGTCCCCGGTGCTTACATTGTAGACGGGATAACCACAGATTTCGTGAATAATTCACAATCATACGTCACTAGCGTAATGAACCCACAACAGAATCACTCGCCAGTAATCAGTATGCAACAGCCATACAACTTTGCTTACCAGCCTCATTCACCTGCTGTTTTCACGACGTCCACACCGTATAGTAGCAATCCACCACCATGGGCTGTCGAAATCATGACTGATATTAAATCTTTGAAAACTGTGATCCCGAAAATAACACACATAGAAAATGAAATCAGTTTGATCACACAAAAAATGACAGACTTTGAAACCAGAATGTCAAATGTAGAAACCAAAATAGATGACGTTGAGACCAGTTGTAGCTTCATAAGCGACGCATGTGACCAACAGCAAGAAGAGCAAAACAACATAAAATCTAAATTTTTAGAGCTTGAGAAAGAGAGACAACATCTGAAGAAAGATCTGAAACATCTAAATCATGAATCAACGAAACTACAAGATGAAATTCTAGACCTGAAAGCGAGATCTATGCGCGACAACCTATTATTTTACGGTGTAAGTGAGATTGACTCAAACGAAAATGAAAACTGTGAACTTCGAGTGAAAGACATCCTTAAAAACCAGCTTGGCCCTACCGACACAGACAGCATAGTCATAGACCGCGACCATAGAAACCCAGCACGACGGATCCCAAACAAAACTAGACCAATTTTAGTCAAATTCCATAAGTATGGTACTAAAGAAAGAATCCGCACCACAGCAAGTGCACCGGAAGTGAAAGACGCACTAAAACGAACACAACTTGGGATCGGCATACAGCAACCCCAGAAATATCGTGATGCTAGACGTGCATTCTATCCATTAATCAAGGAGGCAGAAGGAAAGGTAGACAGAGCTTACACGATTGGGATCAGAATATACATAAACAAGAGACTGACAAAACAGTTTATTAATGGAACCATTGAAGATATCAAGTATAATTAAGATTGCCAGGAGAACTGTGATGTCAAAATATTATCCTGGAACGTGAATGGCTTAGCCAAAAAAACAAACGGTTTAGACTTTATTGACTTACTAATCGAAAACGATATTGTCATTTTATATGAAACTTGGCTATCAAAACATACACATGTAAATTTAGAAATCCCAGGATATCTTAGTGAGCATATATTAGGCAATATATTAGTTTGTTCTTTCATACAATACCTCAAAAGGGCGCCACAGTGGTGGAATTTCTATGTATTATAAAGCGAGTTACAACAAACACATATCAATTATTGACAAGTCACAACAAGAAATGTTGTGGATAAAATTTGACAAATCATGCATTATATTGAATGAAGATCTATATCTAGGCGCAGTATATATACCACCACTTGGTTCAAAAGTACTGAACGATGAAGATTTTGATTTTTTCAGTAGAATAGAATCAGACATTGAAAATTACTCCAATATAGGGAAATGTTTTATTATAGGTGATTTGAATAGCAGGACAGGAAATCATGAAGATTATATATTATTCGATAAATATCTTAATACTGATAACGAAGATCCGAATGAGTACTGGTGTACACCACGAATATCAAAAGACCACATGATAGATACACACGGTAAACGCCTGATTGAGCAATGTCAGTCTACGGGGCTAATTATAGGTAACGGTCGACTACACAGTGATCAAGGGGTGGGTGAATACACATTTCATTCCAAGAACGGATCTAGCGTCGTTGACTACTTGCTCCTAAAACCAGAAGATATACAAAATATAAATGATTTTCAAATAGCAGATCCTAATGAATTTTCAGATCATTCTGCTGTGAAAATACAATTAAAACGAAACATTATTACAACTAAGGACAAGACACACACATCAAACATCCAAAAACCAATACAATGGTGTACAGAAACAATAGATAAATTACATACATTTTTTTCAATCTAAAGAGCCAACGATTACGACAATGCCATCAAGCTTAACAGGCGCAAACTCGAGTATTAATGAAATAGTCGACTCATTTATAACACTATTGCAAGAAGGAAAATACCAATTACAAGAACAGTACCCGGTATATCAAAATATTAACCATACACATAAGCGAATTAAGCAAAGATGGTTTAATGAAGATTGCTACTTTGCACGTAAACGATTCAAAGTAACAAGAAATGCCTTTATGCGAGACAAAACTGATCAAAATAGACAAAATTATATCGATGCAAAAGCAGAATACAATCACATAAAAAGAAAAAGCAAATACAGGTTTAAACAAATGGAAAGAGACGAACTAACAGAACTAAGCAAAAACAATCCGAGAGCATTCTAGAAAAAAAAAGTAACAAAGACAAACAAACATTTATCAGACAGTCTTTCTGTGAATGATTTTTTTGAACATTTTAAGTCGCTGTATACAAGTGAGAATGAGGTTAGTACAATACCAGATCTTAACGAACAGAACGCAGATGTTCACAATAATTGTCTTGACGCTGAAATATCCAGAGAAGAGATAAAAAAGGCGGTATTCTACCAAAATAGTAACAAAAGTACAGGTAATGATAATATGGAAGCCGAAATATACAAGCATGGATACAGCCAAAATAGAAGATCTCTTATATGCATTATATAATAAAATATTTAGCAAGGGAGAGTACCCAGTATTGTTCGGAGAAGGGGTTATTGTACCGGTGTATAAAAGTGGAAGCATTGATGATCCAGTTAATTATAGAGGAATAACATTGATAAATATTCTATCGAAGATTTACTCACAAATTCTACTAAATAGATTAACAAAATGGGGCATAGATAACGATAAAATATCTGAACATCAATTTGGATTCCAAAAAAATTAATCCACTATCGACTGTATTTTTATTTTACACGCTATCATAGCCAATACGTTAAGCAGAAAAAAAAGAAACTATATTGCTGCTTCATTGATTTTGAAAAATGTTATGATAACCTTACCAGAAACCACCTTTATAGTAAGTGACTAAATGAAAACGTTAGTTCAAAGTTTGTTAACACTATAAAATATATGTATAACTCAGTCAAAGCTGCAGTAAGATACGAGGGAAATACATCCGATTTCTTCGAATCAGACATTGGCCTGAAACAAGGTGATCCGAGCTCCAGCCTGATGTTTCTGTACTACGTTAATGATATAATGCATAATGTCAATCAAAATATTGACGGATTAGTAACTATAGAAAATGTTAAGATATTTATGCTTCTATACGCAGACGACACGGTGTTGTTTGCGGAAACACCAGCAGCTTTACAATCAATGCTTAACGATATACAACACTATTGTAAAAAATAGAATTTAAAAATTAACATAAACAAAAGTAAAACTATGATATTTGAAAAGGGACGGCATACAGAATACCAATTTACTTATAGTAATAACATACTTGAGACCGTAAAAGCATTTAAATATCTCGGCATCATACTACATAAGAATGGACACTGGAACAGAACACAGAAACACATTGCACAACACTCACTATATGCCTTGCCCAAACTATTTATAGTATATAATCAATTAGAACCAGAAACAAAACAAAAATGTAAACTATTTGACACACTAGTTGCAACAATCCTTAATTATGGAGCAGAAATACATGGATACGCAAAAGCTCAAGATATAGAACGCATACATTGTAAATTCATGCGGAAAATACTTCATGTAAGAAGATCCACAAATATCAGTGCTCTGTATGGTGAATTGGGAAGGTTCCCATTAGAAATTCAACGTAAAATTATAATGATAAAATATTGGAGTAAAATATCAAAGTCTAAAGATAACTCGATCATTAATAAGATATATCAAATATTAAGAAATGATGCAAACAATGGGAAAACATACGGAGGATTGAATTGGGCACACATATAAAAACAATACAGAAGAGATAGTCCTAGCGTATATATGGCAAAATATAGATACTATTAATGTACATCAGATAAGAGAAAGAATTTTAGATATATATAGACAAGAATGGACAATGACAATAAATAATTCAAATAGATTAGAATCATATTGTCTGTATAAGATAGAGCTTATTACCGAAAGTTACCTTGACAATATAAATGTACCCAAATATAAAATTGCACTAACCAGATTTAGATTATCATCACATGACCTAATGATTGAGAAAGGAAGACATGTAAATATTCCAAAATCCAACAGAATGTGCACGCAATGTAACATGAATGTTATCGAAACAGAATATAATTTTCTTTTAGTCTGCCCCTATTATAAACACTTGCGAAAACAATATTTTTCAACATATTATTGTCACTGGCCAACCAAACAAAAGTTCATAAATCTAATGTCAACCAAATCAAGAAAGAGAAGAATAAATATAAGCAACTATACATACTATGCTTTGAAAACTAGAGCAGTAATAAATGACACAAGTTAAAATCATGAAATAAATAATTAACACTTTGATATGTATAAATATGTACTTAGCAGAATATATATATAGATTATTGTAATAACGCTTTACTATACAAATATGTGGTGTACAACTTCTAACAAATATAAATTAAGAATATAAGGATTTAAAGAATTTATTTATGCAAGAATCAATATGTACTACACAAGTGAAGTAACATCAAATAGAATGAATAACGATATTTTAATATTAACTTAATATTTAATGGAATTTACGGACATATCCAAAATTAAACTTTAAACATATTTTTTGTACGGATAGAAGCTTCACAGTCTCGTTAACAAATTTACTAACCCGACATACATCACATCGTTGTTATAATGTACCTCTTGGCTATAAATGTAATATTTTATGCCGAAATAAACTTTGTATTGTATTGTATATATCGTAGTGAAACGGGTAGAAGAAGCGTTAATTTATGAGAGAGTTAATTTATGCATAGATTAACTCCACGCACCGAATTTACTTGACTAGATGTTCATACAGTTGTAGCAGTTTTTGTTATTGCTTATACAAACCCTGTTTAAACGATATCAAATATGATTTATTGTTTCAAATGACACACTACGTGCTGTTTTAGTTAAAAATAGTTTAAAACATGCACCATCCAGAACTTGAATTGTCCGAACATATGTACACTTTTCGGAGATTTGTGACACTTCAATTTGAAAAAAAATTTTGGTACCTTCAGTATACATTTCATGTGAAACATTTAAAATTGTATGTTTTTACTGTAAGTGACCAAACTACTTATACTGGAGGAATATTTTCTTTTATTTAGTGAGACACTTCTGATAGTCTGTGTCATTTGTTGAAATTCCAAAAGCATTTACGTTGTTGTTTTACATATCTGTTCGAACAGTACTTTGTAGTTGACCTACTATGTAAGCAATATTTTTTATAAAGAAACATGCTTATATAAATAGGTTAACAATCAATAATATCATATTTTGTGTTAAGCAGCCAACTTGTCTTCAGCGGCCAATCTTAGACTGTCCCTTGGGTGGCTGCTTAATACAAGTTTGACTGTATTACGAAAGTAGTGACGTCATTGAAAAATAATGTTCACATAGTGTTTAGAAGAGAGATAGATATTACTTTGGTTAGATGACCTGCATAACATTGTCGATAGTAAATGAAATCAACATTTTGAATCAAGGAACTAAACGTTACCCCAGAATAGTAAATCGTTGTAGCATACTGTTCATGTGAAGATGGAATCGAGAGCCAAAGTCTAATGTCTATCAAAGAAAATACAATCCATATAGGATGAATAAAATGACAACAATGATAAGATGCACGGGATGATATTTTTTACGACAGTCACACTGCACAAGTAACATTGTTGCGATCTTGAACATACACACACAATTTAAAAGATACAGGACCAAGGTATTCACATGCAAGCCAAATCTTAAAGGAAAAAAAAAAACACATCTGAGATGGGCCATTTAACAAAAAGAGCAAACCCGAAGCTACCGCCTTGGAACGGTCAGTCGACTATGGACCGACTGGGGTGCTGAAACCGGTTATAAAAAGCTATTACCTCGCACTTCCTGAAGGGTGTCTCAAATTCAAGCAATACATAGAAAAACGACCCGTTTGAATAAATGTCCAATCTTAATTAAATGGAACAGTTACAATCGTTACAATTCGAAAAAAAGAAATCATCGTTTTAAAAATATTAAAATCTGGACACTGTATAGCTTTTTCTGGGAGTGATTCCCCAAAACTAACAAAGCAACATCGATTGATCTTTGTCTATATATTGCTGTTTTTACGCTTGGAACATGCCAAATATTGGAACATCTAAAATGGGATGTAGCTTATTTATTTACTACGACATCCTGTTACAAGGAAATTGTCAATATGTTCGGATTTTAGAAACTTTCTATAGCCATTGATCTCTCCGTGAATATGAAGAGCTGAACGGTTTGCTTTTTTCCAGTAGTTATCCATACGACAGTTTGTAATGACCGGACACACATATCAGACCCTTAACTTGTATCGTTTATCGTTTCTATTTCTTTTTATTTGATACAAAATAAAACTACCATGCTAAGGATCAAACAGGATAATTTCAGAGGATATATGTATGAACAACTGCAATACTATTTAACGGATGCAATTGTGTTATTGTATTAATTATTGTATTATATTTAACTGCATGTCTGTTTTTTACACAAGGTGGATTTTATTATTGTTGTTGTTGTTGCTTGATTGAATTATGAGACCGTCAAACGAAAATTTAAATCAATATTAACGCAAATGGTATGGGAGAGAGAGAGAGAGAGAGAGAGAGAGAGAGAGAGAGAGAGAGAGAGAGAGAGAGAGAGAGAGAGAGAAGAAAAACAAACAATACCTTTTTTTTAATTCAAAGAGAGTTGTTTAATTAAAGAGGCGCATTTGGGTGCTCTATTCTCCGTGTTCACTAAGATTATTTTGTGTTTTTAAGTCCATGTTTTGAACTGTTACTGGAAACACACACCGTACGGAAATCGACTCAGTTGCATATTTTAAGGCATTGCGTTTCCTATCGTATTTTACTATGTCATTTAATGTGTCCATTGTCACGGTCAAGAATATCGGGAATTAGAAGCTTCCTTGTGGAAGCCATTCACCGTGCTCCTAGTAGATGATCTAGAGTGTGCATGACGTAATTTGAATGTTTGTTTAAGGAAACTGGACAGCCATTTAAGAATTTGTCTTTGATATAGTTTTACATGAGTGTGGCTATCGCACCCTCAGTCCACAGTTTATCAAAAGCCGCTGATAGGTACAGACACGCCTCTGTGAGGAATTTGCCTTTACCTTGAGCTAGTGTTATGTCTTATTCTAGGCTGACTATGTTATAGTCTCATGTGCGATAGTTTTGTGAAGGAGAATGCTTAAGACGTCTGTCTATAGGGTGATTGATCTTGTGATCTTACGTACAGACTACAACCATTAATTGTGTGTCGCCATATAGAACATTGTAGCTGCACGCATAATACATAAATCATACTGTATAAATGATAGTGAACTTCTTTGCAATTTGAGATCTTTTCCAGAAACTAGCCTATATGACGATTTGATGTTTGTGTGTGTGTTTGTGTTTTTGTTTTGTGAGTGTATGTGCGTTTCTGTGCTGTAAATTGTTGTTTCTAGTTTGTCCTCGTCATCATTAAAATTGCGTAAAGTATAACTACTAAAACAGGTCGGCATCGATTGAACTGCAAATAAATACATGGTAAGTGTGTATTGTTTTTTTTCTGCAATCTCATTATCATCATCATTACCATCAACGTCACTATCATTATCATCATCATCATAATAATCACCAAAAACATCAGCATCATCATAGTTATTGCATTTGATCGCAGGCATATATTTAACATAACCTTTGTAATATTTAATAACCATATTCCAATTGTTATTTATCTAAATCAGTGTGTTGCTTTGCCATATAATATTGAAAATACGTTTATAGGACAAAAAAAACAAGTGTGTGTTGTTGTTGTTTTTTCAAAGTTATTTATTACATAGCAGGGTTTTTGTTTAATATGAGAGAGAAATTATACAAACACTGTTCTAATTATATTTACCTGTGGACATGACTTACGGTTGTTATATTAAAACATCAAGGTTTTAATAATTGATAAATTAAGTTAAAACGCATGTGTCATTAACAGATCCTATCTTGTTCCTGTAAATATGTTGGTCGACATATGTCCATGTCGACGGTTCATCGGAACCACCAACAATTAGTAGCCCTACATAATGTAATTCAGCAACTTGTTAGGTAATTACTACAACCGTCAATATGAGTATTTGACAAAGTCCGATAAGCCCTGAAACATATACAAACATTTGAAGAATTGGATTTTAGCAGGACTAGATGGGTCTTAAGTTTGAAACTGTCAGAGTTGAGGGAATGTCACACATGCATATACTAAAAGAGTTTTGACGTGGACAGAAGATAATAACATGGAATGCAACGGACGTATCCATACCTGGATCAAGTTTAATACTAACTGGCCAAGTGCTCACATTGTTGCAAGGTGGTCCCTGTGGTCTGGTGTAAGATGACCCTTTGCCTACTCCATAAGAGATGTGTGTCACGGTAAACTGGACGTGCAATTATCGACATAGAAAATACGAGGGCCTCGTGTTTTCTTATTTTCTTAGCCTCGCATGATAACATTTATCAATATCAACACTATCCTGGTATTCTTTTTATCCCACCATCAATAGCTACTGCTCCTCCCCTACATGATCCTAGAGTCTAATGCAATACACGACATTCATGTGCGTGCATATAGTAATTCGGCTATAAGAAATATTTCTTTTTTACAATTATAAAAAGAAGACAATAAACATGTCCCTACAGTTTTGAGAAGGAAATTGATCATCAATCTGTGGCTGTCTCAGAAAGCAGCAATCAGCTGCCTAACCTGAGGACAGACTTTGATGATCATAACATGAAGAACATTCAAATGGATTAGACAGAGCTCAATATTTAGTTGAACCAAAAAGAGCTGACTGCACATATCTGGACAAATGTGCCAATACATCACAGATTCTAGACTTAAACATAAACAACAGCTCACCACCTCCAATCCCAACATTTCTCCGAATTTCGCAAGTCACTCTGTCAAAAACACAGTTATCTTCGAAATTTTAAAGCGCTATATATTTAATGTTCATAATTCCAATGTGATCAACAATTAAAATCCATGAGCTACGTTTGTTACAGCCACAAACACACACAAACCTCGAATGTAATTCGCGTTTCTTTATGCCAAGTGCGTAGCAACTTAAATGTTACACGGCCTTGACATTACACACTACATGTATAACTTTACACGAGGGTGTGATTTTTTTTTTTTTTTTTTTCTAACCATTATTTTTAGTTATCGTAATCAATAAAATTACAACCTTATGTATAGCGCAATTAAAATAAAGGAAATAACATGTTTATTGTCTTATTTTTTTATTGTAAAATAGAACTATTTCTTATAGCCGAATTACTCTATTGTTCGCGCATGAATATCGTGTATTGCATTGGAATGTCAGATCATGTAAGAGAGGAGCAGTAGCGGTAAATTTAAATGTTTCTCTTTGAAAAAGCTGTTGATGGTGGAATAAAAAGAATACCAGGTTAGTGTTGATATAAATAAATGTTATCATGTTCGGCCCGAAAATCAGACATTTATCTTAAACCGCTCGTGCGGGTATTGGCTTGCAGCGATGATACACGGTTGTGTACCGTAAGTGAACGTATTTGTGTGTCAAAATTGACTAGCCTATTTACAGTATATTTCAAGTCACCGATACTGGAAAACATGCATTAACACACAAGGTTAAGACGACAACGACTGTAAGGTTAATAATTCAAGTGGGCCTATTCAGACAATTTTACATTCTAGTCATAATTTCGTCATGTGCTGTAAACTTTAAATTACAATGTGCACGTGTAGGTATAAACACAATTTCTAAACTGGGTGTTTCAAGTACTGTTTTGCAATTTAATGAATCTAAAAAAAGTGTTGTGTATGTAACCGGACGTGTTTTATACCTTTTTTGTTTTGTTATTTCAATTATTGGTTCTTTTACCCCTTTAAATTCGTTTCGTGGTGAAATAGTTCCTTTTGGTTCTTTCCTATAATTAAGTACGTTGGTGTTAGTTTTAATTCGTGGATTACGTGAAGTTTCGCGGGAAAGTGACATTGCATGATATGATTTGATCCATGACAGTTGACATTTTAAAAAGTATTACTTTATAATACTTTGAAGTTATTAAATGAAGTAAGTGTTTTATTGTTTCTCTAATTGTTATTTTACCTTATTGTGAGCTGTAAAGTTTATAAAATTATTACACAGGTTGATATAGAACCTTTTGTGAATTGCCATGTGAATTCGCGATAATTAGAATTGAAGCATTGGATTGTGACATAATCAATGGCTTGTTTTTTACAACTGTTTAATGTTTTCTATAACAATTCCTGCATGTTTTAACATTACAGTAACGCACACGAGTTGATGAGAAGGAGGAGAGAGAGTTCAGTCAATGCCACATATTGGTAAGATAAATGTTGTCTAAAAGAAGTGAATGTTTAACTTGTGACTTAAGTTATTAGTAAGCCACCACGAAACGGTGATAACGATTATTGTTAATAATGTCTATATTGTTTCACTAAGTATGATCATTTATTTATCTCTAATGCATAGAGTAAATTGTGTATGTTGACATTTTATATTGTTTGTAAAGTATTTGAATGTAATTTATCATATGTAATACTGTTGAATGTAATACATACCTATTTCAGGAATTAGCCCTCGATAATGTGTATACATATAAGATGCTTTCTGTATTATTTGTTGCAAACTATTATGCAAATAAAGAAGAGTAACCATAGATCTACTGTTACACTTATTGCAACTTTACATAGAAGACAAATAATAAAAAGAACAGTATAATATTTTTACCATCTTTTGTTTTGTGACTTTACCCTCAGAATAATAACAAAAAGAAAAAATAACAAAAAGTCACAAATGGCGCCCAATGAAAAGTGTTGAAGTTTAATTTTTACAAGTTTTGAAATTTATATTATAAATGCAGTGTTTGCAAGTGAATTGAATTCATCAAATTGTGTTCAACGGAGATGCATCTGTTATAAAGATTTTCAACAGTTATATAAATACGTAAATGTGCACGTAAAATGTCAATTTTATTGTGTTTTACTTATGTGATCACACATATTCATTCTGCCTCCATCATCGCCAGGATTAGAGCGTCATCGAGATAGACCTTCAAAGACGTTCAGTGGTGTAGACTGTTTGGACTGTACAACCAAACGTTCAGTGCTGTAGACTGGTTGGACGGTGTAAACCAGTCCTGGTGGCTTGTGTTGTGTGTTGTACCCTGTACCTACCTACCTATAAATCTAGAGTAACAGTGAGTAAGACAATTATTGGAAATTTGAAAATTGCAGTTACCATTTTATTAATATTGCCAGATTTGTTTACTAAACTTAAGCTGATATTATTTAGTTTCTAAATTGTTTTCAAATAACTGCAGTTTTTAATGATTTCCATTTAATATGAGTGATATTGTAATTATGAGAGTGAATACTTCACTAAAGCATGTTTAAATATTGGTTGTCAGTATTTCACTGGTAAAAGCCATCACGTAAACACTCACTTTAACTTTTTCATACCCTATCCCTTTTTATTTTATTAATTTTCACATCTAATAAATATAAAAAAAACATCCATGCTGCTTTTCTTGAACAAAATTTTTTGGTATAAGTACAAAGCACATTAATGGGGTCCTACCGATATCCACAGTTATCTCCCTTGCGAAGTCAGTTAAGAGTGATCTCCCTTTGGTATTGGGTAGTTCCGGTTTATTGAGAAAAACGGCGATCAGATAAAATATCAAGATTTATACCTGTGTTCTTAAAGGAATTTCAATGTTCGCTCTATATTCAACGTAGGAAACTGATGCAGAACAGCAGTACAGCCAAAATTTCTCAAGAAACTGTATAGGTGGGGGTAAAACAAGTTGGTACTTAATCTCGACAGATCATCCCGTAATACTGGCGTGTTGCGAATAATTTCGCTATTTGTGTTGTCTTTTTTCGTCATTGATGAGCTGCAGATAATTTGTGTAAGCTTTTAAGGTAAATGTGCTGGAAGTGAAGTGGTAATGGAGCAATTCGACTATATTAATGCATGTTTATACTAGTCATGATTAAAATTAAATGTGAGGCATGTAGGGAGTTGGCAACATATGCAACCTATTTTGGTGTGTGTATGTTTTGCTCTTTTATCCTATTTTCATTAACTCATTGAGCCCTACAGCCAATTAACCAGTCATCCCCTAGAGGCATTGATTTAGTCATCCCCTTCCCCTGGTGGGGGTCTTATCTGCCCCTCATGCCTGGTGACACATCTGGTGTGGATTTCCGGTCAGTGTAAGGTATTGGGGGGGGGGGGGTGGGTGGATGTATACACAACACAATAAACATGTCATTTTGGATATACTCTAAAAGTATATTTTCACATACTTGCAGCACAGGAAGTGCTTTACACAACCGTGTAATTTTTAACACTGTAAGAAAAGATATACTTCAGAAAAGAAAGAAAATGACTGAAATCCGAAGAACAAGTAAGATTAATAATATCAAAAGTAACATATTTCAAATGATTAAAATAAGATATAATTGACCTCATCAAGTTTTCTTATGTTTATAACGTAAATAACACTGCTTATTTAAAAAAATATATGATGAGTAATTCTAAAAAAGTCGGCCGTCTTAGATTGAAGGTTGCAATTTACCGGTGGTTTGAAAAAATAACGTTCCTAAGCTTTATATTTGATTAAAAACTTCAGCTTTTGTCTTTTGATCTGTTGATATTTGCAATTATATTATAACTGGAACTGACACAGGTAATTCCACATATCCGCCGATACATGTGCGTATAAATAGGAATTTTAAAGCTAACAGTAAGGCACGTCGCCGTTTTTCTTTGTCTCGACATAATTAATTCATTGTGTTTACATACGGGTTATATAAAATTCCAATACATATATTTCAGGTGATAAAAACCTTACATTTGACCACACTTTTTCCTAATCCACAGCTAGTTTCAACATAAAATTGGCGTACTCTCATTATAGTTTACTTTATATAACCGAAACCAGAACTACCCACCTCGTTCAAGGGAGGTAAATACGAAGCGAAATCAGGGATAACTCCGTATATCGGTTGTCAGTAAATTTTACAGCTCATAATTTTAATTTACTGCTTCTCAATTCTGTCTTGAATAATTGACATATATCATTGTGTCTGTTGACATTAATTCGTTGCTCACATTTAGTTAACGTTCTGTTGGTTCTTCAAAGTATTTCATTCGATACAGTTGTATTAATTTGTCCCAGTGGAAATTGAAAAATTCATGTAGGTGATTGTCTACCCTGAAATGTTTTGATATTCTGGTGATTACCTCCCTTTTTGTTTACATACTGACTGGCTGACCCGTACAGATATTTCTACAGATGTATTTATATTTAAGCACTGGTAGTTAAATCAAATTTTAAATTATAGTGTTACTATATACTGCGTATAGTTGTTCAACTGAAACAGTATAGGAGTTTATTTATGTGTACTTAAAGCTTATAAAATAGTCGTAATTTAGTTGCATTTGTTATATATGTAAACAACAAGATTAATATTTTATTTAGCACACATTTAAAGTAGTGTTTGGTACTAAGTGTCAATTAATTAGGCAGAATTTGCATATAATTGTCACACTTAGTAATTTATCAAGTAAAGAATCTCAAGCGTTGACACGGATTATATGATCAGAGTCTATAACGACTTACCGTTTTAAGTCTATAGACATCCCTTCCCCTTTGCTACAATTGTTCTATTTTGTATGATTAGCAATACTTTGCAGGTTGTAAATTTTGTTTGTGACATGTGCACATATATTTATTGAGCTCATTATTTGTTGAAAAGAAGATTATTCAGTTACACGTAAAAGGGAAATGATTAATAATTATGTTAAAGGGAGATAATTCAAAACTAGAATTTTAGTGGTTACATACAGTTTTAATAGTATACTTTCTTAACATATTTTCATTAAAATTAAAATTCCTTAGTCAGTAGGGTTAGGGGCAATCAAATGCATCATTACGACATTCGTATCGATGCAATATGATTGATAAAACATATCATACAATATCTTCATATGTCTTTAGGGAGATAAGTTAATGCAGGCAATACTATTTAGACATGATTAAATGTGCATGGAAAATGTTATTATTCTGTTATTATTTGTGTCTGTATTTCTACAAATACGAATTGCATGTACTTAAGACGTGGATCTACCTCAAAGTGAAGATTAAATGTGACACTGATGGTAAGATCGTTTAAGGGATTACCGTTCACACCTTCAATGCGCGACTTCGCTCCTTTGATTGTTTGTTGTTTGTGCTGTTGTCGTATATTTTGTTGTTGTTTGTTTGTTTGTTTTGTATTTAGAAAATGTCGTCATTGAATAGACCCGATGAACCTGAAGCGCACGGAATGCAATTCCTTCTTCGAAACAAACGGTTAATGCAGATATTACGAATTAAACTCGTTTACATTGTGTTTTTGATTCTTGTTCTTTCCTAACAACGTTATATATTGTTTGGGCGTATCTTACGTGTTCTGTAACGTTCTTATATCTGTCCAGTACTGGTACAAAATTCAATAAGTTTTATTATGCACATGATACAGCCTACATACCCATAAATCTGTTTTTAACGTTAACAAGTTCACAATATTCTGCTTCGTTCAATAGACTTCCATTTGAAACAATTAATGTCTTTGACATTTAATAGCCAGTCAAGTGTTTAGTGTGTGATGGGGTTCATAAATCTGCATAGGGCTTTAGTCCCTGTTATCTCCTGATGTCTCACAATTTACTGAAATTTGTACCCTGCACCAAACACAGCAGTGCAGGCGACTATTTAGACTCATCAATCTAACAGCAGTTCAACGAAAATGCGTGTTCTTCGCAGACATATCTTGCCCTTGTAAAAAAGGTAACGGTTTATATTTAAACATTTAATAAGTTATTTCTAAACAGTAAATGATGACCTAGAAGGTCTGGTGCACAGACAACATAGGTTTTGACATAATTGTGGTATGGCCTATGTTTTCCATTTACATGAATCAACTTCAAGACAATATAAAAATTATAAGTACAATTTGAACAAATGTCGATTTCTTTATGAAAGGTGACATGATTAGAGAGGCATTACTAATCTCTTTCATTAATGTCCATGGAGGTTAATATTGTACTTTAATTTAGATTATGTTAGTTTATAATGAATGGTGGTAAATTTTATAATTTAGTTGTATATCTTCTACAAGTTTATGATCGATAGAGGTAAAGATTATGCTACAGTTTAGCATCTATGTAATATCTGTTGGCTGACCCATTCTTGGGTTGAAACTAGCCTGCAGCAAAAAAGAAGTGTTTTTTTTTCTTCTTTCTAAGATTCACATTTATATGGCGTCGATCGAAGCTTGGCGGCATGAATGGGGCATGATGTATTTTGCTGCTGCACCGAACAACACAGCATTAAAACGTAGTACGTTGGGGCATAAATCGGTGTCATAGCTGCAAGAAGAAGTGTTCTTTTTCTGTACCTTACATAATGCAACTGATAATGGGTGCAAATGTTGTGGCAAACAAAATAAAGTACACATATATAGTTTACTTAGAAAAACATTTTTAATCGATTGAAATATTTATAAAGTGTTTGCTTTGAGGACAGAAAATATCTACTTACCTTAGAGATGTTGCAGTAGGGGTACATTGAAAGTCATGTAGATACACAATTTAGCTATTAAAGTAAGGCTTTGTTAAAATGGCATAGGGTACTAGCAGTGGAAATGGTATAAAACAAGGAAAAACATGTGTAATCATACACACTAAAATTTTAGGTCGGCTAAAGACATTTTGCTGGAGACACATTGAGGTTTACCATACACAACACAGAAAGAGTTGCGGAAAAAGTAGCCAATCTGACGATTCCGACTCTTAAACAGCAGAATAATGTAACATCGTTTGCGTCATAAATGGTTGCTAGTATTTGCAACTACAAGAGGATGTAAACTATGTCGGATGAAGGATCGATTTTAATGTTTGGCATTTCGGTGAATTACATGCTGTCATTATATGAAAAAATCAATAAAAAGGAAGCAGAGATCAAGAATAGTTTACCAGGATAATTTTTATGCAGCCATAAAATCGATTAAATCCAACACGTTGACTCCGTTGCATAATTTTAATGACGTCCATACCATTACATGAAAGTGTACACATGTTTTTGCTAATGGTCAATAATTGGTCATGCAATGTTTTTATCAAATTATATTTTAGTTTCAAACAATCAATTATACTTTAATTGTAAATGCATATTGATATTAAACGAATATGAATGGATCTAAAAGCAGAAGTCAAATCCTCAATTACATTTATGATTCATGAAAACACGTTTAATAATACCTATGAACTAGACATAATAATTAAACGTAGTCTATTTATCCTTTAAAGCAATACGTTTAATTTTGTCCAGATCTAGTTCAGACATGACGATTATAATTGGAACTGATCTGCTGTCTGTTTTCTTTGAAAACCTGTCTTCCCTACTATTGCAAAAACATAAAAAATAGTAACAAAGAAAAAAAAGGAAAAGAAAAACAACAAAAAAAACAACAACCCGAAAACAGCCAAAACAAACAGAACAATACTAACAAACAAAACGTAAAGAAAGAAACGTATATGCGTTCAGTCTGACGGCATACTACGAATGAGGCAAGTTGGAATGTCAGCAAAAAGCTCTTGACCGAATCAACGTAAATATAAAATTAATATGTCGTTATCGCTCTGTGTTAGAACTCTCACTTCATAACACATTAGAGTGATGTCCCTTCAAATAACAGCAGTTAATACAATAAAACATGAAATGAGCATCGGAACAACTTCAAATAAAAGCATTTCTAACTAAATATAATTACAATTTTGAATTATGACAAACCACTAAATGCAAGCAATATGCAATATTGTGACATTATTTTCATTACATTGAAAACAAACATCGTAATATTTGAAATATACTTATATTATATATTGTCTATATTTGTACACACTTTAAAACGGTTTATAAAATGTATCCATTAGTGTATCATCAATTGTAACGTTAAACAAAACTACTAATAAAATGGTCAATGTACCAATTGCATGACCTATTAAGTGATATTTTGAACTAAAACTTCGTCAACTAGATACAACTAGGTGGGTCACTGACACATTGTTATTGACATCAACGTTCGTCTTTATATGTAGTGTATGTTGTTACGTTCATACTGCAAACATGTAAACAATTACAACCAAAAAGCATTTCCTTTAATAAGTAAGTTATACTCAAATATAAACACACCATTACATAAAACAATGTAGAAATCAGCTTAGCTTTAGTGATAAACCATTCTCAGTTTTATGTACATTAAGAAATTAAGAAGCAATTGACCAGTGCCGTTGTATATACAGTGAATCAGCATCTGTATATTGTTCTATAGGCAACTAATAGTACGCTAGGAAATAATGCTCTTTTTAAACAGCACCCATATTAATTGATTTCGGATACAATAATACGGAATTTATTTTTGCATTCAGTCAAAAATTAATTTCACCCAGAAAGAAGATTCCAACAGCACTTCTGACCTCAATAATGTTAACATTAACAGCGACAACACCCATATGCCTACGTGTGCATGAACAACATTTATGTATAACGATGCTTATAAGCTGTATGCAACTACTGAATGCATCCGCTTGAATAAGACATGTTAACCATGTGCCAACAGACATACAGCACTACTAAACACAACTTGAAGGCATTTCACACGATACGCGCAATAGTTTCTCAATGATAAAATGTGTGTAGTCGTATTTTCCAAATTAATTATAAGGAATGACACTGTATTTTCTTGAACAGGTTGTTTCTTTACATGATGCATGATCAGGTCAGTTATGACAGATTAAACGCGTACACACACCAGACAATCGAAATACAAGCGCATATTCCTGTAACATTAGAATAAAGCATATCGTACGTCCTTACGTAGGTTGTATTCACGATGGGGTTCCGGATAATGTGTGGCAGCCCAAACCTATGCATTTAATAGCATAGATTATTTGCACCATTATCATAATATACCATGGCGTGTGTTTCCGTTTTCATAGTTTTAATGCCATGCTTCTATATTATGTTTTAGATGGATGTTTTATTACTATTTATCTTAAGATCTTTTGTTTTATTACCATCTGTTCATCAGTCAATTACTACATGTTTCTTGAAATGATTATGTCATACACATACACAAGAAACGCAAACACACACATTGTTAAAATGTACTACATATTAAAACATTTTTGACACAGTACACAGTGAACAAATTGAACATAATAGTCATGCAGTTTGTTTGTCCATAAAACACACGTGTTTGCATTGTCAATGTTCATCCGTTTTCATTAAGAAGGTATGCTGAACAATGTTAATGCATATAAAAAGTTGGACCGTATATTTCAACGTATATGACTCACACTATATGTACACACTTGTTTAACATCACGAATGCAACTTTATTAATGATTTCAAGAGCAGCACATTTCGTGTGTACTGCATATCATGTTTATTAATTTCCAAAGATTAATTATATTTTACAATCCGATAAATGAACTAAAATACAGTACCACAGCATGCAACAACAACAGCTTTATCATCTAGTCGTAAACAACAACAACAACAACAACAACACTGGTCCTTTCGGAATGCATATTAACCTCAAGTTATGCATCCACAGTAACTTATGTAGTATTCATATTGAAAATTTAACATGACAATTGAAACTATAGTGTGTTATTGTAACTGTTGCTATCTGTTTAATTGTCTTAAGAACAATGATGATATGTAATCAATGAATGAAATTATGTACATATACATCAGCTCCATGAACAACGAATCTTTAAAGAACAGCTGCTGTTGATAAAAACTTAGAGACACAGCTCAACTACATCATGTATATACACTTGCATATGATATATATACACTAAGCATAATGAACATGATCAATTCATGTTTTCAAGTATATGCTGTTTAAATGAAAATAATAAATTACATTGTTGTATTACAAATTTTGCGACTTGTATAGAGGTCTTAAATATAACGAAGACTTGTATTAGCATAATGCAAATATGCACATGTGCATTAACTACATGCAGACCCGCTTTGGCCCTTATTATTAAATGTTATCAACAGATCATGTTAACAAAGCCAGAACGCACACGGCAAAAGTAAGACTGAAACAAAATTAAACATGAATATGACAACACCAAAGAACTAGACCAAGAGAAGACATGCATCCTCTTAAATAATAAAACTTAGAACACTTTTGACAACAACATGACCATGTACGTATTTACAAACATAGATCAACTATATACAAATTTTAAAATGGTGCTGAAAAAATAACGTCTACGACTACCTTCACGTACTCAATGAATTTTCTAACTAACAACATCTTTAGTTTAACATATAGATAACACGTAACATACTTTTGCTATAAATTGCACTAAACAAACGAAAAGAAGCACGCTTATATTCATAATTATTGGGGATTTTCGTTGAAGCCTACAATTATACCACCAGCTGCCACACATGACTATACTACAAAACAGATTTCTGAAGCCTAAAATACTACAATTAGGTGTCACTCATGCCAACACTGGGAATGCTCCTTGAAGACGACACTAATATTACAAGTAGTAATACATTTCATAACTGATAGTCCTTGTTGAATTATACAGAACTGCCTCAAGGCTATCCTAGTACAAGCAGCAGTAACACATTCCATGAGTAATAATGTTCGTTAAAGTCTTTCGCAATACGCCCAGAAAAAAATATATTTAACTAATCAATATCATTAGCGAAACGCGAACTTCTACACGAGTCAAGGTTCTCGCTGTAGCCTATTCTAATACCTCATGAAGTCGTCTCATATTGTGTGTGAGTTGAAAAAGAACCTGTTGCTGTTTGGCGATTTCTTCTTCCAGATATGTGACCCTTTGTCTGCGCTCATGGACTCCAAGTTCTAGTTTTGTATTCCTTCTTGACAGCTTTCTTCAGTTGTTGCATCAATGTAAATACCTTCAAAATAAATTGTTTCTAATATAAATTAAAACATGTTCAAGGAAAATGATAATCAATAAAGCAAATGTAACACAATTGTATGGTAAGTTTTACTTATATACCTTAAATGACACAAACGATAAATCAGCGGATCATCAACACAAATGTAAATCAACTATAACGTTCTTTACTCCTAAAGTAAATTTTAGTAATACCTACAGACAAAACACATATATGTTACAAAATTTCTTCAGTAATTAGCATAAAAAAAAGACATGCAAACTAAATAATCATATTCTGACACTATTATACAATGTTATTGGTGTCGTAAAAATAACAGTGAAATGATACCGTATTCATTTACGTAATTGCCTAGATACAGCTATATTAAGGTATTATTTTATCAAATGTCAAGCAATTAGTAAAAGGAATGGCGTGGAGGTAAAGTGCTCCTACATCCGTTAAAGCAATGGATATGATATTTGTATATAGAAAAGGTGTACTTACATTATAATGTGAAGCAAATACATACCAAATGCATGAAGTGCATCCGCAGCATCATCAAAGAAAGATCCAATTTTCCTACCAGCATGAGCACCAGCAATAACACCAGGAAGACCAGCAACAACACCACCGGCCACTCCACCAACCACACTACCAAGAAAACTTCCTGAGTAATAGTGACCTTCCAGAAACCGTCGAAGATTTATTTTTAGCCTTTCTATATGTCCCTCAATTTCTTCAATTTCTTCCTCTAGTTCCCTTTTTTTTTCTTTGAGTTTAGTAATCTATACATGTATAAACAAAAAGCTTGGCATTAATAGCTAGTATAGCCATATCCATGATATTGACTTCACACTAATATATATCAAGTATTCAACGAGTATTGGTCAAACAGATTCAGCCCTTGCAAGATAAGGTGTATTGGTCACCAAATAATACAAACATAAACACACATATTAACGCATGTATTTGTCGTTGAAATGTATTAAACTAATGCGGAAGATGCTGGTCCTTTTTGTAAGTTAATGTGAGTGTGGTTATGTAATGTGCTTGCATGATTGATTTACTTTATTTAAAATAGTTGCCTTGGTGTGCGTGAATAGGTTTACCTAACTGCTTCTCCTCATGTTGCAACCGTTCATGACGTTATACAAATAATATTATATATCTATCCATTTCTTGCATACCATCTCATAGCAATTTATTCAGACTGTGAAGCTAAACATTGCAAACAATATAAGGAATATTATGGAACTCCATTTTAAGATGCATTTTGTTTTAGTGAAGGGTCAACCCGTCAAATAATCGAAATCATGTTTCAAGTCGAATTAAAACTAACCCATAAATAGTTAATAGAGTTTATTGAACATACCCGTATATTCCTTTATACAGTGTAAGAAAAAAGGAATATTTACTATTAATGTATCGTCATGCCAAGAACAGCTGGTTGTCTTATTGTATTATTTTTAGGTTGGGTAATGTAAAAACCGTAACCGTTGACATTAATTACGGTATCTTTAAATAAGTTTAGTAGTAAAACATATGTTTATAATGAAACGTGTATAGAATGAGGCATTTCTATGTGGACGGTTTATGAATTCCAAACTGGCAAATTAAACTTAATCATAGTTATGTTAGAGACAAGGATAACTTAAATATTTGGCGGCTGCTTTATGTCAAATGTACTAATATTTTACATCTCAATATCATATTTATGTATTAAGTGTGTCTGTTTATTCCACAAGATATCAGCACATGAACGTGCATTCGGAAAATGTGTGATGTTTTAAGGGAAAATAAATATGTTGATTGAGTTTCAATTGTGATTAGTTTGATAATACGTCAGAATGCAATTTCAATGATCTATATACAAAATATCCGACAGATATAACATGATATACCAATGCTACTGGCGGTTTACTTTACGGCATATTACATTCGTTCATGTTTTGCTGCATCGGATTGCACTTGGTTAGAGACATGGTAATACAGCAAAGTATATGTTCTATAGAGTTTATCGCAACATCGTATTTCTGTGTCTCACTATTTAAATATGTATCTGTGGTCTTATGTTTAAATATGAGTTTAATACTAGCATGATTTTTAAACACGATTATTGCCATTTTCTCATATTATTACTCTAACAAATACAAGCCTGTCAGTTGTTGTTGCATGCTGTTCCAACATACATTGTTTACGATTTTAAATGTGGTCTTAGCAAAACACGTATGACGAGGTCAAAGTAACATTATACAAAGCAACATTATATGTAGCATAGCTTTAGAAGACTAGATTGACTTTTCTTTTTACCAGTGCTTGTTTTGAGAAGATTGCTAGTTTGACAACATACATCTGATTGTGGAGAAAGTTAATAAAAATACAGTTGACCTGAACTATTTTTAACAAACAAGTAATAACAAATCTGGTGGAAACACACCTTCAAATATGACGTCACAATTGACTAAGTGCATGCATACGGGGTAGAAAAACTGCTCAACTGTTAACTATGGTACTTATATGAATTATTTTTAAAGTATAACTCTCTAGAAAGAAAACGTTTAAAACTTGGAAGTCAAAGCTATTATGCATATACATTTAATATATGTTCATAGTCCAAATGGATTTTCTATTTAACCAATTATTTAAACAAATTTTACCATAATTTAAACTACTGTTACTGAACGTACGATATCTGTGCACATATTGGTTTTGCAATCAACATAACTTCGTTTACTGTCTAACATACCTTGCGTTCTATTCCTTCCTTCTTCCGTCCCTTTTCTCGCTGCGGTAAAAGAAAAGGAAGGTAACATTACTGTACTATCATCATTTGACATAACCATTTAAGAGATCGTTTCGAATTACAAGTGACGAAACACACAAATAGCAAAAATAAATAAATCGGTTACTGCCTTGGAGCGGTCAGTGGGCTTAAACCTGATTTATGAAGCGCGCCACCTTCGCACTTCCTAAAAGTTTTTCTATCAAACAAACACTGAAAATAAAAATATTATATCAAAGTGAGACAACTAACAGTAAGTACCTGCAGCGGAAGTTAAAACTTATAAAAAATACCTAATATACAGACAACATAGCCAGTCAAATAATGCACTTTCTACATATTTACAATATGTATAGTAGATAAAAGCCACGGCAAGCTAATCGTTCCAAATGAGGGAGGAGTTTGAAATAAAACATCACAAGCGATGACGTTTAATAAAAAACAATTAAATGACATAGTGCAATAATGACATGACGTGATATGTCAAAAGTGTCAAAAATGAAATTAAACAAACAAAAACGAAAATAAACAAAAGACACACACACACAAAAGAAAGAAAACCACAAAGAAATCAAAGCATTTTAGAAAACAACCTAACTCAACAAAACAAAATGCGTTAATGTGATGAGTGTATAGGTAATGCGTTTCAAATATTAAAGACAACCCGATGTTATACCTTCCGTGTAATCTCGTGTAAAGGGCATTGATACTGCTCAAGTTGTCTTACCCATATAGGACACGACTGAAGAGATTAGGATATAAGAACTCTAACAATGGCTGTCCAGTTATTGCTTTAAGTAACTTTATTTTCCATATAGTCAAAACGACCCGTCCGGTTAGCATGTAATTTAGAAGCGATGCAAGTTGTTGACTGTAAAATGGTCAATTGCAAAAAATACATTGCAACGAAGGTTTCGCGGGATGTAACCGTCATCAAAAATGCTGATTAGAGGTCAGACAAGTAATTGAGACCCTTTGTTTTCTATAACTGTATAAAAATATATACAGTACAGGATGGCCTATACCTTGCTGCAAACGTATTTTCATGCTTCTTTATACTTTGAAGCAATCAAATCATTGCGATGAAATAATTTTGAAAACGCTTTCATTAATTTAAGAAATCGAAAGCCTTGCTGTAACATTTTAGAATTAATTAAACGATTTCAATCATTGAAATCCTTAACTTTAGTACAAACGTTTGCACACCTTGTAAGTTTGGATATGTAAATAGCAAATGAGGTAGCATGGGATGAATCACCGTCCGGGTGTGGATTTCTCACACTACTGAAGTTGAACTCGTCTCTCTAGTCATAGATTTTATTAGGGATGTTGTTGTTGGACATAGCGATATCAATGGCTAAAAATGATGCGTGTAATTATAAGTTATTATTTTATTAAGGTAAGTTCTTGAGGGTAAATAAGATTACACATTCGAGAAAAGACAGAATCATCTTTAGCCTGCATGTTGAATTTGAAAATATTTTAATTAGAAGACTCTATAATATGGCTTTGATTAGAACTGCATAGTTTTCATAACATCCAATGTATAGACGTTGATCTCGAGCATGTCTTTTTTTCAAGATATATTAGCAATTTGATCCTAATTAAACCACGACTAAAAAAAGTTTACAACGCATACAAATCGTAATATTAGCTGTACAGCAATGAGAGTTTAAGACACGAAACTTGTCTAAAACTTCAGAAGATTTATTAAAGACCAAATCATGTTAATTTCTGAATTTGCATACCCTTTTTTACAATATTAAACAACGTAAATACGAACAACTCAAGAAGAAAAAAGTTCAGATATGTGAAAGGTGGTGCTAGAGCTTGCATTATCTTTAAATAGTGACTTGTATGGTGTTTTGTGAAGCTTAGGAATCCAGTACATTGAAGAAAGTTTTTGTTGCCTTGATTTGATCTTGATATTGAACGTTTGCAGTATATGTTAATGTTTGTCAATGATTGTCTGAAAGTCAACGTTGGTGCTACGTGTACGAGCTGGTGGTGGATAACTCAGCACTTGGAACAGTGTCTAAAATATGTTGTTTGAGGCTTTGTCGACAAGTACATTGCAGTTGATTTTTCTAGTTGAATGAGATCGGCATTCGCGTTTGCGTAAAGATACAATAATAAAGATGTCAGTATTTTAATCTTTAGAAATATTGCCTGCCTAATTAATATTGTCATTAAGATCACCAGAATTGGAGTCTGAATTGTGTTAATCCAATCAACTTCGACACAGTAACTGGCTTATACTGTAAACAGTTTGAAACATCGTTATCAAAGCTTGTATCTTCTCATATTGTAAAACATGTCCAGTAGTAAGAAAATGATTATAAACGAAGTTCGTAAAGAAAAAAAGCGTTGAGGATTTTATCTGAATGTTCCCGAAATATAATATTAAGCGCCCGTTATAATTTTGAAGTTGGGATGATTTTATGAAATTACATAAATTAGTAATTAGAGTACACACTATGTCCACTCTGCATTTGTGCGGTGAAATACATCTGATTGTATATAGAAAAGTTACGTAAAGTGAACTGTTGCCGAAGAAATAAAATACTTGAATTAGAAGAATAAACCATGGACATTTTATACGTGAAATAGGTACAGTTACTCTTCTAGAAAATATATCAGCAGCACTATTAGACACATGCACATTTCTTGAAAAATTCTGTAATTTTGAGAGTGATATATGTATGAAGCTTCTGAACCATTGACGTAACAACTATGATTTATTAAAAAAGTATCATATTCTGTAATATTTTAACCAACAGTGATTCTCCTCGATAGCGCATGTAATGTCCGCATTTAAGAAAGGGCTCTCGCTTCATATGCTCTCTTTCCTGATAAATCAATAATCTACCTTATGAAGATACACAACAAAAGAGCGATATTAATTTGGGACGGGTACTTGGAATAAAAACAGTCGTTTTCAATATAAACATGAACAACATCCAATACGAATATATTATAATATTTATATATTTTCCACATCTATTTCAATTTCTCTTGAACGTATCTTAAATAGGTATTTTAAGTGCTCCTTCTCATTCTCATGCTCATGGAGGGTACATATGTTCGGACTGGACAAAGCGTGCAGCAGCTGTGAATGTGCATTCTTATGCAGTACCATTAGAAACAAAGAGCATCTAATACAAAAGCCGGAAGCTCATATGGTTATCCTGTCCTATTGTTAATCTTCACCTTATATAACTGGGCTTGTAAGTCTGCCTGCCTGCGCAGAAACTTAACTACATATCTACCCTAAACAGCAACGTCCAGCAATGCACGCAGCCATGTAAGTGCTCATTCAAGTGTTTATTTAATGCCTGTACATCAGTCAGTTAATTGATTATACTTTAACTGCGTATCACTTAGGAATGTATCTACTTCATTTTAAAGTAATGTGTGTTGCATATGTACTTCTTCTTTGAACAAAAATGGTTGAAACATTATTGCACTGAAATTGACAAAACTCAGTACAATTAATAATTTTCTTGGCGTTCCAATTCTTCTTTTGCCAGTCTTTCTTTTTCCTACGTGAACAGAAAATGCATATACAAATAATGTACGAGCAGCGGTTGATATAACCATCAAATAACTTGTTTTAAAATACGAACGGTACACGTTTGTTTTGTCTGAATATTCAAAGAAATATGTAATTAAAATTATCCAACAGGTTTGTTTTAAAAATTGATCATCTGCAAATGTCATTATAACATACAGAGGCGTTTTATATACGACATATCTCTCTCGTGAAAAGGTTCAGCCTAGACTCACTAACTTGATTTCATTGGACATTATGATTTCTCTGACGTCTCTCAGCCATTGATGTCACAGCAATATTTTAGTTAAATGTCTATATATTCAGTAACGGTTCACCCGTCATTAAATCAGCTCGATAGCGCATGCTTTTTCCGCTTTTATGGAATGGTCGTAGCTTGAAATGGTCTGGTTCGCGACAATTCAATACACTACAAACAAAATAACAGTGAGATTTGCATTTGGTTCGAATGGTGGGAACAAACAGTTTTTCCCATTGTTTACACAATAAGAAAAGCATAGAGCACGAATATATTTCTATAGTTTCCACTTCGATTTCACTTTATCTTTATCGGATCTGAAATAGGTATTTCCAGCGTACCTTACATTCTCATGGAAGATGTACATGTTCGGACATAACAAAACGACCAGCAGCTGTGAACGTACATTCTAATGCAGTGCCAACAACGTGTTGAATTATGAACAAACAATAAGCATTTAACCCAAAAGCAGGAACCTCAAACGAGAATCATGTCCCGTTGTTACTGTTCTCCTTATATAAATGGGCCTATTAATCTGCCTGCATGCTCACATACTTAACTGCATATATACTATAAACAACATCATCCATCAACGCACCAAGTCATGTAAGTACTCATCGATGTGTGTATTTCATATCTGTATATCTGTCAGCTAATCCTTTCTACTTTGAATTTGTTTCACGTATGACACTTATGACAAGAACGTGCAGCAACGCACCAAATCATGCAATTACTCATCCATTTGTGCAGTTAACGTCTGTATATATGTCAGCTATTTCGTTCAACTTTAAATTGGTATCACCGATGACTCTATCTACTTCAGGTTATACATAATTTGTGTTTTATACGTAGTACTTCATTGAACAAAAATGGTCGACATTGAACCCATATCAAACAAATCATTTAATTTGCGTTCCTTTCCTGCTTTTTCCTGCCTTTATTTTACCTAGATCAGAAGAAAACACATTTATAAATACTTTAAGAGCATCGTTTGATAAAACCGGTAAAGCACTTGTTTTAAACTACGAGCGGTACACGTTTGTTTTGTCCAAATGTCCAGAGACATGTTTGTTTAAAATTATCCAAATTAATCAAGTGCAAATGTCATTATAACATGATTAGGTGTTTTCTATACGAAATATCTCTATCGCTGAAAAGGTTCAGTTCAAGCTGTCTAACTTGATTTCATTAGACATAAGGTTTTCTCTGAAGTCTCTCAATCATTGATGTCCCAGCAATGCTTTAATAAATATGGTATATTTAGTAACAGCTCATCCATAATTATCGGATGGATACTGCATGTCATTTCCATTTTTTTTTTCTAGTGTCACATGCTCTGTTTCCCGACAATTCGATAAACTACAACTATACAGTAAATTATTAGAGCGATTTGGTTTGGGGTCAAATGGTGGGAACTCAATACCTGTTTGTTTCTTTTTTTTTTTCATTTTACACAATAGTAAACTCAAAGAAGACGAACATATATCTACAGTTTCTACTTTGATCTCACTTTCTCTTTAACGTATCTAAAATAGGTATTTATTCAGAGTGCCTTACATTCTCATGGAAGCTGTGTATGTTCGGAAATAAAAGAAAACGTGCCGCAGCTGTGAATGTACATTCTAATACAGTGCCAACAACGTGTTGAGTTATGAACACACAAAGAGCATTTAACACAAAAGCAGGAAGCTAACACGAGAATCCTGTTCCGTTCTTACTGTTCTCCTTATATAAATGGGCCTGTTAGTCTGCCTGCCTGCTCACATACTTAACTGCATATCTCCTATAACCAACATCGTCCATCAACGCAACAAGTCATGTCAGTACTCATCCATTTGTGTATTTCATATTTGTATATATGTCAGCTAATCCTTAATACTTAGGATTTGTTTTACTTCTGAGTTTATCTACTTCAATTATACATAATTTCTACTTTATACGTACTAATTAATTGAACAAAAATGGTCGACAAATAGTTGCACTGAAGTTGAGAAACCCCAGAACAATTAATGATTTACCCTGCGTTCCTTTTCTTCTTTTTCCAGTCGTTCTTTTTCCTACGAGAAAAGAAAACGCATATGCAAATAATTTAAGATAATAATTTAAGAGCATCATTTATAAAACCATTTAATAACTTGTTTTAAACTACGAGCGGTGCACATTTGTTTTGTCCGAATATCCAGAGATATGTTTGTTTCAAAATATCCAACAGGGTTGTTATACGAATTAATCAAATGCAAATGTCATGGTTAGGCGTTTTATGTACGAGCCCTCTCTCTCTCGAAATGTTCAGCCTAAACTCTCTAACGTGATTTTATTGGCCATTATGATTTCTCTTAAGTTTCTCAACCATTGATGTCCCAAAATAATTTTAGTTAAAAGTCTATATTTAGTAACTGTTCAACCGACATTGTAACGGCTTGATAGCGCATGCAATTTCCGCTTTTATAAAATGGTCCTAGATTCAGATGCTCTGTTTCCTGACATTTCAATAAACTACAAATATGAAGTAACAAATTAACAGAGCGATTTGCATTTTTGTTTCTTTCATATTTTACACAAGACGAAAATCACAGAGAATGAATATATTTCGATAGTTGCCACTGACAAGTTACTTTCTCTTTTACGGATCTGAAATACGTATTTCCAGTGCCTTACGTTCTCATGGGAGGTTCGCACATGACAAAGCGTCAATCAGCTGTGAAAATGCTTTACATTCCATTACCACCAACGTGTTCAATTAGAACCACCAACGTGTTCAATTAGAAACAAACACACAGCATTTCATCAAAAGGCCGGAAGCGCATTTGATAGATCAATAAGGATATTAGTGACGAATAAACGTAGTAGCGATCCTAATAACAAACTTAACATGAGTGCTTAATGGAAATTTGCATACAATACAAAACTAATGTTTGTTTTTTAAACTTGTCTATCTCGTATGAAAACATATTTTACAACAATACAATTTCACAATACTATATTGACCGTGGCATCGGTGAATAACTAATTCATCAGTAGTACTGGCAGGAGTAGTATTAGTAGTATTAGTAGCAGCACTAGTAGTAGGAGAAGGGGCAGTAGTAGTAGTTATGTAGAAGTAGTAGTAGTAGAAGTAGTAGTAATAGTATAAGAAATAGTAACAGTAGTAGTAATAGTAGTAGTGGCAGGAGACGTGGTAGTAGTAGCAATAGTTGAATTAGTAGTAGTTGTAGTAGTAGTAGTAGTAGTAGTAGTAGTAGTAGTAGTAGTAGTAGTAGAAGTAGAAGTAGTAGTAGTAGTAGTAGTAGTAGAAGTAGTAGAAGTAGAAGTATTAAGCAGTAGTAGTAGTAGTAGTAGTAGTAGTAGTAGTAGTAGTAGTAGCAGTAGTAGTAATAGTAGTAGTAGTAGTAGTAGTAGTAGTAGCAGTAGCAGCAGCAGTAATAGAAGTCATTTTATCAACATTCAAAACAATATTAACAATTGCAGTAACCAATCCAAAGCCAGCTGTCTTGTTGTGGTAAGTCAGTATCCAACCTCAAAAAATCCCACATGTACTTGTTAATTTCTGTCTGGTTATTGTAAATCCGTAATGTGGAGAAGCTTCGTAATACGGCTTCAGCCTGCACATCTAGCTACTTGTGGCTCAACCATCCTGTCATATTGTTGATTTTAATGTCCTTATGTATAAAATATGTAGTTGGAAATATAATATTTTTGACGAACTAGACTGTGAGCAAATCACGCCCTTGAAGCCTGAAGCTGGTAATTCAGCCGCCCCCTGTTCTGCCTAATATAATCCTTGGCTGTCTGTCTTAAAACATGATGAATGTGTTCATGCTTTAAAGTATAATGTTATGATCTTTAAAACACCTTACAAGTAATTGTACTACGAAATTATATCTCGTGAGCAATATTTGAACGGAGTTACAAAGCGCCTCGATATGAGAATTATTTGGAGAACTAGTAGGCACACGTATAATGTAGTAGTCAGGTACTACTAAATTATAAGGACACCTTTAGAATTAAATACTACAATATGATATTGGATAATGTGTAAGTGTCCATTTTCAGCAGAAGCTAAATTCCACCTCTTTCCTTTTTCGGATTTGGGGATATAGAGAATACCAGGTTAGTGTTGATATAGATAAATGTTATCATGCGAGGCTAAGAAAATCAGATTTATCTATATCAACACTAACCTGATATTCTTTTTATCCCACCATCAACAACTTTTCAAAGAAACACATTTAAATTTGCCGCTACTGCTCCTACCTTACATGATCTGACATTCCAATGCAATACACGAAATTCATACGCGAGCAATAGAGTAATTCGGCTATAAGAAATAGTTCTATTTTACAATAAAAAAATGAGACAATAAACATGTTATTTCTTTTTATTTTATCTGCGCTATACATAAGGTTGTAATTTTATTGATTACGATAACTAAAATATTGGTTAGAAAAAAAGAACAACACAAATCACACCCTCGTGTAAAGTTATACACGTACTGTGTAATCTCAAGGCCGTGTTACATTAAAGTTGCTACGCACTTGGCATTAAAAACGCGAATTACATTCGAGGTTTGTGTGTGTGTTTGTGAATTTAACAAACAGGTAGCTCGTGGATTTCAATTGTTGGTGACATTGAAATTCTGAACATTGAATATAGCGCTATACAATTGCGAAGATAGTTGTGTTTTTGACAGGGTGACTTGCGAAATTTGCAGAAATGTTGGGATTGGATGTGGTGTGGTGTTAACTTGTTGTTCATGTTTACGTCTAGAAACTGTGATTTATTAGCACAGTTGTCCAGATCTGTGCAGTCAGCTGTATTTGGTTCGACTAAAGATCGAGCTCTATCTAAACCATTTAATGTTCATCATGTAACGACATTTGATCATCAGGGTCTGTCCTGAGATTATGCAGATTATTGAACCCGAGACAGTTACAAATTCAAGATCAATTTCCTTTTAAAAATGTTCGGATTAAGGCCAATTTTTGCCTCGACATCCTCGTAGCTCATCTCTGCAACACTGCTTGGGTTTTCACTTGATTCTTCTTCACATTCATTTAATTAAAACCAAATGACATGTCGACAGATGTTTTTATTTTGGCAGACTGCAAGTTCGTACTTTTATTGATTTTATTACAATTCCTAAACAGTTTTAATCATGTGCCTGTATTGTAAATGTTTACATTTTGATTAACAAAGCTTCTACATTTTTTTTTTACAAATTGTCTTCATTATTGTTAAATACAACTTCGGAAGATGATGATAAACTGTCCGCTTAGCTCAGTCGGTTAAGGCGCCGCTACTTTAATTTTCAATCCTTCAGAACAGAGATCGAAACCGCGCGCATTCCTATTTTTGATGAACTCGTTTGCTCTATTTGACCAATCCTTATATTATGGAAATTTGTGGGTTGATCACAAGCATTTACGCGATAGATGAGTTGCGTTCACGTAAACATTAGGACTGATGACTATGAAAGCACATCTTGCAGGACATAGGAAAATATACAACTAGTACCAGAGACCATGTTTAAATGAGAAAGGCGTAATATGAAGCAAAGTTAAAGTTCTTTGTGATTAGTTTACAGGTTTTGACATTGTAGTTACTGAAATTGTAATAGGCTTTAACAAATATGGCAACAATATTTGTACCAGGATTATGGGAAGCATAATAATGATTTGTGTGTATGTGTTCTTAAGACCCTGGTTGGACTCCATGTCTGCCAAGATAAACGAGCTTCCCCTACCTCTCCTGAGATTTAAGATATACTGGGACATATGCAGTGAAGGGACCATACTTACTTCTGAGTGTCAACATATAAAACAAGAACACCATATTACCTGATAAAGCCGCTGAAAGTAAGGATTGAACTTAAGCTTCGGCTTCATCAATTCACAGGGCTGGTCCTTTTCATCTCTGAAATACAAAAGTCAATTATTCTGCAACGAATACTTACTTATTTAATGTTGAGAAAATCATAGCAGCTAAAACTAGCACAGGTGGAATAAAAAAAATGATTGATAATAAAAAATTAAAGGTTCCATTTTTTTACAATATTATCATTTGAATGCTGCGTAATTTTAACTGTATACCTGACTGTGTATTGTTATATATCAAATCAGACGTACATAGAAATACTTTACATCACACTTAAGACAGGAGTTGTCAGGTGGGCAGGTCCTGGTGTGAAGTTTGTTATACTATACTCATTGCAATAACAATTAATACAAAACTGATCGCAATAGCTCAGATGGTAGAGCGTCGGCTTGCGGATCGGGAGGTCGTGAGTTCGAACCCCCGGCCGGGTCAAACCAAAGACTTTAAAGTTGGTAGAAGTGGCTTCCCTCCTAACGCTCGGGGCTAAGGGGACAACATAACGCCTGACTCGTCGGTGACAGTACAATAATGGACCGGCCGGGTTCAGTCCCTGGGCACCTAATAAGTGCTCCTGTGCTATAATAATAGAAATGCCGCTGCGCAGTATTGGCAAAAATGTCGGATAATCCCAATCCCAATCTCTCACAAAACTGATCAAACAACATAAAACATGTCTTCAGTGACTATGCTTGCTAGCGGGTCAAATAAGCCTGGGCTTATTAGGTAAATAGGCATTGGAAATTGAGGCTGCCAGAACTACTTTTAGAAAATAACTCAGTTTATTTGCTTAATAATACCGACCAAGAACATAACATCATAGACTGTTAATAGGGGAGATGGCTTTAAAAGAAAAACAAATACAAGCATTTTTCCAGCATTTCAAATTTGTCCACAAAACTCCCAGTGTGATAAACCTAAGACAACATGTTTCAGCCGACTGAGCTATTCTGCCAAATTGTAACGATGTGTGTAGTAAATGTGTATGGGAATATAAATTTGTTCTAAGACATACTAGTTTACAAATAAATGAACATATTACTATAAAAATTATGCTCCAATTTACATCAATACATTACACTATAGAAGCTAAAAGCACAAGTATGTGTTTTTTTTGTTTTATTTTCGTTGTTTAGATGGATATGTCATGTGTTTCTTTGATACCTCATTCTGTCAACATAAGTCGGGTCATCTTCAGAGCACACTTTACAATCCATGACCTCTGCAGCAGAAGTTAATTTCTAGACAGTGAGTGCGTATGGTATGAAAAAATAATTCAAATCTCATCTATTTAACCTGGCTGATATGCACCCAACGGTTTAGTACAGACACCTGCAAAATGTACTGAAAAACCGATAGCTTTTTGTACTCTTTAAAATAATGTATAGACTAGTTTATGATTTTTGGTCCTAATGAGTTAAGGGTCAATCCATGTTCTCACTCACCTTCCGGCTGTATTATGATCCATATTGGTGATGAGATCATCAACAGCTGACCGTTGGTCATCTGGAAATAAACAAATATATTATGATAAATCTAAGGTTACATGGTGTAATTTATCCATGGTAACATCAAACTAAAGTTTATTTTGATTTTTTATCTAAGTCACACCAAATAATTATGGTCATTATGTTAACATCCAGCAACTACTGACAGGGTCAGACATACATATCTAGGTAAAACCAACAACACAGTTCAACAGGAGGTCTATCTCCCATCTCTTATACAAGATTTTGCCTCAGCAAGAGATCTAGGGATAGTAAGTCAGAGACCAGCATTTGCTAATTGAAACTTTAAATTTCAATGCAAACATGAGCTATAAGATTGGAAATGTATTAAAATTAATAGTTTATATAATTAAAATTTAGCAAACACAACATCCATTGCCCATGATTATTTAAGTTTATACAATGTACATGACACCAACTGTGCCAGTACTTGTTGATTTCTTTTAGTTGCCCTAAACAAATATATATTTAGGTCTTATAATTGCCACATACTTGAAGGTTTGAACTTCTTGTTTCTGGGGTTCTCTTCCTTTAAGGGCAGAGATCCGAAGGTAAACTGTCGTACATCTTCACTGAACGGCAGTTCAAACCAGTATAGACAATGCTGGGACAACAAAAGCAGTAAAATATGAAGTGAAAAGAAATATTTTCAAAGGTTACAAAACAAGCAGGTAAATGAGCTGAGAATAAAAGCAAAAAACCAAGGTTATCAAAGCAGCTGTTAAAACATTGTCATTTCAAATTATGTGGTTACTGCACTTTACTGAGTAAGATTAAAAAATAGTAGTTTTTTTTTCTATTTACAAATATGGACATATTAATTATGTAATTAATGTGCAATTAATGTGTAATTAAGATACAATTTATAATGTTTAATTAAGATACAATTTATAACTTTTAGTAGTGTCTTATTTCAATATTTATCTTCCTTACTTTATAACCTGTACATTCAATGAAATTCTAAATATGTTAACTATTTCCAGGATTGGCCACACATACTGTGACTATACTGCAATAGGATTAAAGTGCATTATTGCAATAAATATATCATTGGTTTTGACACAAATCTGATGTAAACACATATAACAAGCCCTGATTGGCTGCAGAAGACCCCAGACAATTGTTTATGTTAAAGAACTGACAAGTATGTAAACAAAGCCTAGAAAACAAACCCACTATATCACCTTTATATTGGGTATTAGGCAGCCCACCCTTGGGTTGAAGCCGTCATCGTACACGCGTCTCACGATGGCTACCATGTTGGTCTCATATAGGGCTTTGATCATTGATGACAATGCTACTGCTGCTGCCTAAACAAAGGTAAACACTAATGAGAATGATGTTCTTTTTGTTTTGATACATAAAAATGTGTGTTTTTTTATTTTAATTGTGAATCCTTAAGACACACTTATGGTCCTATTGGCTAGCTTTTTTAATGAATGAAGACCCCTTGACAATGTTCTGTTTGAACGAAACGAGGACTGCTGGTCACTGTTAAAAGACCTTCCTACATAGAAGATTTCATCCCCAACCAAGACCCAAACTCATGTTGTGAGTGGATGAGAGACTACAAGCTTATAACATTACCAATGCACCCCTTTATCATATGTGTATTGTACCTTGACAAGTATAGCAATTACTGCAACATACAGCAGGCTGTCAACCAGGTCTTCTTCAAAATATATGAGGAATATAAACCCCAAACTGCAAGACCTTTTTTATGAAAGCCAAGTCAAAGACTTACTTCCATGTGGTGATGGACCAATTATGTAACAAACCTCAAACCTCTCTGCTATACGTGCAGATTTTATTTTGGTTGCATTATGTACTTTTAAAAAGAAAATTGCTCAAAATGAAACCACTCTCCTGTATGGTTCAAGTTTGTTTGTTTTTTAAATACATAGCAGCGACCAATTATGATCATTATAGCAGCATCCAGCATCTTGGTGGAGGAAGAACCCAGACACATGTCTGGATAGAACCACCGGCAAACCGCAAGGCAGCTGAAAGACCTTCTCAATTTAAGTCCTTTGCCCCGAACGGGACTCTAACCCATGTGGTAAGTTACTAAGCAGTGTATGTTTCAAGTTTATCTGAAATCAATACACCAGAGCTATATGTGTGGGTCTGTGATTTAATGGTGAAGACATTGGTCGCCAGATTGTAGGTTCCAGGATGAGCAAGACAATTAACTGCACATTACTCCAGGCACAAGGTACCTGAGTACTGGTTCTACCCAGAAAGAAGGCAGGTGAAAGAGAGTAAATTAATTTGAATGAACTCGTTTCCTAATCAACTGAAAATGAGTAGGTTAAAACTAAAAACTATAGATTCATCTGAGTTTGTAACCATAGTGTAATAAAAACAATATTAACATATCTGCAGCAAGTGGTAAAATATTATATTTATATTCTATTTAGACAGGGACCAATCGCCTGTCTGTAAATCCAAAATCAATACTCCTTTCCTATTTAGATCTATCTCCTTTTTGTACCATTTAATTGATTAGACCAACCTACAGCTAAGAGCTGATTTCCTTGTATATTCAACTGACAGTAAGAAAAGGAAAGACAGCAGTCTCAACAATGAGCCAGCTTTAGCACACATTTGCACATCCCATCTACAGCAATATAACAAGCTTAGGCTATGCTATATAGGACGTGTGATTATCATAGGGTCAGCTTACCTCGTCTCCTTTCTCTGCCACCACTTCCATGGTGCCATCTCCTATCATCTCATGTCGCTTTACCTGGAAATAATTAGTTTTTGTGCATACAACATACAGCTCCAGAGAGACACACTTTATTATTTGTTTTCTTCATTAGATTTACTGCTCCAGAGAGGCAACATGTATTATTTGTTTTGCACATTATATTTACTGCTCCAGACAGCCAAACAATAATAATCTGTTTTTGTTCATAAGCTTTACAGCTCCAGACAAAATTTATGATTTGGGTTTGCCCTTTAGATTTACAACTCAAAACATTGGGGATTTTTATTGATGAGATTTACAGCTCCGGACAGGCAAAACTGATAATTTTTCTTTTTCTTACATTGTCAAATTGAAAGACTACTAACTTTTTCTGCTACTAAAATTTTGCTATGCAGCCTACATCATTCTGGCATGTTATTTAAATTTACTTTCTTAACTAATGACTGAACTTTAAGAATAGAAAACACATTCAAATCAGGTCAGTCTTGGTATGCTATTATAATAAAAAATATATTAAAAAATACCATTTATCACATAGAATGATGTGTATTCATTGAGTAACATCCACTCAAGTCAGTTATCCAGAGGCAAATAGTCACTGACGAGACGTCGTTTACAGCTTCAACATCGTTTCCCATAGTGAAATATCCACACTCTTTATTTTATGGCTCTATTTGAAAACAGCTGAATTAAAAATGGAATCAAAAATAGAATCCATCAGAGCAGAGCCTCTTTTTTGTCCTGTTTCATCTAATTTGTTTAATATTTTCAGTGTTTAATGAAATCTTATGTCAGATTCTCTATATATTATTGTGTGTAGTAAATGTGTTTATATAAATTGTTTTATTTTCTCCATATGGGGAGCAAATACCATCTAAAAAAGTCAATCTTCTCCTGTTATGAACTTAATAATTTAAAATCCAGAACATGTTAAATAATATCTTCAGGTAAGATGTTTTTTATTCTTACATTTTTTGCCTCAGTGAAGCCCAGCACCTGGAAGCATTTTTCTGATTTATCTGCCTCATTGTTTATGTCTGATACGGTAACGAGCGTGTTGCCATAGAAATAACCTGCAATAAAAATCACATTAAACCTGGTATCCGACAGTATGCCGATAAAAAATACATGTAACAATATCTTATGTCATTATTTTTACAAACTGTTTTTCAACTACACTTGTCTACAAATAAAAGTACTGACAAGATTGACACTTGTGAAATGAATTGCAATAATTGTTAATTCTTCATAAATATATAAATAAGAACAATGGAAATTTCTGCTAAAAACAGATAGTAATGTGGTTTTCTTAGTTTAAAAATAGCGTTCCGTGCAACAGGGCTTAGATAGGAAATACATGTTTGTAATGACAAATAGGGTGTTCCACTGTTCACATAGATGTAGGACATCAATAAGCAGCATTTCACGGGAATTTTTAGGTAACCATAATTGAAATTGGTTGGTTGAGGAAATAAATCAGAACCACAATGTAGGATACCACCTTTAAGTTAACATTAAAGGTTTAAGATCAAACTATAAGTGTGTCAGTGTGATCACAACAAAAAATACCAAATATGAAGAAACTACACTGTAGTGACATGGGGACAAGCGTGTGAGATAATATTAACTGCCCTTAAATCTTTGACCTAGTTATCTTCAACCACCTTAGTTTCTTCACCATTGTTCTTGTGGCACATCCTTTTCATAGCCACATCTAAACCAATATAATGTAAACATAAATCACTAAAATCTGTACCTGGGATATATATAATCAAGGACATAACATCTAGTCAAACTTCCACCATCTCCTTGATATCCAAAAAGATGATAGTTGAGAAACTTTTGACAAATGACAAACCTCTTGATGAGGTATGTAACGCGGACCATGTGGTTCTATGTGGCTGGTCTCTCTGTCCATCTGATCCTGAGTTTAGGTTTCTGCTGGGATTTTCCAAGACTATGCCTTCCTTGACCTACCAGACGCTCTGCAGCCAGCAAACAACATGCTCGCAGCTGTGTTGATAAACTATGTGTCCCTTCTACTTGCCCATGCCAGCTCAACCATATTGTCCGTAAGACCACTGTGATTTTTTTAATCCCAAACTAACAAAATAAACGTCAAACCTTTTTCTACGTCTTGTTTATTCACCTCCGTCTCGTCATCATCATTCCTGTGGTATGTCCTGGACATGACCACCTTCATGCTGGGGTTCTTCGCATCCACATTCTTCCATGACTTCAGCTTGAAGTCTTTGACCTGTAAAACACACATAAGTAAAATACTAAAATAACTAAGGTATTTTTTTCTGTTTTAACAAATTCTAACTTTTAGAATTGCAGAAAAGAAAAATGAAGGTACTCAAGAGATTAACAGAAAGTTAATTAAGGCACTCAATGTTTTTAAATAAAGTTAAAAAGTCAAGAAAAACATTAATGAATGTCTACAAGTTTGCAAATGTTACAAAGTAAAAAGGACTTATTTTATTCACTATTACTATTACCCTAAAATATCCATTGATAGGTATCTTGAGATCGGGTCCCACTTCAAGGAGACATTTCCAGGCGGTGGGTTGTACCTGTCGTGACGGGAAGTATGACAATTCCGACAGGGCTTCTCTGGAACATTGCATTATGTGACATATTTAACGATTTAAATCTGAACTACGTGGTAAATCATAATGCTCTAAACAAGAGACAGGAAAAATAACTTTCCTCTGGAGCATTTACAGAAATAACCCAAAAATGATAATCTTTGAAAAAGTTCATGCAGTCTCTTTTTATGTTATACCCCTTTATGAGGAGATGTTTAGACCATATTCATTAATAAATAACTCTTACAATATCATTAAAATGAGCATTAATTATATGAACATTAATAATTTAAATAACTTACTTAAGAATTTCTGACTACGGATTCTCATCTGACCAATCAGAAATCATTTTAAACGTGTGAGGCAAAGATCTATTTCAATGATCCTTTTGGCCAGATTTCAAATTTCACTAAATCCAAGCAATCACATGCTTGAGAATAATCTGAATATCTTGTTATGTGCTTTGTAACTTGGCGATGTGGTGCTTGAGAATAGTCTCCAGATTTTTATATTCAATGTTGATGGCCTTTATTTGTCCCCATCCCCCAAGCAAGAATGTATACTGTATACAAACAAGAGCACCGCAGGGCAGAGCAAAACACTTCTGTCATTTGAGCAATTTGAAACAAACTGTTGTACACTCTTGTGCAATGCAGTATGACAAAGTTATGGACTGCACTCTTGGTTAATGCAAGAAAAAATCAAATTTAAGTAGAATAACATAAACAAATATCGTTAATCTTCAAAACTGCCGAGCTCCTGTGCACTGTTGTGAAATGCACTTAGGCATTTTTGTTGACTACAATCAGGGAGAAGGGGAATTACATCAAATATACACAAATTTACATGAGAGTAATGCGATTTCACTAAGAGCAGAGTGATGATAGCTAAGATTATGTAGGAGTATGGTCCAGACAAACATGAAGTAGGAAGATTGAATTAAGTGGATTAACTCCCGAACGCCCACCCACCCATCATGGTTGATACCTTAACACGCTCTGTCTTTGACGGGCATATAAAAAGTATACACAAAAGTCACCAAATCATTTTTATGACCAATGTTTATTTTTTTTGTCAATTATTTTGAAACGTTCACACACGTTAAATTAAACCTTGTTTGGATTTACAGTTGCTGCCTCTGATATGTAAACTTTTCAGCACATGACTCATTTTGATATGAAACGCCGCTCTCCTTAGGCCCTGCTACTCTTCCCCAAAACCATAAAAAACTGGTTTGGATTCGAAACAAGTCCAAACATTTCTAATCCATGGTCAAGACTTATAAAAAGTTGAGGAAGCATTTGATCTATAAAATGTCTGTAAGACTCAATTGAAGGTGTTGCACTTGCCATCGACCATTTCTAGGATACGTTTAATCATTTTCTCCCCATCTCTCTGTTGTGGAGTCGTGGGCTTCCCCCCACCATTACTGGCACCTCCGGCATCCCTACCACCACCATCATCATCAAGATTAGGTCCGCTGAAAATACCATACTAAATAAATCATTTTTATCATCAAAAATAGAATTATTAACTGCTTAACCCCCAATCTTTTACAAATGTGAGTTTCAGACGCGTATCGGACATGATATATTCACAGTGGCCATAACTGTGTGTTGGATTGTATTTCCCAAAGCAAAAGCAAATAAGCTTTCCATCTAACATTTACATACAGACTTTACATACAGTTTGTCTATAGTTATACCACCTTTATTACTGGGGGTCGGCAAGGTCTATACCCACCAGTATCAGCTGCAAGTTGTCGAAGGCACATAATTAAGACTTTTTTTTAAACAATCAAATTATTGTTATTATTGGTTAAGGCAATCCTGCAAAATGTATTATATATTTACCTGAGCCAGCAGATAAGTTAGAAGTTCTCTCCACATAAACTGTGCTACCAAAGATAAGGGTGTAGTTGATTAAAGGTGTCAATATTAACCCTCACTCATATCCGAAGTTATGCTTACTCTAATCTCTAACTCTTAACTTGCTAAGCAGCAATTGAACAGGCTTAGGAAAAAGTGTAGATTCATATATGCCAATCATGACTGGTAGCTATGACATCAGGATCCCCCCCCCCCCCCTATTTGCTTCATGTAGTAATTTGACCTGCATTTTATGCACAAAACATAAAGCTTCTCATAGGTTTTTAGCATGATAAAGATTATTATAAATTGTGTTACAACGTAACACTTTCATGGTATGGAGTACTTTCAATACAACAAGATACACTGCATTCCTTACATGATTTTGAGTTTTGTGCCGCTGCCCTTGAGGCGGCTGATGATGGTATCCACCTGATCACCTACAAACTCTCCGCCAAGGTCCGTCATCAGGATGATGCGCTTTGAGACAAGTCCTTTCTTTCCTCTGAAAGAGTTAAAAGTGTCTTATGTTACAAGAGCAATTAAACAAATTACAATGCTCTTTTCAGGTTTAAATCTTCAAACTTTCAGTTTGTTAATAATTTAGTAAAAAAATAAATTAAAAAAATCGTTGCTTGTGTCATTGTTGTTTACTATAATTTCAAAAATATTTTAACAACCTCGAAATTAAATATTTTCTCACCAAGATACAATCTGAAAAAATTGAAAAATCAAGAATTTAATGTTAGTACAGGCCAAATGGGCTTAGAGTGACATTTGTTTAACATTTATTTTTCGTTGTTGACAAGTGTTGAAATAGATTATGACAACAGCTACTCACTGTAACTCATTCGTCAGGTGATCCATGGCTACAACAATGCCATCCATGACTAAGGGTACAATGTAAGGAAACAGGGAGCATTCACCAAACTGGGGTCTAAATATTTGTTTACCTTACACAGCCATCCAAATAAAAGTGATTTTTTTTAATTATTCTAAACAAAACCTGGGCTTGTCATCATGCTATGCCTGGGACTTACAAGCTACCTAATAAGCTACCCTTGCAAGTATAACCACATTTGTAATCTTTAGCTTCTAAGGATACAATCAGCTGACACATCGCTTGGTTTGATGTTGTTTTGAATCAGCTGCAGAGAGTCAAAAGTTACAATCCCAAGAGGGTAGGCAATGGAAATGTTCTTATAAGTACTGCCAACCATCGGAGGGGTGGCTGTATCAGCTCTACCGATCAGGATCAGGGCGACCTCGTCATTAGATTCAGCAAATATCTGTAAGTGAACAAGAAATCTAAGACTAAATGCTTGAATCATAATAATACATTAATAATACTACTAATAAAAAAACTCTAGTGAATTGTTAGTTGTTTTTCTTAGCATGATAGCTTACATTTAAAAAGACAGGAAAATACTAACCGTGACACACACACATGACCAGTATACTGATAGGCCTAAAAATTGCAATGTTGCATGTTTAAACTGCTAAGCAACATATGCCATCTAATATTAAACACGGTGTTACACACTCATGCTATTAGTTCTTTTCTATAAGCTAAAGAAACAAAAGTTAGATTGATTCAAGACAGAATGAATTGTGGTCTACAGTACTGATACAAGTAATGTACGTAAAAACAAATTATCATACATTATCACATGGTCATGGGTAACATTGTACTTATATATGAAAATTATGAACAATTATGCACAGCTGTCTTTTCTTCTAATATTAGAACAAGTATGACTGCATTATTTTATTTTTAAGTGCATGGTTTCTTTGTAATTTGTTGTTATTGTTTTTTCTAAATATTCTTCTCACATGCTGGTAGTATACCTTTCTTTGTAGAATCTTGCTGATGGTCTTACACGCCGTATTCAGTGAGGAGGCTGTCCCAGGTGGGGTCTGGGCCATGGAAGGTCCCACATCTAAGATGATAGCAACTGCTTTCTGAAAATAGTGCAAACAGCTTGTTTCTTCTTTGCCAACTTCACAACTTTTTTTTCTATTACACATTTCTGAAATTAGTGTAATGGTGTCCATGAAAGTATTGCCTCTCCCATTTAATCATGATATAGTTTCTGCCTTGCTTAATTGTAAATATAACATTTCAGTTAATTAGATCATTTGCAAGTGTAAGCAATTGTTAATTCAACTTAATAAGATACGTGCTAAGCTTATTAGATTATTGTAACTCATTCCTCGGGTGATCCATGGCTACAACAATGTAAGGCATTGTACTTATTACTCTCTTAGTAATAGTAGAAGTAGTATGTAGGGGTGTAATGAGAGTTGGTAGTATATTTATTCTAACATATATTCATCTCTACTTTGGGGCTCATATCTTCTAGATTTCTCTCGAAAGAAACATGTTTACACGTTTGATGACAAACTGCTGAAATAGTTCTACACTGTAGACAAAAAAGAGCTTTTAACTACACCAAAACATAAAACATATTTGCTTTTTGCACACTCTGGTTAAATGATGTTTTCTTTGAGGAATATCAAAAATGGGCCACCAGAAGAGAAGACTATCAATTAAAAAGTGAGATATACTAGTTTAGACTAGTTGTCATTTTATGTTGCGAAGGCACCTATGGTTATTTAAAAAAATGCTTGTATAATTGAACCAGTTAATTTCTTCCAAATGAACATTCAATAACTTTGAAATAAAATATACACATTTTAACCACATCGAAGGTATTATGCTTTAAAGTAGCATAATGACAATGTGTTGCAGTTCATAATATAAAATTTTGTTTCTGTTTTTAATTTATCCAAAAATAGGAGCACAGCTGTATGAAAACCTTATATACACCGTAAACTTTGTTAACTTTTCACGGCAGAACTATTGTACTGTTTAGCAAATAAATACAAATGAAATGAAACAGCTCTTTTGATTGTTTTTTTTTCAAAATTCACAAGATCAAGCATGTTTTTACACCAATTATTTTAACCTGGGTGGCATGTTAAACTCTTTAGTAGTTCCATGCCTTAAAATCATGGCATGATCATCAATATATGCTTATTGTTCACGCAATTGACATAAAATATAAAGAACACTTCAACAGCACCTTTATTTTATCACACTCATACTTTAAATTTGTAAAAACAATAGCTAATCAGAACTGATTCAATGTGCTAATGGCTAAAACTGCTGTTTCGCCTATGATTGAAGATTTATAATATTTGAGACTTCTGAACTAAAGTAAACAAAAGAAAAAAAAACAGTTTGGTGTGTTTGCGTTAAGCAAGTGTGATTTACTTAAAACTGAAAGACAAATATGTGACGAGGTTACACGTCCAGGGGGAATGAAACGTTTGGGTACCAGAAAGGCCGAAAACCAGAAAGGCCGTAGACCAAAAAGGCAGTTGACCAAAAAGGCCGCAAACCTAAAAGGCCGCAAACGTAAAAGGCCGCAAGATTCATGCAGTATAGTATTATGAATATGAGTTTGATGCTTTAGTTTAGGAAGCCACAGCACACCTTTCACACCACGCACAGTCTACTATTACAAACACAAACAAGTCCAGTAAACAAGTCCAAATGAAAAATAACCTTTTTAACTAAATATGTGTGAACAAGATGTGTAACTGCGAAAAAGTGGGGGATAGGGTTGTCAAACATTCCATTTATACTATACCTACCTTGTGCATTTACTCGATTATCACTCTTTCAGCTATGACCTGCATAATTTTACATGTGAACAAACAAATAATTATCTATACTTAACATTAAAGGGACTGAGGTCTATAATCAATTCTAATTAGTAATTATGGTACTGCAATAATATCGTATTGGCTAATTAATTTACTTTTGAACTTGGCTTCAATCAGTGCGAAAGAAATTTCATAAAAAACGAGACAAACTTTAAAAACAAACTTTCCAATTTAAAATAGACAAAATGAAGTAGGAATGTAATAATTTAACAATTAACAGCTTAAAGCTAATGTTATAACACAATTATGTTATAAATTACTTCAATTTAAGCAGTTCTATAAGTGTTCAAAGTTTAACTGCATAAATTAATATTATTTCAAAACAGGTCTCCTTTCTAGTGAATATTATAATCATATATAGTCATATAGCATTTACTGTATTAAGATTTATAACATATTAGATTCACCATCTCCTTTTATATATAAGGCCTTTAACGCTTGCGGCCTTTTAGGTTTGCGGTCTTTTTGGTGCACCTTTTTGGTACGGGCCTTTCTGGTTTGTGGCTTTTTTGGACAGTACCGAATGAAACTATCAAAAGCTGTTATTTCTTTTACAATTATTCTTTGGCAATTAATTCATATCCGTTCATTTCAACATATGTACTAACTAAAACAGCAAATTATGCTTTAATTTCAATGTATTAAGTGTATTTCGGTAATCAAAGTCTCTTTCGGTATCTTTCGGTAAACAGGTGTCTTTCGGTATTCAATAGCCTGAATAGGACCCACACAGTTCGGGTGAAACTACGTTCGTTTTAACGAATGACATGCATAGACAGTCATATATATATATATATATATATATGGTCGTTTATATGAACATTATTATTTAGCAAAGCTCTGCAAGGTAAAGTTTAAAAAGATGCGATATTTAACGTAAATATCAAATTTCAACTAACATATAACAAAAACAAACCTTGTTTGCCGCCATATTGGATTATAGCGGTATGTTTCGGCACTCGCATTCTTCGGCCCAGAATTTTGGGTTACTCAAATTGAAACGGGATACGGGTTCCGTAGTATACGCTTTGGCGACGGTAACTAACTACTTGGATTTATTAACCCTCGCCCTAACCTATTGGTTGTATTAATGTACAGAGAATTAAAATATAAGTATCACAGAGGTTTTATATTAATGGCGTGAGGGTTAACGTATGCTATCAATTAAAATTGTATTCTATAAAATATCTTGAAGCCTTAATATATGGTGTTAAGAATACTGTATAAAATCTCATTTAAAATCAAAACAGTTCATAGTAAATTCTACCGTATAGGTAGTAAGTCATATGTAAATATAAATCTGTTGTAACATTATATACATATAAACAGTACTATGTACACTCCATGCACAAAGTGCTTTATTTCTAAAATCTAATGTCCAGTCCACTTTCTAACAAACATGATTAATTCGCCTTGTTTCTTTGCATGAAACGTAGCCTCCTCCGGACATGTTTTGGTGTTGGGGACACCATTAAATATAATTTATAGGCATATAGTCATATTAAAAAAGTACAGGCTTAAAAGCCAAGAAAAAAATAAAATATATTTTAAGATAACAGTTAAGACAATGTACCACACTTGTTATGCATATCCGCCACAGCACCTTTCCAGGCCCACATAAACGTATGTTTTATTTTTAAAAGTACAATTAAACAAAAAATACAATTTTTATGTACAACGTGTACATCCCCAAAATATAATAACAAGGTCTACCCCTCTATGTTATTATAATAAATACGTTTACAGTTAACAAATAATTCTTTGGTTAGATAATACGAGGTCAGAATTTATGGGACAGAACGATTTCTGCTGTGCTGAAGGTTGTAACCACGAGAGATCTCGAGGTGCCACATGCAATTTTTACAAGATTCCTAACGATAAAAAGCTCAGACCTGCGTGGCTGACTAATTGGAGAAATGGATACGTTGTCATTTAGCCTTTAGTTCCAATCAAAATTTAAAATATCTTCCAAATTATGTCATTTTGAAGACACCTTGAAGAAGAAAAAATGTTTATATTTATATATTCCTTGAGTAATCTGATATCATTTGTGTTGGACTAAAAACTCCAGGGATACATACTTGAATGTTCTATGCCAAAATGTGGTCTAAAGTGGGCCCTACAGGGTACTTAATTTTTGTACCCATTTAAAGATAGAAATGTTTTAATTTAAAATATATGGTATTGTAAATTCATTATTAAATTATGTCTATCAGAAATTACAGTATGACTTCCAGTGTTCCAGACTGCAAAACAGAATACATGTTTGTAATTAAACATAAACATTATTTGTGTTGCATAATTTATAGCTAAATATAGCGTTGGGTCCTTGTATGAGCCAAAAAAGATATTGTAGACTAAGTGTTTTGTCCTTTTTGTTGTCCTCGCGTAAGTCAATGCATTTTGCTCTTTAAAAGGTGAAGGTCATAAGCCACACGACTGCCATATGGTGACATTTTTAAACACATCTGCATAGCATTTTGGCATAGAACTTTCAAGTATGTATTCCTGGAGTTTTTACTCAAGGAATATATAAATATAAACATTTTTTCTTCTTCAACCACAAATGTAATTTTTATTAGAGAATTTCAAAAACGATTAGCTTACCAGGCATAGTTTTTTATGTTTTCTTTTGATGTCATCTTGAGGCCTTTCTTACTGCTGATCTATGGGAAAAAATACTTGGCACTTTAAATCATTTTTTCCTTGACTTGGCGGTTGGGGGGGGGGGGGGGGGGGGGGGGGGGGAAGGGGGATGGTCTTTAAAATGACATAATTTGGAAGATAATTTAAATTTTGATTGGAACTAAAGGCTAAATGACAACGTATCCCTTTCTCCAATTAGTCAGCCACGCAGGTCTGAGCTTTTTATCGTTAGGAATCTTGTAAAAATTGCATGTGGCACCTCGAGATCTCTCGTGGTTACAACCTTCAGCACAGCAGAAATCGTTCTGTCCCATAGCAAAATAAAATTATCTAAGCGAGTAAAATTCATTAAAACATACAAATACAAGTTCTGATTTTGGTGTATCATTTTTATTCACTTTGTCCCTCTTTTTGTGTGTGAAGAAGAAACGAAAGTAAGTCAGCTGTTCTATGTTTACACGCGAGCACATAAACGGAACCCCCCTGACCTCAATCTCGCGAGATTGCGCGAGATTTCGTAATTTCGAAATGGTCAATAGATTTGATCATATTTTGTCATGTGTAAAATGGGTGGTTTTTGCTAGTAAAACTTCAATATTGATTGACTCTTGATATAATTAATTTCAAAACTGTGAACATGAACACACATTATTGAAAGAAAATGCAGCATCGCGTTTTTCGGCAAATATTGTTTTAATTTGTACGTTAAACAAATTGAGTACGAAAACTGCGCGAATGACTTTTTAGCCACTTGGCACGGCAAGGGAGATAACTATAAAAGCATGCAACTGTAGCCGAAAATATGCGATTTTCAATTCTCACAAGTTTGAAAGTCTAAAGTAGGCTAAACATTGGCAAGTGTAGATTTGTCTAGTAAGTATTATTTTATTTATTTTTTTATGAATAAAATATCTTAACGCGTATGTTTCGTACCAACTGTTATATTCTCAAGCATTAATTATATATAACGTTTCAGTAGTATACTTTATCTTGAGTGCTGGTCTTAATGTACCATTACCGTAATCATGGTAATGTACCAGGACTTAATGTATACCATTTTTGGATCGAATGTACCATTTATAGTTTATATAGGGATTATGGTAGGCCAATTGTTCAGCGTAGAGGACCCCCATTGAGGGGTGATAATTAGGTGTGAAAATCCCCCTGGGGCATTCTGTTGTGTTTTTGTCAATTGATTTACCTGCTTGTTGATATGACAGGCTAGTTTTTAATCATTTATAAATCTGTTTGAAGAATAAACAACAAGTCTTGTATGGGTTATTAACAATTGTTCCATGTGATTAAGAAATTATAAGTTTGTTTTACTTAGATTACGGTAATGGTACATTACGTCCGACGACCCTTTATCTTTGTGATCAGGTTGATCAGGTGATGCCATATAAAACTTATTAATATGCATTTACTATCATTAAGGATTATTCATTCAATTCAAAATGGGTATTTTAAAATTTCCTCTGATCAATAGATCTATGCTATGCTCAGCTTTTCATTGTTTTATGTTTAAATACATTAATGTCTAGTTTAGGGCTGCATGGTTTGCTAATCATGTAAGGTATATCATCGTTCAGAGGAAAATAAATGTGTCTTTAAATAATGTAATTTTTCTTTTTCAGATGTTAAGTCGATCATTTTGAGGAAACCAATAATATGTCAGGAACTTGCTATTTGTACTGTATACAGGCTTAGACTACACTTCTTTATGTCTGTATCATCATTTATGATGCAGATTGGTTTAATCAATTAGATCTGTATCTTGATATTATTTTATCATTTGTAAAGTGTATTAGTAATTAAACGGTATCCAAAATAAAAAATGAAAAACAATCATACATTAAATATTTAGGTTTTTAATGTATCTTATGATGTAATCAATTGTTAGATCACTATTTTAAGGCCATTTATATATGCTCATGGATAGTTTCCATATCAGTGAAAATCTTGGCAGCCATCTTTAAAGGTAACTTCAAGGGATTTTCATATGAATTGTATACACAGGTAATTTTCTTTTTCTTGTAATTTCTTCATTTGTCCGAAAATTAAAGGCTATACACCACTTGAAATTCATATTTTTAGCATACATTACAATATTTTTACACTTGATGCATGCACACAGAATTAATACACACAAATAAATTAAACTATTGGCTCATACTTAATACATAATGAATAGTGTGTCATTTTGGGGTGTATTTCTTTAACATTTTAAACAATCAAAATATAGTTTTGATATTTAAAATCCTTTATAAAAGCTGTTAAATTTGATATAAAATTCAGTAAAATAGACTGAAAAATAAAAACACAGTGGTGAGTTTAATACGGCACATATATCCTGCTTTCGGCCTGCATTCGCTTCTGCCCACAAAGATGACTGCCTTAAACTGTCTTATCAGTGTTGATGACATCACATGGAAACTATCTATTAAAGGTGATATGTAAATAAAAATATTTTTAAGATTACTTTGGTAATTGTGTGCATTTTTGTGTTCAATTGGATTATGGTATACAGCTTTTGATTGAAAAGGAGGAATTTGAATAAGATACAACACAGCAGTATGTTGAACACTGTTATGTTCATGATAATTATGAATAGGTTAAAGGCCATTTCTTGTTAGTTTTGTGTAATTGCCAATATATTTGTTCCATATACATGTGATACATCATTTACAAAGAATAAAGCCAATTGTCATTATTTGATGAATTTCTAAAATTATATTACATATTTATTAAGATTTTCAGACTTAGCGGTAACTGTTTTTAGATTCTCAGACAGTGAAAATAAAAATAAAAAAAACAACATGTTTTTACATTATGTGTTTTAGGTACAACGATTTGTCGAAGGAAAGGTACGAACAGACCAACAAGTGTCCCAGACAAGGTATCTTTAACCTTACTAAATACAATTTGAGCAAATGCTCTACCACTTTGAACTAAATAGTTTCATATACAATTTTGATTTATTGCACCTAGCCCCATAGGCAACTTAGTAGCTCCTTATGGACTGTCTTTTGAATAATCATCTACTGGCATTAATTGGTTAATGCTAGACACATTTACCAAGTTTAAGTCTCAAGTCTTGCAGCATGAATTGAATGATGCATACTACTCACAGTCATTGGAGGAATGTTTGAGAAATGGGCCTAAGTATTCCACCAGTACAAAATATTAGGGGCCAATGCAAGATTACATTATGATCATTTTATAGCTCAGACCCTCAGGGCAGATTACTACCCGCAGGTTAGGTTATAGGCCCTCATGACAAATAACATGTACTCAGTCAATCTTTTACTTTTTATGAATAAACTATAGTCCAGCAGGCCTTTTTTCTCAGATGGTCATATTATATATATGCTCGATAGCCCTGCATGTCAGAGAATTACCCCTCTTAAGTCATAACATTACACATGGAACCATGTTTAACAGACCCACCCATCCCTCAGGCCATATAATTTTCCCCTTGTGCCATACTATACACCACTCAGACCATACTATACACCCTCCTGAGAGCTTATTATACACCCCTCACTGACTCTGACCATACTATACTCCTATCAGACCATACTATATATCCCCCAACCATATTATACACCCCCTCAAACCATACTATACACTTTCCTCAAACCATACTATACACCCCAGACTATATTATGCACACCCCTCAGCCCATACTTTAGTCCCTCAGATCATAGTGTTCACACCCCTCACATCATATAAAACACCCCTCAGACCATACTAACCACCAATCAGACCAGTCTGTACACATACCCTTAGACCATATTATACACACCTAGACCATATTATACACACCCCTCAGATTATACTATACTCCTCTCAGGCCAAAGTGCACACCCCCTCAGATCATATAATACACCTCTCAGACTATACTATACACCTCCCTCAGACCAGACTATACACACACACACTTCCAGACCATATTATACACACTCCTCAGACCATACTGTACACACCCCTTAGATAATATAATACACCCCTCAGATCATACTATACACCCATCATACCATGCCACATACCCCTTAGACCATGCCATATGGCCCCCTCAGACCATACTATAACCCCAGACCATATAATCCCTTCAGACCATACTATATGCCCATCAGACCATAGTGTATACCTCTCAGACCATATTATTCACCCCTCAGACTTTATCATAGATCTCAAAGCTAGTTATTTTACCAACTAAGTTATGATTTTAACCCTCAGGTCAATGGATACTCATCTCAGACAGTAATACACCCTCATGTGCCATTGTATTCTCATGACAGCCAAGATTATACACAAATTAGTTAAGATTGCCCCCCCCCCCTCAGGCCAAATTACACACCTATTAGGCAAGTTGATACCATATTCCTCCAAATAATATCCACTCAGGCTATATTGTACCCTCACAGTCCATACCTTATCCAAATTAGGCAAAAGTATACACCCTCAGGACAAAGTATCCCCAATTTGTGCAAGCTTATACCCCATCAGTCGAACATACACCAGCCCAGGCAACATTTTACCCTTGAAAACTTGTACCCAAATCAGGCAAGATGATGCCCTCTCAGACCATCTCATTCCCAAATCTGGCAAAATTATGCCCTCCATAGTATGCTCATGCAGGCAATACTTTACCCGAATCATCCAAGATAACACCCTTTTAGGCCATCCTTTACCATCTTGGACAGGAGAATACACTCTCAGACCATAGTACATGTATACTCATATCAGGCAAGTAAATGCCAGCTTGATGGACTTAGAGATAATGTTGCGGCTGTCTGCTCTGCTTTCACAAAAATATTCTGGAAGGACCTTTCACAGTGGCTGCCCATGTTTGTTTCTTTTGTTCTCAATTAGCCAATAAAAAATAAATAACTTGGCCTTTTTCTCTCTTTGCATTGTACCTTGCTTCACTGCTGTAAATGACCTGTTCCTACAGCTTGGCATCCATGCACATGTTGCCAATGGTGTCTTGCAGATCAAGATATAGCATACTTTCTGCATTGTGTAAGTACTGTTGTGCTGGCAGACAAGATCCGTCCAGTCTGAGTAATTCTCTTGCTAGTCTTTCTACCTTGAATTATTTGACAACTGATGATATTGGCATCTGCAACTTACTATATTTGCTGTGCAGACCATCTGTGCAAAGACTCTGTGTCATGACATTCATGATAATATACCATGCTAAGTAGGGTCGCTGTCTTGGAGATGCTTTTATTCTTACCACATCTTCAAGTGGGCTCAGAACCCATCCAGCCGGTATGTGTCATCATCAGGTCATGCATGTAACCTCTATTGGCAGGTAAATAGATGCCATATCTCATCCTAGGTCTACAGGTATATCTTCCTGCTGCTCTCATAAGTATTAGCAAATCTGTATACCCACAGTAACCATTTTCTCTAAACTTTTACTGCCATACTATACACCTTCAATGTCAAATTTCCTCAAGCTAGATTATACCCTTTCTGGCCATCTCCCATTTTACATTCTAGGCCATATATGTATTATATTATAATATATTGGTTAAGGACGATATTACACTACCCCCATGTTCATTTATATTGTCCAGGACATACATGTATTATTATGTCTTAAGACCATATTGTACTGCCCTAAGACCATGCTCTGAAACCATAGTATACTACTCATAGACAATAGTATGCCTTTTCATACCACAATATACCATACCAGAACTGAAATATACTATCCTAAGCAATACCCTTCATGCAATATTTTACTGTCCAGGTCATACATGTTTACCATATTATACAACTCTAAGCTATATTAAAAAAACTCAGACAATAATATACTGTCCAGACCACTATGTATAGCATGTTATACTGCTCTAACAGTCAATGTCCGTCGGTCAGTCGGACATGTCCGATAGATTTCTACTATGACCGGCGAAAACGTCTTATCGTCAGACATAATGTCTGGTGAAAATGTTTAATGAAATTTCTGAAACGAACATGAATGTTTCTTCCCTAACATCGGCCATCTCCCATCCTTGGTCTGTTAAATAGCTAAATAGCACAGCGCAACGTGACGTAACACATGTCCGTGAACGCAGACGAATCACAGCAGTATTTAATAAGCGTCTGTGTCATACGATTTTAATGAACTTGGTACTTGTCCTTAAGCCAATGTATGCGAATTTAAGATTGCCATGGATGGCTGTTGCAGACACATTTTCACATGTAAAAGGTAATAAACCTTTACCACTAAAGAAAATAAGAACAGACGAGGAAGCACGCAAGGGATATGAAAGAAAGAACGTTTCCCGAGTCGTTGAAAAATATATTTACTAAGGTAACCTTCGACGCAGTTAAAAAACTTCTATGTTTAGTAATAGGAATTAGGAAACGTCGGAGAAGTGGCAGGGTGAAAAATGAAAATTGAAGCTGCAAAGTAACATACTGTGTCAAATACTCATATGAAAAATTGACAGGAAATAAAAGGCTAAACCCCACCCAGCCTTTACTGTAAGTGTCAGATGCAGGCCGTTCATTGCTTTTAAGTAGATATTATGAGGGTGATATGGCTGGCCGAGAGTATGACTCTTTTAATTTACTGACTGATCCAATTTATACTCCTTAGCTTGTTTCTGTTCCAAACTATTCATCAAGTCAAATCTACATTAATCTTGGAAATATAATTATTTAGGGACTGCATATATTTCAAGGCAATGAACAATTTTTATAAAAGAAATTATCTGTATATATCATAATTATGATAATACCTGTAAATAACACAAACTGTAATGCCAAAATATTGTTTTTCCTTAAACAAAATTAACAAATAGAAATCAAATAAGCACGTTAAATTATTTGAACATCAATGGGGTAAATACAGGTTAATTTACAATGAAATCCTGAATAAATTTTTAAAATTAATACTTCAAAGCAATGACTCCTTAAACTGTTTGCAACAAGAAAATAGTTATGGTATAAACATCATTTGAAATGCATCGAGATACAAATAAAATTCTTAAAGTCTCCACTATTAAAAAAGGTTTTAGTGAATTTGTTACAAATAAAAACAAAAAAAAAATAAACCTATTTATGTACATGTTATACATCGCTATGTGTCTCACCACAACGCTAGATCCGCCCATGGTTACAGAGAGAACAAAATGTTATATATTTATTTATTTCAATATTTGTTGTAGCCTAGCAGTTAATTAGGAATACTTGATCAAGGACTAACATCTCTTTGTAGTTCGAACCAGGGACCCTGTGAACCTGAGGCACTACACCAAGGATGCTCATGCTAGTTTACGATTAAAAACAGGTGATATAATGACGAGATAAAATGTATTCTAAATACAATAGGTTATGCTACAAGACGTATTTTACCAAGTTAAATATATATGTTAACAATTAAATTATATAAAGAAAACATTTAACATGTTACCAAAAATATATAAACTTAAAAGCAAATGCATCGTTTGCAATTCTTAATAACAATCTAATAAACTATTGACGCCATTGTTTTAATGGTAAATAATCATATATATTATTATATATATAATGTAAATTAATCATTTCATTTTTATGAATACCGTTTTTAGAGATGTCATGAAAAATATTTGTATATATTTTTATTTGATCAAACAAAAAAGCAGCTATAAGATGCAAAGTTGTGCCGTAATACACAGAAAGAACCGTTATTCAAGTTATATAAAATCAAACTTCGTAATGCATTACGAAAACGTTCTCCAGCGGGTTTTTTTTTACTTTGGGGACTCCTTTTCAAAAGAGTCAAAGTCATACGGAACGTTCAGTTTTGTTCGTTGTACTTTTATGCCTCATTTGGATTGTTCATCGTCGGCAACCACAGTACTTTTTCCGTTATACTCCATATATAGCGCCAGCATACCGAAGTAATATAACGGAGGATAACCGACGATGGGATTGTTCGACGATTTACCCTATTTCTTTGCATGCCAAGTGGCTAAATAGTCATTCGCGAAAACCGCAAATTGGGTACGAAAACAGCCGAGAGAATAGGTTAGCACTAGATAGCAGACGATCGCCTGATTTCGCAAGAAGCAGACAAAGATACATTTAAAACAAAAAATGCACATATTTTCAGGGAAATGTGTGTACTTTCCATGGTTGAAGTACTATGAAATCAACGGTTGAGTCAGTAGTGGATTTTGGGTAAAACTAAATCATGGTTTGTTGTAACAGCAGTGCTTTGAAGCACACCTCTGCGTAAACTTGCTTTGCATTTAATTGCATTTTTGTTTTTATCTTGTTTCGATTGCCATCGTACTATTTTGTTGAACGAGAAGCAATTTCCGTAGATTGTCTATTGATAAATGGCAGATGGTGTAGTATTCAGTTATATTCTTGGCCATTTTTCTTGTGCATAAACCCCCAAATGGTTTATCACCTGTTTTAAATAGTTTATTGAAGTAACCCTTTAAACGATTATTGAATGTTAAAAAATGTACACTAAAGAAGCTCATATTTGATAATTATCTAGGTATTTTTTTTCCCTAAATTGATACATAATGGCTAATATCTAGGTATATTTTTAGAGTAACGTCCGTCCATACATTTAGCCTAAAATGACACATATTTGGAAATAACTAGGCATACTTTGTTAGAGCGACGTACATCAATACCTTTAGCCAAAAGTGGCTCATATTTGGTAACATTTAGCCATTTATTACATGAGCATCCTTCGTCCATACCTTTCCTCTAAAATGGTTTGTAATTGGGATTTATTTGCAGCAAACTCTGTCCATACCTTTTCACTAAAATGACACATACTGGATAATAACTAGGTATTATTTGCATGAGCAAATTATGTCCATACATTAAGCCTAAAACAACACATTCTGGGTAATATGTAGATATTATTTAATAGAACACCTTCTGTCCATACCTTTATCCTAAAATAGATCAAGCAGCAGGTGGGGGGAGGTGAATATACCAACCGGATCGGGCCCTATGAGGTCTCATTATCCGATCTAGCCACCTGGTGGGGATCTGCATTAGCCTTCTTCCCATTTAGATGTTGGGTAAAAGCTTACACACCGACACTATTAAGGGTATAGACAATTGCTCTTGGATTTTGCTCTGCACCACAGAGCTCTGAGGCCGGTCCTGCCTCAATGACTAATGCAGAATTCACATCTTGATATTTCCCAAAGGCGGCGCCACGAGGCCTTGAAATTCTGCGGGGTAGGCGTCAAAAACGACATGTGCATGGCCTGTGGCTATAAGAAGGAGGGATGAAAACATTACATGCGTCAGCAGAGAGCCTTTGCCACGGAATTTATGCATTTGGCGACCATTGAAATTCCCTATTAGAAGGATATGTTGTATTTGGATAATCCATTATGCACTATTGACGATTGTATGGAAGAGTAACTTGCAGAAATGCCGACCCTAATGGTCAAAAGTTAATCGACCTGGATGACCAGGTCCCTCCGCTGGTGAAATGTCCAGCTGACCCGTGGGTAGAGATTTTGAATGACGCCGAAGATGAGTTTGAAGTAGATGGTGCCGCCGTGGTCTTCCGCACGTGGAGGGTAAAGACAGAGGACCGCCTTGATATTGGTGACATTGAGACCGCCGAAGGTATGTATGTTAAAGTCGGCCGACTGGCCCTAGATGCCCGCATGACAGACTCAAGAGCAACACAGCTTCTCTCATCTCTTCCAGAGGGCAGTTCCCTCCTGCGAATCAAGCTCTTAAGGGAGAGAACTGAGGATGACTGGGCAGTCGAAGACAAAATCAACTTAGTCCGTGCAGAGAGGAAGAAGGGGCAGGTGGTCGTTGAGCTTTCCCAAAACTCAAAGCCGGGCGCCCTTGATGGTGTTGACCTTGTGTTTTGTCAGAATGCCTATCTGGTCAGCTCGGTGGTGTATGGACTCTACACACTCAGTGACCCTGACCCCGACAACTTAGCCCCACTGAAGGACGGTGACATAACTGCATTGCTCAGCGTGTGGTAGAGCACTATGAAGGTGTGTTAAGAAGTCAGGGTCTAACACCCGCAAGGCGCCTGAAAATACAGAACTGGGAAGAACTGGTCCACGAAACAGGTGCTACAGTGGAAGATTTTGCAAAATTAGAAAAGGTCCTCAAAATGGCGATTGTCCTGCTTGACATTGCTGGGGAGGACATCTGTAACAGTGGCAAACACCAGCAATGTCTACGGCGGGCGGTAGAGTTCATCAGCCATAACGGCCGCATCTGGTCCAAAGACCTCCCCTTCCCGGCTTTTAGAGAGGTTCATACGTAGGAGGGCGACGTCTGGGAAGACATTCGACGTGCAACCAAGGGTGAGCCAATAGCTGTCTAGCTGCTCGGAGGGCAAGACAGGCAGCTCAGCGTCGGCCAGTTTGTGCTCCCGGATAGCCGCACATACCAAACTCAGGAGGCCCACCAAAGACTGCAAGGAGGGTGTAATTCTTGTTTCATGAGTCTCTAGCCGAGAGAGCCTTTGAGGAGAAACATGCAGCCAGCATCAATGCGAAAGAGCGCAACGACTGGAAGCCAACCCCAGCCAGCCTCCTCCCGGACATCGTGAAGGCTTGCGTGGAGCACGGCCACGGCGGGCTTTGGAACTCGATGGGCTATGACAGGGCTGAAGTTCTATCGACATTAAGGGCTTCTACCCCGCAATCTTCCAGGGTCACGGTGAGGCCAAGCCTTATTTTCAAAGGTTCGGGCATCCGGGCCAAAGCATGGCCCGTGTGGCCACCAATGACACTCTCCCGGAAGACATTGGTACAGGCTTCGCCGAGGTCCAGGAGTGGGAGTTCACGCCAAAAGTCGACCCCGTCATCCCTGCCTGGTTTGGGAAGCATTTCACAGAGAACGGTTGGGCCCCGACGTCCCTGTCGACCTTCCTTGTGGAAAGTGACCTGTTGGTTTCGCTCAAGGTCCGAGAGGCTATCATCGCATTCGAGAAACAAGGGCTGTAGCATTATCAGGAAATTTACACAGGGCAGCCAGGCTAGTGGAAAAAGGCTACCAGAAGGCTCGCAATAGACCCAGGAGAGCTGGTGCCTAAGTTGCCTATTCGAAATAGAAACCCTGCCCCCCGTTGCCCCAGCTCAGGTGGAGAGACAAGGGCGACCAACTGTACATGCCAATAGAGCACGCAGCATACACCCTAAAGCCTGAATATATTGCACAAGCTAAATAAGAATATATGACATAGTCCAATGAGTATTGCAACATATACCAAACAGAACAAAGGTATTTCACATGCAAGCCAAGCGAAAAGTAAGAACAAATGTGTGATGAGTCATTTAAGGACAAGAGCAAACCCGACAGTTACCGCCTTGGAACTTTCTGAATAAATGCCCGCATGACAGACTCAAGAGCAACACAGCTTCCCACATCTCTTCCAGAGGGCAGTTCCCTCCTGCGAATCAAGCTCTTAAGGGAGAGAACTGAGGATGACTGGGCAGTCGAAGACAAAATCAACTTAGTCCGTGCAGAGAGGAAGAAGGGGCAGGTGGTCGTTGAGCTTTCCCAAAACTCAAAGCCGGGCGCCCTTGATGGGGTTGACCTTGTGTTTTGTCAGAATGCCTATCTGGTCAGCTCGGTGGTGTATGGACTCTACACACTCAGTGACCCTGACCCCGACAACTTAGCCCCACTGAAGGACGGTGACATAACTGCATTGCTCAGCGTGTGGTAGAGCACTATGAAGGTGTGTTAAGAAGTCAGGGTCTAACACCCGCAAGGCGCCTGAAAATACAGAACTGGGAAGAACTGGTCCACGAAACAGGTGCTACAGTGGAAGATTTTGCAAAATTAGAAAAGGTCCTCAAAATGGCGATTGTCCTGCTTGACATTGCTGGGGAGGACATCTGTAACAGTGGCAAACACCAGCAATGTCTACGGCGGGCGGTAGAGTTCATCAGCCATAACGGCCGCATCTGGTCCAAAGACCTCCCCTTCCCGGCTTTTAGAGAGGTTCATACGTAGGAGGGCGACGTCTGGGAAGACATTCGACGTGCAACCAAGGGTGAGCCAATAGCTGTCTAGCTGCTCGGAGGGCAAGACAGGCAGCTCAGCGTCGGCCAGTTTGTGCTCCCGGATAGCCGCACATACCAAACTCAGGAGGCCCACCAAAGACTGCAAGGAGGGTGTAATTCTTGTTTCATGAGTCTCTAGCCGAGAGAGCCTTTGAGGAGAAACATGCAGCCAGCATCAATGCGAAAGAGCGCAACGACTGGAAGCCAACCCCAGCCAGCCTCCTCCCGGACATCGTGAAGGCTTGCGTGGAGCACGGCCACGGCGGGCTTTGGAACTCGATGGGCTATGACAGGGCTGAAGTTCTATCGACATTAAGGGCTTCTACCCCGCAATCTTCCAGGGTCACGGTGAGGCCAAGCCTTATTTTCAAAGGTTCGGGCATCCGGGCCAAAGCATGGCCCGTGTGGCCACCAATGACACTCTCCCGGAAGACATTGGTACAGGCTTCGCCGAGGTCCAGGAGTGGGAGTTCACGCCAAAAGTCGACCCCGTCATCCCTGCCTGGTTTGGGAAGCATTTCACAGAGAACGGTTGGGCCCCGACGTCCCTGTCGACCTTCCTTGTGGAAAGTGACCTGTTGGTTTCGCTCAAGGTCCGAGAGGCTATCATCGCATTCGAGAAACAAGGGCTGTAGCATTATCAGGAAATTTACACAGGGCAGCCAGGCTAGTGGAAAAAGGCTACCAGAAGGCTCGCAATAGACCCAGGAGAGCTGGTGCCTAAGTTGCCTATTCGAAATAGAAACCCTGCCCCCCCGTTGCCCCAGCTCAGGTGGAGAGACAAGGGCGACCAACTGTACATGCCAATAGAGCACGCAGCATACACCCTAAAGCCTGAATATATTGCACAAGCTAAATAAGAATATATGACATAGTCCAATGAGTATTGCAACATATACCAAACAGAACAAAGGTATTTCACATGCAAGCCAAGCGAAAAGTAAGAACAAATGTGTGATGAGTCATTTAAGGACAAGAGCAAACCCGACAGTTACCGCCTTGGAACTTTCTGAATAAATGCCCGCATGACAGACTCAAGAGCAACACAGCTTCCCACATCTCTTCCAGAGGGCAGTTCCCTCCTGCGAATCAAGCTCTTAAGGGAGAGAACTGAGGATGACTGGGCAGTCGAAGACAAAATCAACTTAGTCCGTGCAGAGAGGAAGAAGGGGCAGGTGGTCGTTGAGCTTTCCCAAAACTCAAAGCCGGGCGCCCTTGATGGGGTTGACCTTGTGTTTTGTCAGAATGCCTATCTGGTCAGCTCGGTGGTGTATGGACTCTACACACTCAGTGACCCTGACCCCGACAACTTAGCCCCACTGAAGGACGGTGACATAACTGCATTGCTCAGCGTGTGGTAGAGCACTATGAAGGTGTGTTAAGAGGTCAGGGTCTAACACCCGCAAGGCGCCTGAAAATACAGAACTGGGAAGAACTGGTCCACGAAACAGGTGCTACAGTGGAAGATTTTGCAAAATTAGAAAAGGTCCTCAAAATGGCGATTGTCCTGCTTGACATTGCTGGGGAGGACATCTGTAACAGTGGCAAACACCAGCAATGTCTACGGCGGGCGGTAGAGTTCATCAGCCATAACGGCCGCATCTGGTCCAAAGACCTCCCCTTCCCGGCTTTTAGAGAGGTTCATACGTAGGAGGGCGACGTCTGGGAAGACATTCGACGTGCAACCAAGGGTGAGCCAATAGCTGTCTAGCTGCTCGGAGGGCAAGACAGGCAGCTCAGCGTCGGCCAGTTTGTGCTCCCGGATAGCCGCACATACCAAACTCAGGAGGCCCACCAAAGACTGCAAGGAGGGTGTAATTCTTGTTTCATGAGTCTCTAGCCGAGAGAGCCTTTGAGGAGAAACATGCAGCCAGCATCAATGCGAAAGAGCGCAACGACTGGAAGCCAACCCCAGCCAGCCTCCTCCCGGACATCGTGAAGGCTTGCGTGGAGCACGGCCACGGCGGGCTTTGGAACTCGATGGGCTATGACAGGGCTGAAGTTCTATCGACATTAAGGGCTTCTACCCCGCAATCTTCCAGGGTCACGGTGAGGCCAAGCCTTATTTTCAAAGGTTCGGGCATCCGGGCCACAGCATGGCCCGTGTGGCCACCAATGACACTCTCCCGGAAGACATTGGTACAGGCTTCGCCGAGGTCCAGGAGTGAGAGTTCACGCCAAAAGTCGACCCCGTCATCCCTGCCTGGTTTGGGAAGCATTTCACAGAGAACGGTTGGGCCCCGACGTCCCTGTCGACCTTCCTTGTGGAAAGTGGCCTGTTGGTTTCGCTCAAGGTCCGAGAGGCTATCATCGCATTCGAGAAACAAGGGCTGTAGCATTATCAGGAAATTTACACAGGGCAGCCAGGCTAGTGGAAAAAGGCTACCAGAAGGCTCGCAATAGACCCAGGAGAGCTGGTGCCTAAGTTGCCTATTCGAAATAGAAACCCTGCCCCCCGTTGCCCCAGCTCAGGTGGAGAGACAAGGGCGACCAACTGTACATGCCAATAGAGCACGCAGCATACACCCTAAAGCCTGAATATATTGCACAAGCTAAATAAGAATATATGACATAGTCCAATGAGTATTGCAACATATACCAAACAGAACAAAGGTATTTCACATGCAAGCCAAGCGAAAAGTAAGAACAAATGTGTGATGAGTCATTTAAGGACAAGAGCAAACCCGACAGTTACCGCCTTGGAACTTTCTGAATCATGAACAAACATGACCAGAGACGAATAAATGATTGAAGCATCCTGTTCATGTGAAGATGGAATTTAAGAACCACAGTTCAGTGTTCATTAAAGGAAATACACGTAACAATCCTTATAGGATGAATTAAATGACAAGATAGATTACATGCACGGGGAGATTTTTTACGACCGCCACACTGCACAAGTAACATTGTTGTGATCATGAATAAGAATATATGACAAAGTCCGATGAGTATTGCAACATATAAAGTCCTGCCAACATCCGCGGCACCAGTCATAATGATCCACTCTCAATGTAAAAAGTTAAGCTACCTCAACGGCGATGGATGCTATGGATGGTAAAACCCCTCTAGCCATCAAGATCTTATGAGCCAGATATCCCTTGGTCTTCTATCTGACCCATCGTCTTGCCAAAGAGATGGGATCCCCGGGATGTAAAGGCCCAAACCTATCACAGCTTCTTACGCTGGAGAGGACAAACGGAGTGGACCTCAGATAGAATGGGACAGAAGTTCAACATGATGGTGAGAATCTGGGACGAGGTCTGTGCCGTGCCCAGACCCAACCTCAAGACCTTTCTCGACTGGCTTGATTAAAAAGGCGTCCAGGGCATCTGCTGCGGCAGTCTGGGGCCATCGCCACCAATTGCGGTAGAGATGCCGCACAACTGACTGCGGCAAAATGCAGACCACTATGAGGAGGTCGAGGTCGATCACAGAGCGAAGGACCCCGCCCTCAGGGATCTGAAAAGAAAAATCTCGCTCAGGCCCGACAAAGACCAGTGCCAAGAGATGCGAAGGGCGCTCCCCGTCTGCCTTGGATGGGATCGGTTTGTTGATGCATGAAAGCGACCTCATACTGGCTTCGAGACAAAAAGTGCGTGACCAATCACAGGGGCATCTGTTCCAAAGGCACAAGGAGCGCCTTCGGGGCACCTTTGTACCTCTTCTCTACCTCCCAAAAACAGTCGCCAAGGGGGTAAAGCACACATTTTGCGTTTTTCCGCAACCAGTCATGCCGCAAATTCTTGCCGAGTGGGGCTCTTCATTTAATAGCCGAGACAAATTGTACATTCTCGATGTTCAGCTGCGCGTCCATAAAGGACAACGAGGTATATGTTCAATGCTCTCCGAGCCTACGCTTCCTTGGCTACCTGAATTGTGATCCCCTCACTGGCGTTTTAGACCCGGCGACCATGCAAGCCGTCGTCATTGGTGGACCTCAAGTTCAGCCAGAGAGTAAACTCCACTGTTAGGTAATTACCTAGGTAGCAAGCTTAGAGCCCGAGGTCCTTAGCCACGATGGCCACTTCGGGGTGCCATTTTATTCCACCCGCCATACGTTTTCTGACCTCCTCCCACGCCTGGTAAGGGCGCATGCCTTGAGCGTTGAGCTGGTTTGGGATGCCCTCGACAGTGACCTCTACCTTCGTGATCTTGGGGTTATAGAAGCCTTCGCTCTGGCGTTCAAAGGGCTGAGTCGGTTCCTCGAAGAGCATTAAGACCCCCTTCATCGATCGAGCGTTCATGTTGATGTTCCGCATAGTGTCGGACTTGTCCGCCACTATCCTGCGGTGCCGGAGAACCTGGTCGGACATGGTGTCCATTTTTCCTACATACTGGTTGATTTGGGAAGTCGGCTGAAGCATTTTCGATTTTGTTGTTGTAGCCCGCAATGCCGGTATTGATGTTTAGGAGCATGTCGCTCAGAGCCATGTAAAATCCTGTTCCGAAGACCACGCTGAGTTCTCCCTACAAACTGCAGAACACTATGGTAACAGGCGATAGTGGCCTGGATGTCGACCGGAGTGTTGATCCCATCCTCCTCTAGGGCCTGGAACTGCTTTTTCGCCTCGAAGCTTCCTTGCGATCCAGTACTTAAGTTGGGACTGGGCCCCGAGCAGAGCCCACATGTAGGTCCCGAACGAGTCGTTGTTTCGCTCCATGCAGGCCTGAGTGAAGCCTTTCGAGACATCTAGCAAGAACGTGCTCTAAGAGCCATCAATGCCAGGATCTTGCTCAATGAACTCAATGTGGGCCTTTTTAGGTGGTAGCCAGTCGCAAGACGAAACCCAGCAATGACGACCTCCAGAGACATCCGACCCCAGCTTTATGTGCTCGAGGTCTAGGCTTCCAGTGTTCTGGCTGGCGACATTTTATTTTCTGGCCGTCGGGCCGGAAATCTGTCTGGGTCCATTCAATGTGCCCTCTGGTGTAAACGTCCCCCAGGCCGACGCTGTTGGGGTGATCTTTTTGGCGCCAGTCTCTCTAGGAGTTGACCCTGAATTCCTTGCAAAGCCGTCCATACGCTCTCCTGTCATCAGTGTTCATGGGATCCCAGGGCGAATCCTGAGGGAGGGCGCATTTCATTGCAAATGTTGGTGTAGTAGACATGGAAGAGGTAGACAGACTGAATGAGGGGGATGGCACGTCCCTCTGGTCCATTCAGGTGTCTTTGAATAAGACCCGCAGTTTGCCTTTGCGCACCATAAGGCGTCCAGCTGGTCCTGCCAGAACTTCATCAGGCTATTAGTCCAATATTGAACTGTGGCCTCTGTTATGACCTTGGGCAGTCAGTAGTATTGCCATTTTTTCTTGCAGGCTGGCAGAGACGAACTGGTTGGGGCCTGCCGTGTTCTTTAGGATGGAAAAGTTTCTGGCGTGAAGGTTCCATGGATACCGGCCTTATCTTTTACGCCACTTTTAAAGGGAAAGGCCTCCATGAAGATGGTCTATCATGTGCAAGATGTTTCAAACAATCGCTGATATCACTACAGGCCCAACCTATCTTCAACATTCCATCAACAACAGATTGGGAGTTTGAAGATTGGTCTGCGGTCGATCGTATACACGGTTGGCTGGTACAATATTATAAACACCGAGTATGTAACCTCATCCAAGGAGATAATCATGGTGCGCCCGGGCCTTTGGACCTATCAGCAGCTGCATGAATACCTCAGAGCCAGTGCCTCACTCCGTGGCCTAACTCTAAGGCTTGATAAAACTACCAGATTACTCGATCTCGATGTTCATTCTTCGCTACGGTCCGTTCGAATCTCGGAAGTGTTGCTGGCGCTTTTAGGCTTCGAACAGACCCGTCGTCTCTTCTAACAAGGGCGAAGTGCCCAATGGTATTGTCCTGTAAATTTCAGCCCTCACAGGTTGTTGTTTATCCACCTACAAGAGGCGAACACAGCTGAGAATGCTTTAAGCGCACCCCCAGTAGTCAGGTCGCTGTTGTCGATGTCGATGGCTGGTCATACGGGGAGATACGATCGACCGTATTCCCTAATCCCGAGTTCCATCTCCTGAGACAGGTGACTATCTCTGAGCTCACAATCTCAGTTAGAGACGAGCATGGTAACATAATAGACAACCACGGTTTGCCAGTGAGTGTCGTCCTTGAGGTGAAATGAGTATCTTTGGTGGTTGTGGTAGGGGGTGGAAACCCAGTGCAGACTACGCTACTCAGGCTTACGTCGATGCAGTTGCTTCGCTACTGAGTAAGCATGATGTGTCCCTACCTTTACTCTAAAATGACAGTCAGACACAAATGCTTCTCTTATAACACCTCGGAAGCAGGCGGTTTTTATCTCTCCCAAGAAGACAAAACTTTCGCGAAAAAGGACGCCAAATGTAACCATATGGAAAAATAATATAAGGAAAAGAAATAAAACAATGGGAAAAAGCTATACTTCACCAAAGTCTAAGAAAGTCATTGAAGCTAAACAAATTGGCACAGGCTGTAAAAGGTGTAGGTACAAATGTACGGAGAAATTTACAGAGGAGATAAGGCAAGCAATATTTAATGCATATTATGATGAAAACATGACTTATGAAAGACAGAGAGACTTCATATGCAAGCACATTGATGTCCATCCAACTAGCGAAAGGTACGGCCAAACTTACAAACATAACAACAGAGTATATTTCTTGCCTTCCGGAAAAGAGCGTGTTCGTGTTTGCAAACAATATTTTATGAAAACACTGTGTGTAGGCGACAAGCTTATAAGATACACATTGAGTAAAAAGCAACATGGTGGCTTTGCTGGCATTGACAAAAGAGGAAAACACACACCTAGCAACAAAACCGATGATACCAGGAAGCAGTACATCAAAACACATATTGAGTCCTTCCCAGTTGTCGAATCTCATTATACTAGGAAATCAACAAAACGGAGATACCTTTCACAAGATTTAACAATTCGAAAAATGTACGATTTGTACAAGATAAAGTGTGAGGAAGACAACAACAAAGCTGTTTCTGAAATGGTCTACAGACAAATATTTTGTTCTGATTATAATTTAGCATTTCATAAGCCAAAAAAAGATTTATGCCAAACATGCAACAAGTACAATGAAAAAAAGAAAACAAATTCCACTTCTGCTGAAGATGAAGAAAATGTTAAAACCCATATTGACAGAAAAGAAAGAGTTAGGCAAGAAAAGGAAAAAGATAAACAAACTGCAAAAGATTGCAATTCCCTCTATGTGGCAACATTTGATTTAGAGGCAGTTTTTTCAACACCATGCTCTACAGTCAGCCAAGTATATTACAAAAGAAAATTTAACTGTTACAATCTAACATTCTTTTCATTGTCAGATAAAAAGGGAACTTGCTTTATTTGGGATGAAACACATGGGCAGCGTGGTTCTTCAGAAATTGGGACCTGCGTTATAACACACATAATGTCCCTGCCGTCTGTTGTGCATCATATCATTTTGTATTCAGACTGTTGTTCTGGACAAAACAGAAACAAGTACTTGACTGGAGGTCTGTTACATACTGTCATTCACCACCCATATGTTCAAGTGATAGAACAGAAGTTTCTTGAAAGCGGGCACACTCAGATGAAATGTGATGCAATGCACTCGTCGATAGAACACGCCAAAAAAATGCCCATCCATTTTTGTTCCAGACCAGTGGGACACAGTCATTCATATGGCCAGAAGACAAAAGCCGTACATAATGATTCCAATGAGATTTGACTCATTTTATGATCTAAAAACACACACAGAAAGTAATAACAAAAATTTAAAAACTGACATACATGGGAACAGGGTTAATTGGCTGAAGATTAAAGTGCTGAAAGTAACCAAGGAATGTCCAGAAGAGATTCAAATTAAATACGAGTATGACGAAGAGTTCAGAAAAATAAATGTGACCAGATTAATACGAGGACGCCCGTCTGCTATTGCCCGTGACCTTCCACGAAAGTATGATGGGAAATTACCGATTTCCGAAGCAAAGAAGAAGGACTTGTCAGATCTTTGTGATTCGTTAGTCATTCCTGCCATATACAGAGGATTTTATGAATCCTTACCAACAAGCAAATCTGCTAAAGACCAGTTAGCACTACCAGACATTAATGATGAGGACTCGGACAGCTCTCTGGGTGATTAGACACGGCCAAAATCATAGAAGATGGTTTCAAATGGATTCAAAAAGACATTCGAAACTGACATGTACCTTAGCAACAGAAGTTATAAACATCTAACTGTATAAATCGACTTAATACATTTATCTACTGTGTGATTTAGATCTGATGAGTCCTTATGGCTTTATTAAAATTCTCACTGAAAGTTAAATATTTCTTTCTGCCAAAAGGGCTCATCAACAAAATGCCCTTTTTTGGCATTGTTTGTGTGTTTCTTATATTTTGATTCATGTGAATAAATATATAATAAACTACTACTAACATGTGCAGAATATTGTTTCATTATCACCAAAAGTGGATTTTTAAGATGCATCTAAACTTTAAACCTGTTTTTCTCCATAATATAAAAATGCTGATGAGCCCTTTTGGCATTTAACCGACGATATTAGGTAATATCTAGGTACAATTTGTTAAAGCAACCTCCATCCATACCTTTAGCCTAAAATGACAAATAGTGGGCAGTATAAAGGTATAATTTGTTACAGCAACCTCTGTCCTTACCATTACCCTAACTTGATACATATTGGGCAGTATCTAGGTATAATTTGTTACAACAACCTCCACCCTTACCATTTCACTAAATTGATCCATATTGGGCACTATGTAGGGATAATTTGCTAGAACAAACTCCACCTTTACCATTTCAAAACAAACTCCACCCTTACCATTTCACTAAATTGATCCGTATTGGGCACTATATGTATAATTTGTCAAAGCAACCTCTATCCTTACCATTTCCCTAAATTGCTCCGTATTGGGCAGTATCAATGTATAATATATTAGAGCAACGTCCACCCTTACCGTTACCCTAAATTGATACATATTGGGCAGTATCAAGGTATAATTTGTTAGAACATCCTTACCATTGGCCAAAATTGATACATAGTGGACAGTATCAAGGTATATATTATTAGAACAACGTCCACCCTTACCGTTACCCTAAATTGATACATATTGGGCAGTATCAAGGTATAATTTGTTAGAGCAACCTCCATCCTTACCATTATCCTAAATTGATACATATTGGGCAGTATCAAGGTATATATTATTAGAACAACGTCCACCCTTACCGTTACCCTAAATTGATACATATTGGGCAGTATCAAGGTATAATTCGTTAGAGCAACCTCCATCCTTACCATTACCCTAAATTGATACATATTGGACAGTATAAATGTATAATTTGTTAGAGCAACCTCCATCCTTACTTTTACCCAAAATCGATACCTATTGGGCGGTATCTAGGTATAATTTGTTAGAGAAATCTCCATCCTCACCATTACATTAAAATGACACATATGTAGGTCATATGTAAATTCCTTTTTGCAACCTGCACCCATACCTTTAGCCTAAAATAACACAGATTGGGATATATATGTAGTTAATATTCGATAGAACAACCCCTGCCTATACATTTACCCAAGAATTGCACACATTGGATAATATCAAGGTATAATTTGTTAGAGCAAGATCTGTTCACACATTTACCATAAAGTGACACATATTTGCATAATTGCATTAAGCCTAATGACAGTTGTCCTTTTTAAAACTGTAATTATCTTTCTAGCCATCAGTCAGTAAAGTTTTGACATAGTTGTATGTTATAGATCTAACCTAATCTCACCTTAAATACATACTTCTAAAGGTTTATCTCACATAACATTTACCATTGCAACACTTAAAGGTGAATGAAATGCTGTTTACTGATGTCCTACTCTATGTGAACTGTAAAGCCAGATACAACATTCAAAGAAGGTTTGGTAACCTAATCTCTATAACCAAATAGCTTTTGCCTCTTCTTCAGGTTCCATCATTCCTGTAGCACAATGACGTGCACCCATGTTGGTTATGTATACCATGCCATCTGGGAGATGCCAGTTCAAGTCTGGCCAGGAACATGAGCATCTAAATTTTCACTAACCCATTTGTAATAAATTTTAATTAAGGAATCAGATGAGCACTGTTATGCTGTCGGAAATTTCTTGTCTCATTTTCTGCCAGTTATTATTAGAGAAATCATCAGGTTTCCCATTTACAAAGCAAGTATACAATTTAAAATGGAACTATTTTCTTATCCAGTTCATAGTATGTTGTAAGTTTATACAAGAATTGTGAACATTACTAAATTTCATTATCAATTGATCGATTAATTGGTAACTTTGTGAAATTAATTTTTGGCTATATATTTGTTAATGTTATTTTCATATTGCATTAATGTTATAGATCCCTTCATGTAATTAACACAGAACTGAAGTTCTTTCCTTGTTGCTCTGTCAGTTACATGTAGTAACACACACTTTGCTAATATAAGTGACACAATTTTACATGTAATGATATAGCATTCTTGGTTGGTATTTGTAAATAATATGATCTGAAATAATATATATTATAGCCCGTTTTCACCAATCATTCTTAAGCCCAAAAGCCATGACATAAACTCAAGTCACAAGTTTTCATATTTTAAGTCGCATACTCAAAGGTGGTATCCGACTGTTTAGACCAGAAGTTCTGTTTTTAAAAAAAAAGTTTTTGTTACACGAAGAGATACTCGAAATGTGGTTTACTAATGTCCTACATCTTTGTGAAAGGTTAAGCAGTACACCCAACTTATCATTACAAACAGTTATGTCCTATCCAAGCCATTCTGCACATTTACCTATTTCTAATTAAAAAATCTGCATGACACTTTTCTTTTGCGATCACATTTTAACATCACCTGGTAATGAGCTCCGATTTCGATATCTATTAAGTAGCATTATTACCATCATGATCATTTACACATGTGAAACTAATCATTAAGAGCGATCTATTTCATGATTTGTACTATGTGACAACTTAAAGAGTTTTTTAAAATTGTATTTACTTAGACATAAGCTTTGGTTTATGCAGAACATTTGCTCTTATTCCCCATAACTGTGGTATGAAATTGGAACTTTATTTTATATCGGAAAGCTGACGAATACCACCTTTCAAGTGTCATGCCAAATGTCTGACATATATTTTAACAAACTTAAGGGATATTGTGTTCTGAAGTCCATGAC
>CM017564.1:6316296-6366296 GCA_007844125.1 Sinonovacula constricta
CGAACATACACCAGCCCAGGCAACATTTTACCCTTGAAAACTTGTACCCAAATCAGGCAAGATGATGCCCTCTCAGACCATCTCATTCCCAAATTTGGCAAAAGTATGCCCTCCATAGTATGCTCATGCAGGCAATATTTTACCCAAATCATCCAAGATAACACCCTTTTAGGCCATCCTTTACCATCTTGGACAGGAGAATACACTCTCAGACCATAGTACATGTATACTCATATCAGGCAAGTAAATGCCAGCCTGATGGACTTAGAGATAATATTGCGGCTGTCTGCTCTGCATTCAAAAAAAAATATGGAAGGACCTTTCACAGTGGCTGCCCATGTTTGTTTCTTTTGTTCTGAATTAGCCAATAAAAAATAAATAACTTGGCCTTTTTCTCTCTTTGCATTGTACCTTGCTTCACTGCTGTAAATGACCTGTTCCTACAGCTTGGCATCCATGCACATGTTGCCAATGGTGTCTTGCAGATAAAGATATAGCATACTTTCTGCATTGTGTACAGTACTGTTGTGCTGGCAGACAAGATCCGTCCAGTCTAAGTAATTCTCTTGCTAGTCTTTTTACCTTGAATTATTTGACAACTGATGATATTGGCATCTGCAACTTACTATATTTGCTGTACAGACCATCTGTGCAAAGACTTTGTGTCATGACATTCATGATAATATACCATGCTAAGTAGGGTCGCTGTCTTGGAGATGCTGTTATTCTTACCACATCTTCAAGTGGGCTCAGAACCCATCCAGCCAGTATGTGTCATCATCAGGTCATGCATGTAACCTCTATTGGCAGGTAAATAGATGCCATATCGCATCCTAGGTCTACAGGTATATCTTCCTGCTGCTCTCATAAGTATTAGCAAATCTGTATACCCGCAGTAACCATTTTCTCTAAACTTTTACTGCCATACTATACACCTTCAATGTCAAATTTCCTCAAGCTAGATTATACCCTTTCTGGCCATCTCCCATTTTACATTCTAGGCCATATATGTATTATATTATAATATATTGGTTAAGGACGATATTACACTACCCCCATGTTCATTTATATTGTCAAGGACATACATGTATTATTATGTCTTAAGACCATATTGTACTGCCCTAAGACCATGCTCTGAAACCATAGTATACTACTCATAGACAATATTATGCCGCTTCATACCACAATATACCATAACAGACTGAAATACTATCCTAAGCAATACCCTTCATGCAATATTTACTGTCCAGGTCATACATGTTTACCATATTATACCACTCTAAGCTATATTAAAAAAACTCAGACAATAATATACTGTCCAGACCATTATGTATACATATTATACTGCTCTAACAGTCAATGTCCGTCGGTAAGTCGGACATGTCCGATAGATTTCTACTATGACCGGCGAAAACGTCTGTTATCGTCAGACATGTCTGGTGAAAATGTTTATGAAATTTCTGAAACGAACATGAATGTTTCTTCCCTAACATCGGCCATCTCCCATCCTTGGTCTGTTAATAGCTAAATAGCACAGCGCAACGTGACGTAACACATGTACGTGAACGCAGACGAATCACAGCAGTATTTAATAAGCGTCTGTGTCATACGATTTTAATGAACTTGGTACTTATCCTTAAGCCATGTATGCGAATTTGATTGCCATGGATGGCTGTTGCAGACACATTTTAACATGTAAAAGGTAATAAACCTTTACCACTAAAGAAAATAAGAACAGACGAGGAAGCACGCAAGGGATATGAAGAAAGAAAAACGTTTCCCGAGTCGTTGAAAAATATATTTAAAGGTAACCTTCGACGCAGTTAAAAAAACTTCTATGTTTAGTAATAGGAATTAGGAAACGTCGGAGAAGTGGCAGGGTGAAAAATGAAAATTGAGCTGCAAAGTAACATACTGTGTCAAATACTCATATGAAAAATTGACAGGAATAAAAGGCTGAACCCCACCCAGCCTTTTTACTGTAGTTCAGATGCAGGCCGTTCATTGCTTTTAACGTATATATTATGAGGGTGATATGGCCTGGCCGAGAGTATGACTCTTTAATTTACTGACTGATCAATTTATCTCCTTACTTGTTTCTGTTCCAAACTATTCATCAAGTCAAATCTACATTAATTCTTGGAAGTATAATTATTTAGGGACTGCATATATTTCCAGGCAATGAAAATTTTTATAAAAGAAATTATCGTGTAGAATTAATTCATATTATAGATAATACCTGTAATAACACAACTGTAATGCAAAATATTGTTTTTCCTTAACAAAATTAACAAATAGGAAATCAAATTAGCACAAGTTAAATTATATTGAACATCAATGGGGTAAATACAGGTCTAATTTACAATGAAAGCCTGATATACATTTTAAATTTAATACTTCAAAGCAATGACTCCTTAAACTGTTTGCAACAAGAAAATAGTTATGGTATAAAGCATCATTTGAATATGCATCGAGATACAAAATAAAATTCTTAAAAAGTCTTCCACTATTAAAAAAAGGTTTTAGTGATTTGTTACAAATAAAAACAAAAGAAAAAAGTAAACCTATTTATGTACATGTTATACACCGCTAGTGTCTCACCACAACGCTAGATCCGCCCATGGTTACAGAGAGAACAAAATGTTATACTATTTATTTATTTCAAATATTTGTTGTAGCCTAGCATTAATTAGGAATTCTGTGATCAAGGACTAACATCTCTTTGTATTTCGAACCAGGGACCCTGTGAACCTGAAGGCACGACACAAGGATCTCATGCTATTTTACGATTAAAAGACAGGTGGATATAATGACGAGATAAAATTTATTTCTAAATACATAGGTTATGATTACAAGGACGTATTTACCAAGTTAATATATATGTTAACAATTAAATTATATAAGAAAAAGACATTTAACATGTTCCAAAAATATATAAACTTAAAAGCAAATGCATCGTTTGCAATTCTTAATAACAATCTAATAAACTATTGACGCCATTGTTTTAATGGTAAATAATCATATATTATTATATATAATGTAAATTAATCATTTCATTTTTATGAATACCGTTTTTAGAGATGTCATGAAAAATATTTGTATATATTTTTATTTGATCAAACAAAAAAGCAGCTATAAGATGCAAAGTTGTGCCGTAATACACAGAAAGAACCGTTATTCAAGTTATATAAAATCAAACTTCGTAATGCATTACGAAAACGTTCTCCAGCGGGTTTTTTTTACTTTGGGGACTCCTTTTCAAAAGAGTCAAAGTCATACGGAACGTTCAGTTTTGTTCGTTGTACTTTTATGCCTCATTTGGATTGTTCATCGTCGGCAACCACAGTACTTCTTCCGTTATACTCCATATATAGCGCCAGCATAGCGAAGTAATGTAACGGAGGATAACCGACGATGGGATTGTTCGACGATTTACCCTATTTCTTTGCATGCCAAGTGGCTAAATAGTCATTCGCGAAAACCGCAAATTGGGTACGAAAACAGCCGAGAGAATAGGTTAGCACTAGATAGCAGACGATCGCCTGATTTCGCAAGAAGCAGACAAAGATACATTTAAAACAAAAAATGCACATATTTTCAGGGAAATGTGTGTTACTTTCCATGGTTGAAGTACTATGAAAATCAACGGTTGAGTTCAGTAGTGGATTTTGGTAAAACTAAATCATGGTTTGTTGTAACAGCAGTGCTTTGAAGCACACCTCTGCGTAAACTTGCTTTGCATTTAATTGCATTTTTGTTTTTATCTTGTTTCGAGTTGACATCGTACTATTTTGTTGAACGAGAAGCATTTCCGTAGATTGTCTATTGATAAAGATGGCAGATGGTGTAGTATTCAGTTATATTCTTGGCCATTTTTCTTGTGCATAAACCCCCAAATGGTTTATCACCTGTTTTAAATAGTTTATTGAAGTAACCCTTTAAACGATTATTGAATGTTAAAAAATGTACACTAAAGAAGCTCATATTTGATAATTATCTAGGTATTTTTTTCCCTAAATTGATACATAATGGCTAATATCTAGGTATATTTTTAGAGTAACGTCCGTCCATACATTTAGCCTAAAATGACACATATTTGGAAATAACTAGGCATACTTTGTTAGAGCGACGTACATCAATACCTTTAGCCAAAAGTGGCTCATATTTGGTAACATTTAGCCATTTATTACATGAGCATCCTTCGTCCATACCTTTCCTCTAAAATGGTTTGTAATTGGGATTTATTTGCAGCAAACTCTGTCCATACCTTTCACTAAAATGACACATACTGGATAATAACTAGGTATTATTTGCATGAGCAAATTATGTCCATACATTAAGCCTAAAACAACACATTCTGGGTAATATGTAGATATTATTTAATAGAACACCTTCTGTCCATACCTTTATCCTAAAATAGATCAAGCAGCAGGTGGGGGGGAGGTGAATATACCAACCGGATCGGGCCCTATGAGGTCTCATTATCCGATCTAGCCACCTGGTGGGGATCTGCATTAGCCTTCTTCCCATTTAGATGTTGGGTAAAAGCTTACACACCGACACTATTAAGGGTATAGACAATTGCTCTTGGATTTTGCTCTGCACCACAGAGCTCTGAGGCCGGTCCTGCCTCAATGACTAATGCAGAATTCACATCTTGATATTTCCCAAAGGCGGCGCCACGAGGCCTTGAAATTCTGCGGGGTAGGCGTCAAAAACGACATGTGCATGGCCTGTGGCTATAAGAAGGAGGGATGAAAACATTACATGCGTCAGCAGAGAGCCTTTGCCACGGAATTTATGCATTTGGCGACCATTGAAATTCCCTATTAGAAGGATATGTTGTATTTGGATAATCCATTATGCACTATTGACGATTGTATGGAAGAGTAACTTGCAGAAATGCCGACCCTAATGGTCAAAAGTTAATCGACCTGGATGACCAGGTCCCTCCGCTGGTGAAATGTCCAGCTGACCCGTGGGTAGAGATTTTGAATGACGCCGAAGATGAGTTTGAAGTAGATGGTGCCGCCGTGGTCTTCCGCACGTGGAGGGTAAAGACAGAGGACCGCCTTGATATTGGTGACATTGAGACCGCCGAAGGTATGTATGTTAAAGTCGGCCGACTGGCCCTAGATGCCCGCATGACAGACTCAAGAGCAACACAGCTTCTCTCATCTCTTCCAGAGGGCAGTTCCCTCCTGCGAATCAAGCTCTTAAGGGAGAGAACTGAGGATGACTGGGCAGTCGAAGACAAAATCAACTTAGTCCGTGCAGAGAGGAAGAAGGGGCAGGTGGTCGTTGAGCTTTCCCAAAACTCAAAGCCGGGCGCCCTTGATGGTGTTGACCTTGTGTTTTGTCAGAATGCCTATCTGGTCAGCTCGGTGGTGTATGGACTCTACACACTCAGTGACCCTGACCCCGACAACTTAGCCCCACTGAAGGACGGTGACATAACTGCATTGCTCAGCGTGTGGTAGAGCACTATGAAGGTGTGTTAAGAAGTCAGGGTCTAACACCCGCAAGGCGCCTGAAAATACAGAACTGGGAAGAACTGGTCCACGAAACAGGTGCTACAGTGGAAGATTTTGCAAAATTAGAAAAGGTCCTCAAAATGGCGATTGTCCTGCTTGACATTGCTGGGGAGGACATCTGTAACAGTGGCAAACACCAGCAATGTCTACGGCGGGCGGTAGAGTTCATCAGCCATAACGGCCGCATCTGGTCCAAAGACCTCCCCTTCCCGGCTTTTAGAGAGGTTCATACGTAGGAGGGCGACGTCTGGGAAGACATTCGACGTGCAACCAAGGGTGAGCCAATAGCTGTCTAGCTGCTCGGAGGGCAAGACAGGCAGCTCAGCGTCGGCCAGTTTGTGCTCCCGGATAGCCGCACATACCAAACTCAGGAGGCCCACCAAAGACTGCAAGGAGGGTGTAATTCTTGTTTCATGAGTCTCTAGCCGAGAGAGCCTTTGAGGAGAAACATGCAGCCAGCATCAATGCGAAAGAGCGCAACGACTGGAAGCCAACCCCAGCCAGCCTCCTCCCGGACATCGTGAAGGCTTGCGTGGAGCACGGCCACGGCGGGCTTTGGAACTCGATGGGCTATGACAGGGCTGAAGTTCTATCGACATTAAGGGCTTCTACCCCGCAATCTTCCAGGGTCACGGTGAGGCCAAGCCTTATTTTCAAAGGTTCGGGCATCCGGGCCAAAGCATGGCCCGTGTGGCCACCAATGACACTCTCCCGGAAGACATTGGTACAGGCTTCGCCGAGGTCCAGGAGTGGGAGTTCACGCCAAAAGTCGACCCCGTCATCCCTGCCTGGTTTGGGAAGCATTTCACAGAGAACGGTTGGGCCCCGACGTCCCTGTCGACCTTCCTTGTGGAAAGTGACCTGTTGGTTTCGCTCAAGGTCCGAGAGGCTATCATCGCATTCGAGAAACAAGGGCTGTAGCATTATCAGGAAATTTACACAGGGCAGCCAGGCTAGTGGAAAAAGGCTACCAGAAGGCTCGCAATAGACCCAGGAGAGCTGGTGCCTAAGTTGCCTATTCGAAATAGAAACCCTGCCCCCCGTTGCCCCAGCTCAGGTGGAGAGACAAGGGCGACCAACTGTACATGCCAATAGAGCACGCAGCATACACCCTAAAGCCTGAATATATTGCACAAGCTAAATAAGAATATATGACATAGTCCAATGAGTATTGCAACATATACCAAACAGAACAAAGGTATTTCACATGCAAGCCAAGCGAAAAGTAAGAACAAATGTGTGATGAGTCATTTAAGGACAAGAGCAAACCCGACAGTTACCGCCTTGGAACTTTCTGAATAAATGCCCGCATGACAGACTCAAGAGCAACACAGCTTCCCACATCTCTTCCAGAGGGCAGTTCCCTCCTGCGAATCAAGCTCTTAAGGGAGAGAACTGAGGATGACTGGGCAGTCGAAGACAAAATCAACTTAGTCCGTGCAGAGAGGAAGAAGGGGCAGGTGGTCGTTGAGCTTTCCCAAAACTCAAAGCCGGGCGCCCTTGATGGGGTTGACCTTGTGTTTTGTCAGAATGCCTATCTGGTCAGCTCGGTGGTGTATGGACTCTACACACTCAGTGACCCTGACCCCGACAACTTAGCCCCACTGAAGGACGGTGACATAACTGCATTGCTCAGCGTGTGGTAGAGCACTATGAAGGTGTGTTAAGAAGTCAGGGTCTAACACCCGCAAGGCGCCTGAAAATACAGAACTGGGAAGAACTGGTCCACGAAACAGGTGCTACAGTGGAAGATTTTGCAAAATTAGAAAAGGTCCTCAAAATGGCGATTGTCCTGCTTGACATTGCTGGGGAGGACATCTGTAACAGTGGCAAACACCAGCAATGTCTACGGCGGGCGGTAGAGTTCATCAGCCATAACGGCCGCATCTGGTCCAAAGACCTCCCCTTCCCGGCTTTTAGAGAGGTTCATACGTAGGAGGGCGACGTCTGGGAAGACATTCGACGTGCAACCAAGGGTGAGCCAATAGCTGTCTAGCTGCTCGGAGGGCAAGACAGGCAGCTCAGCGTCGGCCAGTTTGTGCTCCCGGATAGCCGCACATACCAAACTCAGGAGGCCCACCAAAGACTGCAAGGAGGGTGTAATTCTTGTTTCATGAGTCTCTAGCCGAGAGAGCCTTTGAGGAGAAACATGCAGCCAGCATCAATGCGAAAGAGCGCAACGACTGGAAGCCAACCCCAGCCAGCCTCCTCCCGGACATCGTGAAGGCTTGCGTGGAGCACGGCCACGGCGGGCTTTGGAACTCGATGGGCTATGACAGGGCTGAAGTTCTATCGACATTAAGGGCTTCTACCCCGCAATCTTCCAGGGTCACGGTGAGGCCAAGCCTTATTTTCAAAGGTTCGGGCATCCGGGCCAAAGCATGGCCCGTGTGGCCACCAATGACACTCTCCCGGAAGACATTGGTACAGGCTTCGCCGAGGTCCAGGAGTGGGAGTTCACGCCAAAAGTCGACCCCGTCATCCCTGCCTGGTTTGGGAAGCATTTCACAGAGAACGGTTGGGCCCCGACGTCCCTGTCGACCTTCCTTGTGGAAAGTGACCTGTTGGTTTCGCTCAAGGTCCGAGAGGCTATCATCGCATTCGAGAAACAAGGGCTGTAGCATTATCAGGAAATTTACACAGGGCAGCCAGGCTAGTGGAAAAAGGCTACCAGAAGGCTCGCAATAGACCCAGGAGAGCTGGTGCCTAAGTTGCCTATTCGAAATAGAAACCCTGCCCCCCCGTTGCCCCAGCTCAGGTGGAGAGACAAGGGCGACCAACTGTACATGCCAATAGAGCACGCAGCATACACCCTAAAGCCTGAATATATTGCACAAGCTAAATAAGAATATATGACATAGTCCAATGAGTATTGCAACATATACCAAACAGAACAAAGGTATTTCACATGCAAGCCAAGCGAAAAGTAAGAACAAATGTGTGATGAGTCATTTAAGGACAAGAGCAAACCCGACAGTTACCGCCTTGGAACTTTCTGAATAAATGCCCGCATGACAGACTCAAGAGCAACACAGCTTCCCACATCTCTTCCAGAGGGCAGTTCCCTCCTGCGAATCAAGCTCTTAAGGGAGAGAACTGAGGATGACTGGGCAGTCGAAGACAAAATCAACTTAGTCCGTGCAGAGAGGAAGAAGGGGCAGGTGGTCGTTGAGCTTTCCCAAAACTCAAAGCCGGGCGCCCTTGATGGGGTTGACCTTGTGTTTTGTCAGAATGCCTATCTGGTCAGCTCGGTGGTGTATGGACTCTACACACTCAGTGACCCTGACCCCGACAACTTAGCCCCACTGAAGGACGGTGACATAACTGCATTGCTCAGCGTGTGGTAGAGCACTATGAAGGTGTGTTAAGAGGTCAGGGTCTAACACCCGCAAGGCGCCTGAAAATACAGAACTGGGAAGAACTGGTCCACGAAACAGGTGCTACAGTGGAAGATTTTGCAAAATTAGAAAAGGTCCTCAAAATGGCGATTGTCCTGCTTGACATTGCTGGGGAGGACATCTGTAACAGTGGCAAACACCAGCAATGTCTACGGCGGGCGGTAGAGTTCATCAGCCATAACGGCCGCATCTGGTCCAAAGACCTCCCCTTCCCGGCTTTTAGAGAGGTTCATACGTAGGAGGGCGACGTCTGGGAAGACATTCGACGTGCAACCAAGGGTGAGCCAATAGCTGTCTAGCTGCTCGGAGGGCAAGACAGGCAGCTCAGCGTCGGCCAGTTTGTGCTCCCGGATAGCCGCACATACCAAACTCAGGAGGCCCACCAAAGACTGCAAGGAGGGTGTAATTCTTGTTTCATGAGTCTCTAGCCGAGAGAGCCTTTGAGGAGAAACATGCAGCCAGCATCAATGCGAAAGAGCGCAACGACTGGAAGCCAACCCCAGCCAGCCTCCTCCCGGACATCGTGAAGGCTTGCGTGGAGCACGGCCACGGCGGGCTTTGGAACTCGATGGGCTATGACAGGGCTGAAGTTCTATCGACATTAAGGGCTTCTACCCCGCAATCTTCCAGGGTCACGGTGAGGCCAAGCCTTATTTTCAAAGGTTCGGGCATCCGGGCCACAGCATGGCCCGTGTGGCCACCAATGACACTCTCCCGGAAGACATTGGTACAGGCTTCGCCGAGGTCCAGGAGTGAGAGTTCACGCCAAAAGTCGACCCCGTCATCCCTGCCTGGTTTGGGAAGCATTTCACAGAGAACGGTTGGGCCCCGACGTCCCTGTCGACCTTCCTTGTGGAAAGTGGCCTGTTGGTTTCGCTCAAGGTCCGAGAGGCTATCATCGCATTCGAGAAACAAGGGCTGTAGCATTATCAGGAAATTTACACAGGGCAGCCAGGCTAGTGGAAAAAGGCTACCAGAAGGCTCGCAATAGACCCAGGAGAGCTGGTGCCTAAGTTGCCTATTCGAAATAGAAACCCTGCCCCCCGTTGCCCCAGCTCAGGTGGAGAGACAAGGGCGACCAACTGTACATGCCAATAGAGCACGCAGCATACACCCTAAAGCCTGAATATATTGCACAAGCTAAATAAGAATATATGACATAGTCCAATGAGTATTGCAACATATACCAAACAGAACAAAGGTATTTCACATGCAAGCCAAGCGAAAAGTAAGAACAAATGTGTGATGAGTCATTTAAGGACAAGAGCAAACCCGACAGTTACCGCCTTGGAACTTTCTGAATCATGAACAAACATGACCAGAGACGAATAAATGATTGAAGCATCCTGTTCATGTGAAGATGGAATTTAAGAACCACAGTTCAGTGTTCATTAAAGGAAATACACGTAACAATCCTTATAGGATGAATTAAATGACAAGATAGATTACATGCACGGGGAGATTTTTTACGACCGCCACACTGCACAAGTAACATTGTTGTGATCATGAATAAGAATATATGACAAAGTCCGATGAGTATTGCAACATATAAAGTCCTGCCAACATCCGCGGCACCAGTCATAATGATCCACTCTCAATGTAAAAAGTTAAGCTACCTCAACGGCGATGGATGCTATGGATGGTAAAACCCCTCTAGCCATCAAGATCTTATGAGCCAGATATCCCTTGGTCTTCTATCTGACCCATCGTCTTGCCAAAGAGATGGGATCCCCGGGATGTAAAGGCCCAAACCTATCACAGCTTCTTACGCTGGAGAGGACAAACGGAGTGGACCTCAGATAGAATGGGACAGAAGTTCAACATGATGGTGAGAATCTGGGACGAGGTCTGTGCCGTGCCCAGACCCAACCTCAAGACCTTTCTCGACTGGCTTGATTAAAAAGGCGTCCAGGGCATCTGCTGCGGCAGTCTGGGGCCATCGCCACCAATTGCGGTAGAGATGCCGCACAACTGACTGCGGCAAAATGCAGACCACTATGAGGAGGTCGAGGTCGATCACAGAGCGAAGGACCCCGCCCTCAGGGATCTGAAAAGAAAAATCTCGCTCAGGCCCGACAAAGACCAGTGCCAAGAGATGCGAAGGGCGCTCCCCGTCTGCCTTGGATGGGATCGGTTTGTTGATGCATGAAAGCGACCTCATACTGGCTTCGAGACAAAAAGTGCGTGACCAATCACAGGGGCATCTGTTCCAAAGGCACAAGGAGCGCCTTCGGGGCACCTTTGTACCTCTTCTCTACCTCCCAAAAACAGTCGCCAAGGGGGTAAAGCACACATTTTGCGTTTTTCCGCAACCAGTCATGCCGCAAATTCTTGCCGAGTGGGGCTCTTCATTTAATAGCCGAGACAAATTGTACATTCTCGATGTTCAGCTGCGCGTCCATAAAGGACAACGAGGTATATGTTCAATGCTCTCCGAGCCTACGCTTCCTTGGCTACCTGAATTGTGATCCCCTCACTGGCGTTTTAGACCCGGCGACCATGCAAGCCGTCGTCATTGGTGGACCTCAAGTTCAGCCAGAGAGTAAACTCCACTGTTAGGTAATTACCTAGGTAGCAAGCTTAGAGCCCGAGGTCCTTAGCCACGATGGCCACTTCGGGGTGCCATTTTATTCCACCCGCCATACGTTTTCTGACCTCCTCCCACGCCTGGTAAGGGCGCATGCCTTGAGCGTTGAGCTGGTTTGGGATGCCCTCGACAGTGACCTCTACCTTCGTGATCTTGGGGTTATAGAAGCCTTCGCTCTGGCGTTCAAAGGGCTGAGTCGGTTCCTCGAAGAGCATTAAGACCCCCTTCATCGATCGAGCGTTCATGTTGATGTTCCGCATAGTGTCGGACTTGTCCGCCACTATCCTGCGGTGCCGGAGAACCTGGTCGGACATGGTGTCCATTTTTCCTACATACTGGTTGATTTGGGAAGTCGGCTGAAGCATTTTCGATTTTGTTGTTGTAGCCCGCAATGCCGGTATTGATGTTTAGGAGCATGTCGCTCAGAGCCATGTAAAATCCTGTTCCGAAGACCACGCTGAGTTCTCCCTACAAACTGCAGAACACTATGGTAACAGGCGATAGTGGCCTGGATGTCGACCGGAGTGTTGATCCCATCCTCCTCTAGGGCCTGGAACTGCTTTTTCGCCTCGAAGCTTCCTTGCGATCCAGTACTTAAGTTGGGACTGGGCCCCGAGCAGAGCCCACATGTAGGTCCCGAACGAGTCGTTGTTTCGCTCCATGCAGGCCTGAGTGAAGCCTTTCGAGACATCTAGCAAGAACGTGCTCTAAGAGCCATCAATGCCAGGATCTTGCTCAATGAACTCAATGTGGGCCTTTTTAGGTGGTAGCCAGTCGCAAGACGAAACCCAGCAATGACGACCTCCAGAGACATCCGACCCCAGCTTTATGTGCTCGAGGTCTAGGCTTCCAGTGTTCTGGCTGGCGACATTTTATTTTCTGGCCGTCGGGCCGGAAATCTGTCTGGGTCCATTCAATGTGCCCTCTGGTGTAAACGTCCCCCAGGCCGACGCTGTTGGGGTGATCTTTTTGGCGCCAGTCTCTCTAGGAGTTGACCCTGAATTCCTTGCAAAGCCGTCCATACGCTCTCCTGTCATCAGTGTTCATGGGATCCCAGGGCGAATCCTGAGGGAGGGCGCATTTCATTGCAAATGTTGGTGTAGTAGACATGGAAGAGGTAGACAGACTGAATGAGGGGGATGGCACGTCCCTCTGGTCCATTCAGGTGTCTTTGAATAAGACCCGCAGTTTGCCATTTGCGCACCATAAGGCGTCCAGCTGGTCCTGCCAGAACTTCATCAGGCTATTAGTCCAATATTGAACTGTGGCCTCTGTTATGACCTTGGGCAGTCAGTAGTATTGCCATTTTTTCTTGCAGGCTGGCAGAGACGAACTGGTTGGGGCCTGCCGTGTTCTTTAGGATGGAAAAGTTTCTGGCGTGAAGGTTCCATGGATACCGGCCTTATCTTTTACGCCACTTTTAAAGGGAAAGGCCTCCATGAAGATGGTCTATCATGTGCAAGATGTTTCAAACAATCGCTGATATCACTACAGGCCCAACCTATCTTCAACATTCCATCAACAACAGATTGGGAGTTTGAAGATTGGTCTGCGGTCGATCGTATACACGGTTGGCTGGTACAATATTATAAACACCGAGTATGTAACCTCATCCAAGGAGATAATCATGGTGCGCCCGGGCCTTTGGACCTATCAGCAGCTGCATGAATACCTCAGAGCCAGTGCCTCACTCCGTGGCCTAACTCTAAGGCTTGATAAAACTACCAGATTACTCGATCTCGATGTTCATTCTTCGCTACGGTCCGTTCGAATCTCGGAAGTGTTGCTGGCGCTTTTAGGCTTCGAACAGACCCGTCGTCTCTTCTAACAAGGGCGAAGTGCCCAATGGTATTGTCCTGTAAATTTCAGCCCTCACAGGTTGTTGTTTATCCACCTACAAGAGGCGAACACAGCTGAGAATGCTTTAAGCGCACCCCCAGTAGTCAGGTCGCTGTTGTCGATGTCGATGGCTGGTCATACGGGGAGATACGATCGACCGTATTCCCTAATCCCGAGTTCCATCTCCTGAGACAGGTGACTATCTCTGAGCTCACAATCTCAGTTAGAGACGAGCATGGTAACATAATAGACAACCACGGTTTGCCAGTGAGTGTCGTCCTTGAGGTGAAATGAGTATCTTTGGTGGTTGTGGTAGGGGGTGGAAACCCAGTGCAGACTACGCTACTCAGGCTTACGTCGATGCAGTTGCTTCGCTACTGAGTAAGCATGATGTGTCCCTACCTTTACTCTAAAATGACAGTCAGACACAAATGCTTCTCTTATAACACCTCGGAAGCAGGCGGTTTTTATCTCTCCCAAGAAGACAAAACTTTCGCGAAAAAGGACGCCAAATGTAACCATATGGAAAAATAATATAAGGAAAAGAAATAAAACAATGGGAAAAAGCTATACTTCACCAAAGTCTAAGAAAGTCATTGAAGCTAAACAAATTGGCACAGGCTGTAAAAGGTGTAGGTACAAATGTACGGAGAAATTTACAGAGGAGATAAGGCAAGCAATATTTAATGCATATTATGATGAAAACATGACTTATGAAAGACAGAGAGACTTCATATGCAAGCACATTGATGTCCATCCAACTAGCGAAAGGTACGGCCAAACTTACAAACATAACAACAGAGTATATTTCTTGCCTTCCGGAAAAGAGCGTGTTCGTGTTTGCAAACAATATTTTATGAAAACACTGTGTGTAGGCGACAAGCTTATAAGATACACATTGAGTAAAAAGCAACATGGTGGCTTTGCTGGCATTGACAAAAGAGGAAAACACACACCTAGCAACAAAACCGATGATACCAGGAAGCAGTACATCAAAACACATATTGAGTCCTTCCCAGTTGTCGAATCTCATTATACTAGGAAATCAACAAAACGGAGATACCTTTCACAAGATTTAACAATTCGAAAAATGTACGATTTGTACAAGATAAAGTGTGAGGAAGACAACAACAAAGCTGTTTCTGAAATGGTCTACAGACAAATATTTTGTTCTGATTATAATTTAGCATTTCATAAGCCAAAAAAAGATTTATGCCAAACATGCAACAAGTACAATGAAAAAAAGAAAACAAATTCCACTTCTGCTGAAGATGAAGAAAATGTTAAAACCCATATTGACAGAAAGAAAGAGTTAGGCAAGAAAAGGAAAAAGATAAACAAACTGCAAAAGATTGCAATTCCCTCTATGTGGCAACATTTGATTTAGAGGCAGTTTTTTCAACACCATGCTCTACAGTCAGCCAAGTATATTACAAAAGAAAATTTAACTGTTACAATCTAACATTCTTTTCATTGTCAGATAAAAAGGGAACTTGCTTTATTTGGGATGAAACACATGGGCAGCGTGGTTCTTCAGAAATTGGGACCTGCGTTATAACACACATAATGTCCCTGCCGTCTGTTGTGCATCATGTCATTTTGTATTCAGACTGTTGTTCTGGACAAAACAGAAACAAGTACTTGACTGGAGGTCTGTTACATACTGTCATTCACCACCCATATGTTCAAGTGATAGAACAGAAGTTTCTTGAAAGCGGGCACACTCAGATGGAATGTGATGCAATGCACTCGTCGATAGAACACGCCAAAAAAATGCCCATCCATTTTTGTTCCAGACCAGTGGGACACAGTCATTCATATGGCCAGAAGACAAAAGCCGTACACAATGATTCCTATGAGATTTGACTCATTTTATGATCTAAAACACACACAGAAAGTAATAACAAAAATTTAAAAACTGACATACATGGGAACAGGGTTAATTGGCTGAAGATTAAAGTGCTGAAAGTAACCAAGGAATGTCCAGAAGAGATTCAAATTAAATACGAGTATGACGAAGAGTTCAGAAAAATAAATGTGACCAGATTAATACGAGGACGCCCGTCTGCTATTGCCCGTGACCTTCCACGAAAGTATGATGGGAAATTACCGATTTCCGAAGCAAAGAAGAAGGACTTGTTAGATCTTTGTGATTCGTTAGTCATTCCTGCCATATACAGAGGATTTTATGAATCCTTACCAACAAGCAAATCTGCTAAAGACCAGTTAGCACTACCAGACATTAATGATGAGGACTCGGACAGCTCTCTGGGTGATTAGACACGGCCAAAATCATAGAAGATGGTTTCAAATGGATTCAAAAAGACATTCGAAACTGACATGTACCTTAGCAACAGAAGTTATAAACATCTAACTGTATAAATCGACTTAATACATTTATCTACTGTGTGATTTAGATCTGATGAGTCCTTATGGCTTTATTAAAATTCTCACTGAAAGTTAAATATTTCTTTCTGCCAAAAGGGCTCATCAACAAAATGCCCTTTTTTGGCATTGTTTGTGTGTTTCTTATATTTTGATTCATGTGAATAAATATATAATAAACTACTACTAACATGTGCAGAATATTGTTTCATTATCACCAAAAGTGGATTTTTAAGATGCATCTAAACTTTAAACCTGTTTTTCTCCATAATATAAAATGCTGATGAGCCCTTTTGGCATTTAACCGACGATATTAGGTAATATCTAGGTACAATTTGTTAAAGCAACCTCCATCCATACCTTTAGCCTAAAATGACAAATAGTGGGCAGTATAAAGGTATAATTTGTTACAGCAACCTCTGTCCTTACCATTACCCTAACTTGATACATATTGGGCAGTATCTAGGTATAATTTGTTACAACAACCTCCACCCTTACCATTTCACTAAATTGATCCATATTGGGCACTATGTAGGGATAATTTGCTAGAACAAACTCCACCTTTACCATTTCAAAACAAACTCCACCCTTACCATTTCACTAAATTGATCCGTATTGGGCACTATATGTATAATTTGTCAAAGCAACCTCTATCCTTACCATTTCCCTAAATTGCTCCGTATTGGGCAGTATCAATGTATAATATATTAGAGCAACGTCCACCCTTACCGTTACCCTAAATTGATACATATTGGGCAGTATCAAGGTATAATTTGTTAGAACATCCTTACCATTGGCCAAAATTGATACATAGTGGACAGTATCAAGGTATATATTATTAGAACAACGTCCACCCTTACCGTTACCCTAAATTGATACATATTGGGCAGTATCAAGGTATAATTTGTTAGAGCAACCTCCATCCTTACCATTATCCTAAATTGATACATATTGGGCAGTATCAAGGTATATATTATTAGAACAACGTCCACCCTTACCGTTACCCTAAATTGATACATATTGGGCAGTATCAAGGTATAATTCGTTAGAGCAACCTCCATCCTTACCATTACCCTAAATTGATACATATTGGACAGTATAAATGTATAATTTGTTAGAGCAACCTCCATCCTTACCATTACCCTAAATTGATACATATTGAGCAGTATCTAGGTATAATTTGTTAGAGAAATCTCCATCCTTACCATTACATTAAAATGACACATATGTAGGTCATATGTAAATTCCTTTTTGCAACCTGCACCCATACCTTTAGCCTAAAATAACACAGATTGGGATATATATGTAGTTAATATTTGATAGAACAACCCCTGCCTATACATTTACCCAACAATTGCACACATTGGATAATATCAAGGTATAATTTGTTAGAGCAAGATCTGTTCACACATTTACCATAAAGTGACACATATTTGCATAATTACATTAAGCCTAATGACAGTTGTCCTTTTTAAAACTGTAATTATCTTTCTAGCCATCAGTCAGTAAATTTTTGACATAGTTGTATGTTATAGATCTAACCTAATCTCACCTTAAATACATACTTCTAAAGGTTTATCTCACATAACATTTACCATTGCAACACTTAAAGGTGAATGAAATGCTGTTTACTGATGTCCTACTCTATGTGAACTGTAAAGCCAGATACAACATTCAAAGAAGGTTTGGTAACCTAATCTCTATAACCAAATAGCTTTTGCCTCTTCTTCAGGTTCCATCATTCCTGTAGCACAATGGCGTGCACCCATGTTGGTTATGTATACCATGCCATCTGGGAGATGCCAGTTCAAGTCTGGCCAGGAACATGAGCATCTAAATTTTCACTAACCCATTTGTAATAAATTTTAATTAAGGAATCAGATGAGCACTGTTATGCTGTCGGAAATTTCTTGTCTCATTTTCTGCCAGTTATTATTAGAGAAATCATCAGGTTTCCCATTTACAAAGCAAGTATACAATTTAAAATGGAACTATTTTCTTATCCAGTTCATAGTATGTTGTAAGTTTATACAAGAATTGTGAACATTACTAAATTTCATTATCAATTGATCGATTAATTGGTAACTTTGTGAAATTAATTTTTGGCTATACATTTGTTAATGTTATTTTCATATTGCATTAATGTTATAGATCCCTTCATGTAATTAACACAGAACTGAAGTTCTTTCCTTGTTGCTCTGTCAGTTACATGCAGTAACACACAATTTGCTAATATAAGTGACACAATTTTACCTGTAATGATATAGCATTCTTGGTTGGTATTTGTAAATAATATGATCTGAAATAATATATATTATAGCCCGTTTTCACCAATCATTCTTAAGCCCAAAAGCCATGACATAAACTCAAGTCACAAGTTTTCATATTTTAAGTCGCATAATCAAAGGTGGTATCCGACTGTTTAGACCAGAAGTTCTGTTTTAAAAAAAAAGTTTTTGTTACACGAAGAGATACTCGAAATGTGGTTTATTAATGTCCTACATCTTTGTGAAAGGTTAAGCAGTACACCCAACTTATCATTACAAACAGTTATGTCCTATCCAAGCCACTCTGCACATTTACCTATTTCTAATTAAACAATCTGCATGACACTTTTCTTTTGCGATCACATTTTAACATCACCTGGTAATGAGCTCCGATTTCGATATCTATTAAGTAGCATTATTACCATCATGATCATTTACACATGTGAAACTAATCATTAAGAGCGATCTATTTCATGATTTGTACTATGTGACAACTTAAAGAGTTTTTAAAATTGTATTTACTTAGACATAAGCTTTGGTTTATGCAGAACATTTGCTCTTATTCCCCATAACTGTGGTATGAAATTGGAACTTTATTTTATATCGGAAAGCTGACGAATACCACCTTTCAAGTGTCATGCCAAATGTCTGACATATATTTTAACAAACTTAAGGGATATTGTGTTCTGAAGTCCATGACTTGAGCAATTCTCGCTTAAGAATTGTTGGTGAATGCGTGCCTTAGTTTGATCGAAATTTTACACATCTTATTCATCTACTTTGTATAAAATGCAGGCTATTTAAAATTTGATCCGAAGCGATAAATGTTTGGCGATAGTAAGTGATATGATAGACATAATTATTTTAAGCCATTAGTTCTGTTCCACAAATGTGTCCATTCTAACTGTCTATGAGAAATAAGCAGTTAAACCAGTATATAAAGCTTTCTCCTATTTACATTATACAGCCTGGTGAAGAATCGTCAAAATAAAAAAAAACAACTGTACATTCACGCCGGACTGGACTTACCATATACCGCTGAATATATTTTATGTTCCCAGTCAGGACTGCCATGTTGGGCACCCACCCAATCAGGATAAAAAATCAATTAATTTGTAAATGTATCTGAATACTTGATGAGATATAATAAGTCCACATAATTAATTTATACGATATCCACACATCATGCTCAACTCGTCTGTGAACTTACTTAAAAGCCACGTTTTACATTTGGTCGAATTGCTTGTATTCAAAATAATTAATAAGTTTTACTAGAATGCCATTTTGCACATTAACTAACTGACCAAATCCTTTACTGTTCAATGGTAGCAGAGCGTTATGTTGAAGCAATGCGGTATTTGCCATTCGAAATCTTTTAGCAGATTAGTACAATGCACTAGCAAAATACTGTACCGCATATATATGTACACATTTATTTATTTACACAAATGCGGCCTATCATTTTGTCTCTGCCGTTCCGACTCCCCAACAAATATACACTGAAAACACTGAAACTGGGCGATTTAATTTCCGTCTTTCCATAGTTGTTATGCGTCACTCCTAAATGCGGCAGAAAGTACTCGTACTGTCCGTGCGTGTCTTTCTATATATGTCCGTCCTAAACAGTGTCGTGTTTCAGCAATGACTACACAAGTAACATCTTGGAGGCATATACCACTTGCAGTGAAATTTCTTATTTTAATAACTGTCTCCTTTAATACATTCCTGGTTTCTATGTACATGTATTTATCATAAAATAAAATGAAATTCATGGGCATTTCTTCCAACATAACTAACCAAGTAATTCCAAATTACTGAAGCAAGGATTATAATTAATGATTAGCCAACAGCTTTTTATCTGTCTCATTGGCTGAATAACCAGTTTTTTTAGATCAATACATAGTTTGCCATGTGTTTCATTATTTATAGTTTAATGTTGTGGTGTTTTCTGTTTTAAGACTGGTCTTGTGTTACTTTTGCTTTTTTGTAATTGTTGCGCACACGTGTCATTTTATTTAGTGAATAGTAATATTATCTTTTTAAATGTGTGGTTTCTCCATTCATTCTTTATGTTTCTCGAACCGTTCTGTTTTAAGTATATGTATGTCATCCGTCATTATTTTAAGCAAACGTCTACATGTCAAAAGCATGCGTCTGCGCGCGTGTGTGTGTGTGTATGTGTGTGTGTGTGCGTGTTTACCTAAACACGTGTATGTATTTTATGTGTGCACGTATGTGCATTTATACATGCATAGCTTGTTTGCTTTCCTTTTGCTTGAATAAGGTTGACTTGCCCCCCCCCCCCCCCCCTCCAGCCAAAAGACAATCGGGTTGCTGCAAAAACATATGGCCGTTGAAGGTGTCCAAACTGTTAGAAAATGAAGGTACACATACACTCTTTTGTTCTCGAGATTTGCGCACCACTGCCACATCCCAAATAGTTATATCTAAAGGATAAAACAATCGTCAACCACATGATGTTGGCCAGAAAAGAAGCCGACCTTAACAATCAGAGAAAGCTTAATACCATTGGAAACTTATTTTTTGTTTTCGCCAACAGTATATATGCATAAGACCTATACATTAGTAAACAACATTGTCGGGAATATAATGCAAATAACTTCATATCACTCAGCGTTATCAACGATGCTGCATTTCTCAAAAACAAAAATCTCTCGCACGAAGCGAAACCAAGTCGTTGCCTCTAAAATATAATAAACCACAGCCTGCCGCTTTTGATTGATGACGTTCATTGACGTCAGCGGAATGCAGACCAGTTCATATCAAAATATCACCAATTGTAAGAATTTTATATAATCGCAGATTTGCGATGGGCATGGGCGGATGTTGCTCTACAAATTATACCTAGATGATACTCAATATGTGTCATTTAAGTGCAATTATATGGACAGAGGTTACTCTAACAAACAACAAATAGATATTACCCAATATGTGTAATTTTACGGTAACGGTAAAGATGGACGTTGCTCTACCAAATTACACCTAGATATTACCAAATATTTGCCATTTTATAGTAACTGTATGGGCGGACGTTGTTGTAACAAATTAAACCTAGATATAACCCATTATATGCCATTTTATTATGCTGGTATGGGCGGACGTTGCTCTAACAAATTACCCCTAGCTATTAACCAATATTTGCCATAAGGTATGATCGGAGTTTTCTTAGCAAGGCAAACCTAGATATAAGCCATTGCTGGATCCTTTTCATGTTAACCCATCCACAGACTGATGTTGCTTCAACAAATAGAGGTAACATATTCCTTGCAATGCAATCTTATTCTGTACGAAGCACGAGATAATTCACCAGCTGATTATGGATATTCTCTGCATGTTTGTTTATAAGGCCGTTAAATAAATGGATAAAACGGTATATCAGAAAGTAAGACAATTACTTGGGCGAGTGTGCCGCTGTTCTTTGAGCCGCAGTTAAAACGTTACGCTGATTCACACATGGTTTATATGCATATGTAGTGTTGTTCTACACGCCGGTTGCTTTTAGATGTTGACGGCACTTGCTTTTAGCCCGTTCGGTGGATTTTTATTTGACACCGCAAAACGACGAAGTGGATCAAGATTTTGCAGGTTTTACGACAATGTTTGTGACACTAAACTATAACGTTTGATTATAAATTACAATACAAACTTGTTTTTAGTCATACGTCAGAAATATTTTGATCGTTATCTGGTCACACGGCCCTAGTTTATAAAATCATGATCCACAAAAGTCTGATGAACATTACCTGGCAATACAACCTACCTGTGTCAAATCATGATCCACAGTGATATGATGACTATAATCTGGTCATATTAGCCCATCTCTGTCAACTTGAGATCCTCACTGGTCTGGTGACCAATACTTCGTCATATTAGGATCGTCTACCTTTTTATATTAGCCCACCTGTGTCATAGACGGGTCCACACTGGTCTGCTGACCAATTCCTGGTCATATAAGGGCAAATGTGTCAAATGTCGATCCACAGTGATCTGATGACCAATACCGGGTTTTATTAGCCCACCTGTGTCAAATTCTCATCCACAATGGTCTGATGACCATTACCCGGTCATATTTGAACAACTGTGTCAAATTCAGATCCACACTGGTCTGATGGCCAATACATGGTCATATTAGCCCACCTGTGTCAAATTCTCATCCACAATGGTCTGATGAATATTACCCTGGTCATATTTGAACAACTGTGTCAAATTCAGATCCACACTGGTCTGATGGCCAATACATGGTCATATTAGCCCAACTGTGTCTAATTCTGAGCCACAATGGTCTGCTGGTCATTACGTGGTCATATAAGCCCATCTGTGTCAAATTCCAATCCTTGAAGGTGTTGTCGCCTTTGCTGTAGAAGGGTGGGATTTTGTAATTGAGCGCGCCGCCTGTATATGGAATGCTAAAAGAAGTTTGCACATGCGAGCACATATCTTCGGACATTCTCGTTCTAGCTAGAGAACGATTATGGGAAAATGGACAAGACGTTCCGAATTCTGGAAGTTTCGCGATTTACACATTCCCAACGTACGGGTCTTATTTCGGTAAATGACGTTTTTTTATTGTATATATATCTATAGCGAATATGCAGTATTATATTATATGTGAAGTTGTCCTTTGTATTAATATGTTTATAAATCTTATCAAAGCTATGGGTTATTCGTTTAAATTTTACTATTTTCTCTATTTCTAAAAATAGATCGATAGCGTCAGTAGTGGCACCTTACACAAAATATAAATTTACTCATACACAGATGGCAGTTGTGGCATAGCGCAATGGTTATGGACTTGTTCTGATCATAACGGTCACCTTCCCGTCGCAGTAAAAAAGTGACTTTTTTCTTCTTTGTTTTTACAATAAATATAAGCAACGAAACATTTAAACAGACAAACGATACTGATCAATAACAAATGTTAATTAATGATTAGGATCATTGATCAGTTATTGGCGACGCTATAAAAATGCACCTGTGAGCGGATCTCCTGAGACATTCTCGTTCTCGCTAGAGAATAGGGGAGCGAAAATGGGCGAGGTGTTCCGAATTTCGGAAGTTCCGCGATTTTACACGTTCTCACCATACGGGTCCTAATTCGGTAAATGGTGTTCTTTCTATATTAATTTGTATGTATTCTTTGTTTGTATCTTCCACGAAAACGAGGTACTTTTACTTTTTAAATGTCTAAACATTATTGTACTTATAATAAATATTAATTTTCATTGTTGCGTCGCCCTTTGATGCTTCGCATCAATGTTCTTCTTGTAACCTTTGTTATCTCCCCTGAATAATTGCCTCCCTTAAACGATCTTAAACGTGGAGGTCCGCATTTCATTTCCGGTGGAGAGCAAATAAAAAATATCAGCAATAAAAGAAACAGTGTTAATTCGATTGAAAAGAAGTGACATAATTGTTGTGTTTCTAGCAATTACAGGGGAGAGTTGATAGAAGGACGCCACGTTACCCTTCCCAGATTTCCAACTGACGATAAACTGAGAAAACTGTATATAAGTCGAATTAAAACAATGAGCCAAAGTTCCACTTGCAATCAAAGAATGATAGACATTAATCAGAGCATTTTCTAGAGGGAAAATACACCAAGTAGAACCCTATACCATGCAGACTCGTCGTAGACAACAAAGTTAAAGTTTTAAATTAACGCAGGCAGTCTGTTCTTTTATTAAAGTACGTTGTGTTTTTCAAAAGTGGGTTAGAATTGTGTGTGCATCTATCACGGCAAAATGAAAACTCAAAAACTTCTTAAAGATTTATTTTGTTACAAAACATGTATAATCTATGGAAATTTCGAAAGATAAAAAATAATCGCTGCATTTATTATTATTCAAGTATAAACCATGGCTGCGATCAATGGGTTATGCGAGCATATCGAAACTAACACAATCACGTGACGCTAGCAGCAGAAAATTTGCACAAAGGTCGTTTAAGGTCACACATCTAGTGCATGACCGCAACAAAAACAATTGACGGTCACAATTTGACTTTCAAGTTTTGTTGAGTGTCCGCTTATGACATATCAATTAAAGAAAAAAAGTCAGTTCAAGCTGGCCGCTGATTGGACACCAATTAAATAACAAAATTAATTACGTTGAATTTTAGTCAATTATAGATGTGGGGGAACTTGTAAGTAACAAACACTTTGCAGTTGTGTCTTATGTCAACAGTTTGTGAAATATAATATATATAGAATCCGATTCTGATGAAAATTCCGTCTCTCCAAACAAGCCAAACTATAATGGCTTTCCAATGCGTAAATTGCAACCGTTTTGTTACAGCAAGAATGCACGCTATCCATTGCGATAGATGCGATGCCTGGCAGCAATTAGGTAACTTATATGGAAGTATGCAATTCATATATAGTACGACTATTCCTAATTTGGTATGACTATTCCCTGTACGAGAATGTAGTGGTACGACTATTCCCGCACCCGATATTTTTAAGAGCATGCTCCCCAATTCAATTCATATACTCTGTGATAACCATCAGAGATGATATTCCCAAAAACAAGATTGTCAACTATGTATGTATATGTTATGTCTGTATTTGTATATTAGAACAAAAAGAAATAATATTTAAAAAAGATCATGTTCAGCCTTTTTACCTATTTTTAAATTAAAACATGCAAAAATGTAGTGACCTGGAGAAAGAGTTGGTTGTTTTGTTTAGGGGTACTTTTGGTTTAACTGCCAAACTAAAACTGCAGTAGGATCACGTTGTAATATGGAACAATGATATATTTAAAAATGAGCTGGGTGGGAGACTCACTCACTCACTTGCAATACATTCTATTTTGAGACCATTTTTTCTTTACAACACAATGTACCAATATATCAAATTATCTCCAAACTTTGTCTGTGGTTCGATATGTCAGCCATTAACATACATTTATTGGCTAGAATGTGACACAATTAACATAATAAATATGTTTATTACCCAATGTAGTTTGAACAGGACACCAGATAAGGGGCGTATCTGTGTACTTGACTCAATTAAAAAGACAACAAACTAAAATATTTCGCTTCTAAACGTAGCAGCCACACCCAGAAAATCTTTTTACATAACTTTTTTGATAGCTGTGTGTAACCTATTTGATAATCTTGTTTTCTTACAAATAATGACCGGTGAAGATTATCTTAAATGGCTGAATCAGTAGTACAATGAAATGACACCCTTGATTGGTTACAGTATTTAACCAGAGTGAAAGCCCAACAACGCACTCTCTTCACTATGTAAATGCAGTAGACTCTATTCAAGCAGTTTAAAAAATGTGAAAATAAAACAATTATTATTTATTCAATTATTTGAACCAAAACATTAACATTCCTTTGCTTGATGTGTATTGTCTTATAGATTTGTTACTAAATGTACTATAATTATTATGTGGAGTTTGAAGAGTTTTGTATAAATAATATATACTGTTGCAGCTGCTTATACAGGAGTAATGTGCTTGAATATTTATGTAATACAGATTTGTCATTGAGATTCATTTTACTTTGTTAAAGTTATAGAAAATAATTTAATTATCATAGACTGTTGTGAAAATACACTTAATTACATGTTTTATTTTGGTTTCAGTATGCTGTTAATATTCCTAGATTGCCAAGATTGGATTATTTTCGCAAGATTGCCGTTACAAACAAGTCTCCTTTGGGTTTGATGCTGTCTTCTTCGGCGTCCAATTTAATTTCACTTAATGTCACTATGCCAAGCTTTTCTATTCCTCTACTGGGCATTGAAGATTCCCTGATACATGCGCCCCTCTTTCTTTAAGAAAGTCTTAAAGTTCACGCACTGATAGTTTTGAAAATATGCACAGATCACCGATTGTATTGTTCTCAGACGTCATCTTGTTGGCGTTTTGTTGCCTACCGGAAGTTGTACGAAAAACGAACGATAACTCTACCAAGGGAGATAACAAGGGCTACTAAACATGACTATATACATGGACGTTGACTTCCGTGTTTTTTTTGTCAGATAAAATTACATCCAAAATGAAAATCAACAGCAAAATATTGTGTTAATGCACAAACACTGAAAAGTAGCAGTTAATCCGTAACGGTTCAAAAGAAAAATGCCTTCGTAGTTACAATAGCAACAAAAATCACCGAATTTGATATTTATTTATAGTATCAGACACGTTCATTAAATGAGTTAGCTATACGATTTATGGCGGTATCTGACAGTTTGCGTATATATAATACATGTAACAATGTATTACCCATTCATTTTTAAATAGACATAATGGAGATTTTAGCTAAAATAGATATCGACGACAAAGCTGATTTCCTAGTTTATCATGTAATCGCAAAAAAAAGTATTCACGTGGTTTTCTTAGTTTAAAAATAGCTAACTGTGCAGTGTGGCTCTGATAGAAAAACCTACTGGTAATGACAAGTTGCATGTTATGGCTTACTTTTCACCTGGATGTAGGGCACCAATAAACAGCATTTTACGGGATCTTTGCAGGTAAAAATAATGTTATGTTTGCGTGAGAGAAAAAAAAAATGGTCCAGACTGACGGATACCACATTTAAGAATAAAATTTCAGTTGTGTATACAGTATATATGATGCACATTTCTACAACTCACAGCAATTGGTTTTGTATGAAATTAACTAAGCGACTAAACGGAAGCTAAATGCCAATTGTATATATTATGTAAACAATTATTTATTACATAAGTAACTTAAAGATGTGTTTCCGCACAAGGTAGAAATGCTTGTAGCGTTATACTGACTGGACTGATTGATTCATTCACTATCTCTATGTACATTGTTATTTATTTTTAATACCTAGCTTTCAGATTAAACAAACCTTAGCTAAATATATGTTTGAACCTAGGCAATACTTTCCACGCAGCGTGTATAAATTGTTGTTGTTGTTTATATAAATATTTTCCATTGTGTATTTACAAAGTCTAAATCATAGGCTATAATTGGGTCAATCACAGAGTTGGCTTCAGCTTTTCCTCCCAGCTTCTCCCCCCTAAGTCCAGCGGTGGGGTACGGATACGGCAAGACTCTTTGCGGGCGTCCGTTTCATCGCCGACAAACGTAGCGGGTTTGTCCCCCAGACATGTTTTTTTCGGGAAATTGTGTTACAACACATTTGTCCCATTTTTATATTTTGGACTTGACATTTTTCAATAGATGTTTTACGTTATTTATAAAAATGCCATATTTTCATTCAAGCCATGTATTGTGATTGTTCATTTCTCCCCTACAAGTTCGACCAGTCTACACCCTGTCCGTGGACAATACATAAATATTACTGTACTCGAAAACAAGTTTCACTTATAATCAGAAACTACGATACTGTAAGGTATTCCTTGTGTTCTGCACCGAGTAATGTACGTTGTCGCGTGCAAAAGATAGCCTTGGTTACTGTTTTGTAGTGGACATGATGTATAACCGGTGGGAGATCGAGAGGATGAGGGGTGACATATGACACGCATACCACTTCCTAATGCCATTGATTGGTTGTGAATACCGGCCTAACAGGTGACCCTATACCACGCACATTTTGTCGTGGCAGTAGTAAGACCTTAAACCCTACCTTGCACTTTATATAACAATGTTATTTCGCCAAACGACTTATGCACAAATGTGTGTAAAGGTCGTTCATGAGAGGATTGTGATCAGATTAGACCAAGATCCTTAAGGCTATTTTATAACACTACGAAGGATTTCCTTTATGTTGAGTTCTGTTTTTCATGAGTAAAGGCAAAATATCGGATTTTTTATAATTTAGAATGTTCTTAGAATAACCTAAATCAAGATGTGTGTTTGTTACTAAGTTGAATAGAAGAAGTCCCTGTGTGGAATAGTCCTGTTTAATAACCCCTGTTATCTCCCCTGAAAAATTGCCTCCCTTAAACGCTCTTTAGCGTGGAGGTTCGCATTTAATTTCCGGTGGAGAGCAAATCAAAAATATCAACGATGGCAGAAGGGTGTTCAACTCAACTGAAAAAGGGATATTATTGTTGTGTGTGTAGTAATTACAGGGGAGAGTTGACAGAAGGACGCCACCCTTCACAGATTTCCAACTGACGATAAACTGAGAAAACTGTAGGATAAGTTGACTTAAAACAATGAGCCAAATTTCCACTTGCAATCTGAAGAATGATCTACTTTGTTCAGAGCATTTTCTAGAGCGAAAATACAACAAGGAGAATCCTATACCGTGCAGATTTGTCGTAGACAACAGTTTCAAAAGTGGGTGGGGAATTGTGTGAATTTGAAAAAAAAAAACACATACAAAGATAAAACATCGGACAAGTCTGGGATAAATAACATGTTCAGCTAAGCATATTTTTACTCGTTGATTATTTAAACTCAATGCAACCGGTATTCAACAGATTCGAGGCCTAAACAGAAATACCCAAACACTTGTTTATAGATGTTACATAAGGTTTCACTTTAAACTAATATGAAGTTCTGCATGCATTGTCAATTAGCTTGTCGTAATGGTTGGCGTGTGATAATAAACTGCCACTGTCGGTGCATTCTTAACAATTTCTTAGTGGCGCCATTAATTAGAATTAAGTGTCAAGTGTTTTAACCATGGCTACTGCCAGCATACTGTTTGCGTAATTGCGTATTAAACGTCTTTAGTGTTACAACAGTTCAAATAAAATCATAGGCTCAGAAATGAACGACATAAAGCATGCCTATAAAGAACCAAGGAATGCGCATTTTTAACACAATGCCTCCAAAAGCTAATTAATTGCTACTACAGAGCAACGACATGTAGTTGCGGTGTAAACGCAACAAAGTGGTCTTTACTATCTTAACTATTGAGTATTGTTGCAACTGAAATAAATAAAATTGTCTGAAATGTCCTTTATATAGATTATGTTTCTATTGTTTACTGGTGTTGTATGAATTTACTGAAAGAAAATTTGAACTAGGAATATTGCTACTATAGGTGTTGATATCATTTTCCCTTCGCCTTTTTTATCTCTCTTATTTTGTGTGTATCTCTATTTAGTACCCACTCTATCTCACTCACATTCTCCTCCTATATTTTGACACTTTATCAGTATCTCTTGCTCTACTAGTGTACGTGTGTCTTTCTTTGCAGACAAACAGTCGGATTGTGAACAAAGACAGTCGTTCATTACGTGTAATCTATGTTGAAAGAAGGTACACAGAAAGTAAATAGGTGAGCATGGAGGTAAACAGACAACCAGTGTATAACGTGTCAATTTTTCAAGAAGTTCCCTTAAAAGAACTTATAAATGCATTAACACTTGGGCTTTTATTGTCGCTTTTACTTTTTGAATATTGTGAATACATTTACCTAACATGTATACGTGTTTTAAATTTTTTTCTTGAAAAAAAAAAACGTTGTTTGTAAAAAAGTGTTTGTCCACTTAATTCGTATTTGGACTTTATAATATTTGTTTTCAATAGTTAACAATTTAAAAAAAAAACGTTTGATAACGTTTATTTGATATGAGCAGTTAGACACTGTGCGAGGGGTAAATAGTTCTTTTTGCGTATATTAACAACAGGAATGTTTAAAGTTTATATCATCACTTCTTATAGAAGATCGTCTTAATTGTAAGCCTAAGCATTACATGTTATTGGAAACAGTTAGTTAATTCCGACATCTTCTTTAATGTGTAAACAAACATTGTTTTATTAGCATACATCTGCTTAAGTTTCTTCTCTAAAGCACCTTTACAGTTGGACATAATATGTACATAAACGATCGAAATATCCTTAATAAGCAAGAAAATCCAAAACAAAGCAATAAAAAATATGAACTCAAAATCAATTCCTCGCGTCGCATCTTCAAATTAGTATTAAAACTGTTTGTTTTCTTTAAATAATAATAATAATAATAATAATAATAATAATAATAATAATAATAATAATAATAATAATAATAATTATTATTATTATTATTATTATTATTATTATTATTATTATTATTATTATTATTATTATTATTATTATTATTATTATTATTATTATTATTATTATTATTATAAATAGTTATTATTAACTCATATATTCAACATATCATCATAACGATTAGTTTCTTTTCAACATGTTCATATTAGTGGCAGCTGATGCAAGTATTGCTTACAATATAATTAAATAGCAGTCACTGTCGGACACTTCCTGTATGTAATCAACTTGTTTTGAATCCAATTGCTGTGCTGATTCTTTGCAAAAACGTGTCAACGTTCTTTTAGAAAATATATGGCATCCCAACAGAAGTTTTTGTTTAATCTCTATATTGTAGTAAGCAGTCAATTCTATAATACTTTCACATGTACTAACGCACAAAGTAGACGAGCAAATATCTTACGAAAGCCATATTAAGTAGACATATGACACTTAGCATGCAAACGCATGTGTTTAAATTGTGTTAGTTCGTCTATATGTTATCTATATATGAGATAATCCTGATTTACCTTGCGCTTTTGTCGACTTGTAACTTTAAACTGTTGGGTTGTCTCTATTAATTATGCAGTTCTGATGAACTTAAGGATGCATGCAAGCACATAAAAAACGCGTATACAGGTCATAGGTTACATCAGAAATATATTCATATGTCATGAAACGCTCTCTCATCTCAAATCGATTTAGAATCGAGTACACGCTTATGCATTAACTATATACGTTTCATTACTATGCGTGTAAAATGAGATGTAACATCGTACATAATGTGCATGTGTACCGTCCAGCATGCGTTCGTTTAGCGTTCATGCTCGTCTCTTGTTAATCATCGATAGATCTTAGGCTTATACCTGTAACTACCTGTAGTTAAAAATAGCGAATTATACTGATACTGATAACTCCACTTGTCCATAAAAATATTTTTTGTTGTTGTTTTCTTTAGTTGATGTTGTTGTGTGTGTGTTTTGTTTGTGTGTGTGTGTTTGTGTTTGTATGTGCGTGTGTGTGTTTGTGTGTGTGTGTGTGTGTGTGTGTGTGTGTGTGTGTGTGTGTGTGTATGTGTGTGTGTAAATAATCTTATCTAAATAAGATTTCTGATTAACACAAAATGAAATACCGTTGATCGTGGTTCATATAGTTGTTAAGGATAAATCATTCTGGTAAATGATCGATATTGTCATTCTTAAATGAACATGTAAAACGACTTTGTCTCGATTACAGTTGATAAGCACTAGTCGAAGACGAAGAAATCCGACTTTACAATTCCTGTGCAATCATGCACAACATATCAGTAACCGGTGTTGATTTTGTTACATTTACATAATAGTTCATGTCTTATGTAGAAAAGACAATGCATCAAATTACCGAACTCCTAAGTATGTAGCTATATTGAGATACAATAAAGTAATACTATATCAAAATGCGGGTGCGAATGACATTTAATATACAACCTATTCATCTGGTAGCATAAAGAATAAAGGAAGTCACTCATTATGATTTCTCATATTGAGGAGTGTCTACCTTAAACGCCGATCGTTGTGCAATACACAATCATTCAGGTAATAAGGATAAGATTGGTTTGTATATACAGATGCAGAGTGTAATTCTTATAAATTTTCATGTTTGGTTAGATTAGAGCAATGTTTATAGTATCACTAAACCTTCTTGTATTCACCAAGGATTACAGGAAAGTTATTTCGTAGAACAAAGTGTTTTCACGTCAACTCGAATTTCGTCCTACTTATCTTAGATAAAACATATTTGAAAGAGGACCCTTTATACAATTGCGTGTATTCGTATAAAGTACCATGATTCTAGTTAATATCACAGTAATGGCAACATCATCAACAACAACATGATTGAACTATTTATTATATGAAACACACTTGTATATCAACGGCAATCGAAATGGTTATACTATAAACAGGTTCTACATTAATCGGTCAATAGTGCATGTAATCCCAAAGCTATACAAAATGCATTAATACAGGCGACATGGGACGCAGTAATTATGATACCCACGACTTACCGAATGCCTTGTTGACATGTTGGTTCCGTTCCATTCGTAAAAGTGTACACAAATTAACGCTATTAAAAATCTTTGAGGTATCACCTTTTATCTTGCATTGTTTGCATGTGGTAAAATATGTTATATTAAGCATTCATAATTTAATTAATGGGCGAGATTTAAATATCGATATAATAATATGTTCTTTTCCTGACATCCCATTTATGATCATGAAATAAATTGTTGCAAAAATTATATCTATTTAACAGTACTAAGTGGATACTCTCCGTCAAGAAGCATACATCTTGAAAGATATAGCTTTAAATAACAACAATACAATTTTCGAAAGTACCACAAACACACCTCAGGTTTAATTCAAGTGTAAAGCAAATAAATAAAGTGTAAAGGATGATAAAAACAGACTTGATTTATGCAATATGACCAACAAGTCACCTTTTTCACAGCGAACTTCGTTGTTTGCGAAATGAATTGGTTCATCAGTTTTTGTTGTAAATCCTTTGTATGTATAATTGTATAATCAAAGGTAACTGTTCATCTCTTTTCCAAATAACACATGACGCTATCAATACAAAATGAATAAAACAGTATAGATGATCAGTGTATTAGCCTTTCAGCGATAGTTTGATCTTAACCTTCCTCCTCTAAATACCCCTAGACGGAGTCTTAAAGTATTAAGTCGTTATTGATAAAGTAGTTTACGTAGATATCATTAGGATTTACATAACCAAATCACAATTGGTACCGTAATAAGTATCTCATACTGCTACTGAAACACACAATTACATAAAGCAAGTCATAAAGTAAATGAGCTAAAGGTATAGTTCATATTCGTTGTATGTACAGTTATAAGAAACTAGCACTGGATAATCGTTACGTTATATAAACTAAATCAGCTACTCTCTAAATAGACAAGAAAATTGTTAAATATGTGATTACAATTTATATTAAAGGAGCTTATCATATTTTCTTTCGAATTCATCTATGTGTAAATGTATATTTTAAATTCAGTGAAATACTGACTTTCCTTATACTTATGACTACTATGCAACACCATCATATACATCACTAGAGGTGGTGTTAAAATCAATAAATGACAGTGCCCCGCGTCAAACGAAACACCTCGATAATGCAAAATATATAAACATGTCGGTGTCTATGACGTTGTTATCTTCTCTGAAAATGCAGATATATTTAATTGATCTATTAAAGTTTATAGGATGAAATAATCCTTTAACTCCACACACTGCTTTTCATCGCATACTATTCTTCCGAGTATAATTCTGATAGTACCAGATACATTCGATGTGTGATTGTCCCGAGGACATAATTATCCGAGGCGTTCCGAGTGTGTCTCACATATGCCTGAAATAGCAGTATATAGTTACATGATTTATATCGCGAAAGTAACGACAAGAATTAAAATTACACACGCACGCACGCAAGTCCCACGCACACACACACACACACACACACACACACACACACACACACACAACGCACACACACACACACACACACACCTATATATATATATATGCTTTGTTCCAGCAGCTTTCTTAGCGGATAAATGTAACCGCGTATTGGATATTAAGGAGACATGTGGAATTAGTCGCACTTAGGTGGACTTTTCTCAAAATCAATATTTAATGCTGTTTTAGTGATAGGTATGTTTCCTTGTAATATATATCTTAGTTATAAGCATTGTTCTATATGCCTAGAAAAAATCCTTCGTTGGCATTATTTAAAAAGTGAGTCAAGGCAAGCAAAACTATAATATATAATAGTATATAATATATATATATATATAATAAAAATGACGGTATGTTGGATATTAAGGGACCGGTTTTGCTACTTAAAGTACATGAAATATATTTACACTGTAAACAACGATTTTTAGAGTGCAAACTGTAAGCACGCCAGTATTATTAGCTCCCTTTATTAACCTAACAATGATGTTCATATCTTTAAAAAATTATTATAATTTATATAAATATATTACCTGGTATGTCAATACAAGCTTTATAATTTACCTTTTTCGATCGCAAAAACAGCATTTTCGTCGTCGCATAATCGATATTACTTATATCGTCTGTATTGAGTTGACGTGAAAATTGTCGCTTTAAGTGCCACATTCTAGTATAATACAGAGAATAACGCCGTCATGCGATTACGAAATGTTTAGTTAAGTGACTATTTTTACTTACATATGAATAATTTCAATTTCATTTTTAAATCGTTTACACCAATTCAATGTTCGTGTGCCTTCGTATATGATCCCAAACTATAAAGTCGCGTAAATACTAAATGCAAGATTGTTCCGTTTCATGACGACCGAGTATTTTACGATATACCATATTGCTGTTTCAAGTTAAAGGCAGCTAAATGAGTATATTTACGATTCACTACGAATATAACAATCTAATTATTAGACCACAGTGTTACATTTTATTCACTTGGCTTTATTTTAAGTCTTTGTTCATTGCTGATCATACTATGCAGTCTGTGCGTCTTCACAAATGCTCAGTAGTTTCCTGATAATGTCACCCGCCTGCTCACATGAATGTCACTCTAGCATTTATAAACAACATTATTATTATATCATGTGTGATTTGCATAACTACAATTGTTGTCCCATGTTCTCTTTTGATGCAAAGCGAATAAAAATGCAATGCTACTTATGAAACCATTAAATTGATTTTGAATTTTAGTTATATGTTACACAACGTTATATTTTTTTTTGCAACTAAAATTATAAATTTACCACCAATCCGACCAGCGTGAACGTCGATCTGAAGCAATCCAACATTGAGGTGTAATCGTCAAACGACATGTGTATTCTTTATCTAAACCAATATCCCTATTCTTGGTTATACTGTAATCTGTGCACACTACCGCATTCGTAAACATCTGACATACACAGCTTTTAAGAAAAAATCATGAACAGGTTTTATTATTTTCGTAAAAAGAGGATAGATGGATCTTAACTTACGATTCTGATTGTCATGCAATTGTTAATGGAACGGGTTCATGATCTTTAAATGTAGGTATAGTTCTAGTTTTTTTAGCAATCTTATTATAGGTGTATCAATGTTTCAGTTTGGTTTTCGTTGTGCACCTTTACAATTATACTATATAAAGTTAAAGTATTGATCGATATGTTACAATGACTTATTACAAGTGCAATCGGAAATTCAATCCTCTTGTCTGCAGCAATATACCATTAAACTATAATTATGTCTAGTCTCCCAGAAGTCATACTTATTTTGATATACACAAATATAAATATAGATTTGTTGTTTTTTTATGAAACGTTTAAAAAAGAAAATGCAAACCTATATTAACAGGTATCAAAAGTAAGTTCAGGTATAATTCAGAAATAATGTAAGATACAATGTACACTAAACGACCGTCAGGACTACTTATATGCACGAATGCTCACTAAGGCAACATCTTTTGTTGTGTGTGTGTTTTATCCTTCTGGAAACTAAGATAGAGTTTGTAAGACGTGTCCTTACCGAAAACACATAGATGAAGCACAGAGACTAGATATTACACATAAAAAGTAAAAACAAAAGTCAAAGGCTTACAGTCAAGCAGTAAATGGACAGACTGTGGTGCATAAACATGATTTGTGGAACGCTAAATCCGCTAGCTTCCTGAAGGTGTTTTCTCTAAAACAAACAGTGTAAATAGATATTTCATCAAAATAAGACAACTAACAAGAAGTACTTGCATAGGGAGTTGAAACCAATAAAATAAGTGTTTATATATTACAACGTAACGTTACTAATAACGAACTATGATAATAAGTTATATCTTGTATGATTACGTGTTGCATCAGTTCTTAAGCATGTGTTTTTTTTTCTTACATTATCACACTAGTGTAAGTAAGTAATCGTAGATTTGTATTATTCATCTAACTTTTAAGTATTTTTCATGCAATGTCCGTATGATAAAAATGGCACTTGTGGAGACCTCATCCAACAGATCCGCACTTAATGCGACAGATATAATAGAAATGTACATCCATTTTTAAACTTAAGATCGATCGTGCATAATCCCGATTGGTTAAGAAGAAATCGCGGATTTTATCTAAGATAATTATTTTTCTGATCTAGAAAGATATCAATCATATGATGTCGAGGCATATTTCATGTCGGTATGATAAAATCGACACTTACAGCGACCTCTTTTAACAACTCCGCACTTAATGTGACTTATAAATGTTGGTATCAGATGAGTGCATGATTTTTAGAGTATATTTTTGTGCATCATCACACTTAAAATAATTAAGATTCAACATTTTAAACAGTTTCAACGGAACAGACGAGACATAGTTGCTTAAATTTGCTAAAGAACTTGATTGATCTATTCCAATAATTAATGATAAAATAAAGGCATTAGTATAAAGTTAACAAAGGAGTATTTGACGCTCTTATCGACATCAGCTAAGAAGATGGGGCGTGAAAAAGGAGACTTCGAATAGTAAATGACACTTAAAATGACTTGCAGGCACGAATCTGAACTAACCCACATCGTTTGTCGCGATTGTAATATTTTATTGTGGTGAATGTGTGTTGCAAAGTTATTTTGATTAAAGTGATGATCTACTTGCAGAAAAATAAATTATATATATATAATAGATATGGATTTTAGTTAGGTCTGTTCGATAAACATTGTCTTGATTCACTATGTAATCATAATAAGGTATAACAAAGTTGTTTATGTAGACTTTGATTATATAATGGCTGTGTTGTTTCAAAACTAAAATGCTATTTTCTAAGTTTATATATTAATCGAAACGTCGATCTTTTTCCATGCCCTTATCATAAAAACGACACTTAGAACGAACTCATCTGACAAATCTGCACTTACGGCGATATGTATCATAAAGTGTTGAATCGGTTCTTAAGCATCTACGGGCATTATCACTGTTTGGTCAGCAAGTAATTGCAGTTTCGTGAATCTTACATTAATATATATCTCAACTATAAAGTATTGTTTATTTGACTTTTACGAAGTTATTTAAATATAGTCTGTGTCTATCTGTCTGTCTGTGTGTGTGGCTGTCTGTCTGTTTGCATGTATGTATGTATGTACGTAGCATGCATGTATTTATCTCTCCTTAAGCATCTCTATATGAACTCCCAACTCTATATATTTCTTTCTCTCTTCCTCTCTATTTCTCTACGTATTCATATATATAATAAATATTTTTCTTTCTCAATATACATCGCTGTATCTTCTCTATATGAATTCCTATATTTATCTATGTACCCATCTCTGTATGCATTCCTCTCTCTCTCTCTCTCTCTCTCTCGCTCTCTTTCTCTTTCTCTTCATCTCCCTGCATGCATCTCTCTGTATATTTATGTCTCTCTGTATACATCGTATACATCTCCATAAGATTTCCTATATATGCTGTCTCTTTGTCTGACTTTGTGCCTATCTGTCTGTATGCATGTATCCATTTTTTCTTGTATGTCTGTTTGTCTATGCCTTTCTTTATCCATTTATATGTGTATTTCTGTTTCTCAGTCCCAACATTGCACGTTTATTTTAACGTATAGCGCACAATACTGAAGGCTATTGTAACATTTTGTATCATTCTGAACACATCGTAGCTTTTGAATTTGAAACTTGAAACCAGGTCGTGTTTGCACAAACACGAATAGCACAAACAATGAAAGTTCCATTCAGAAAAGATGGAAGACACATGTTTATGTATGTATATTTTGTATCTTTACATCTACAGAGATAATTACGGTTCTGGCAAAAATACCAATGGCTCAAGAGTTACTGACCAGTTCTGCGTTGATGTTCTGGCTAGTAGACACACAGTAGATCGTGTTTGGCATTGTTATACTTGATTTTATCTTCGGAAGTTATAGATGGCTGGCAAATTATTTCGATTAAAATAAAGGACGTCAGAATCAGAAGAAACGATTATATGTCATCATGATGGGATCGTAACTTCAGCGGAAAAAATAATCAACTACTTTGAACTTTTAAATACACGTAGACGTGTCTGTACGCCCAAATTTTTAATTAAGCATGAACGTTTTTTTGTTATTGCATTTGCAGTATAAGATACCAATTTTAAGGTTTAGTTGTATGTCAGTCACATTTAGGTTGAACTTTTGTTTAAAATGGTTGGTTTATGGTTGGGTTCTGGTTGATGTTTTCGCAAAATCCTGCGGAAAAACAACAAATTATTATTGTTTTATTTCTAGTAGTAGTAGTAGTAGTAGTAGTAGTAGTAGTAGTAATAGTAGAAGTAGTAGTGTTTGCTTATTTTGTTTAAATAATAGAACTCTGTCTGTTAACTTACGCACGAAAAATGATAGTCATATTAGTAATTTTACTCTGCTCAACCGAGGCAAGTGGTAGCACTAGTGATAAGAACTGTACAGGCACTGAGGCGAAGGAAGACAATGCACACGCTTTTCAAATAGTTCATGGACTGCTTACGGGGATAGAATTAAACAAATATATTTGTATGTTTATATTGATGTATTTGTTGTTATTATAATATATATTATTGCTATTATTTTTTTTTAGTTGTTCAGGTACTATAACACGGTTAAAATTATCAACTAAGACAATCGTAATATATCTTAAAACGTCTAAAAAACAAATGAAAACAGGATTTTTACGAAAATTTATACGACTCACGCCAACAGCACATGCATATAACTGCAGTTTATGCAGTAGATAATCGTGCTATAAATGTGCACGCCTTTATAAGATAAGAATATTGTAAAATAGTGTTTTCGTGGATCGGTTTTGTATTTTATTTCTTAGGGAAAGTGGTCAGTGTCCCCTCACTTGAAATTCTGCCGCTTTTTGCATACATAAAAGCTTGTCTTCGCCGATCTGAACATTTTAGTCAATACGGTGTGCGAAATAAAATAAAACCACACACAAAAGCCCATGCAAGATTGATGGTTCTACATTGAAAAATCCGTTCATACTCGGAAGCAACTGGTCATGTCTTATCCAGTGTCATTTTTATTAAGTTAACTTTTTTGTTTGCTTTGTTTTGTTTGTTTTTTTATCTTTTTTGTTGTTGCTTTTTGTTTGTTTTTTTGTTGTAGTTTTGTGTTGTTGTTTTTTTTTGTTGTTGTTGTTTGGTTTGCTGGTTGCTTGTGTTTTGTTGTTGTTGTTTTGGTATTATAATTTGACTCTGTACTGAAAAATATGGTTCATTCCACCAAGAATAAAATTATTTGTTTTGTTTTAAAGCTGGACAACGTTTCGGGTATAGGATTAGAGAAGTTTAAGCTTTTCAACTGGTTACGCGTGTCAAAAAGATTTGATGTCGCTCTGTCGAGTCCACAAAATTAAGTTGGGAACTGGTGTTGATTACCTTATAGAACATTTTGTTCTGCTATCTTCTGTACATGATTGCTGTACCTGGTTAGGAGTAACTGTTCACTCAATCCAAAATTCTAGTCTAATTTAAAGGCGGTAACCGCCAGTTTGCCTATACTTAATAAATGTAACATCTTAACCCTATTGTGGGAACTGTGTACATAATTGCTGCATAAACTTATACTGAGAAACAAGAAATGTCCATTATTGCATAGTCTTCAAATAAGCAAGATGACGATGTTATTGTTGGTGGTGGTAGAGAATGACAATTATGCTGTTTTTATTCTAATAATCAAGACTGTAATGGTAATGAGGATAACGATGTGGTGGTTGTAGTGATGATGATGATGATGAACAAGAACAAGAACAACAAAAAGAACAACAAGAACAAGAAGAATAAGAAGAACATGAATAAGAAGATATTGATGATGATGATGATGATGATGATGATGATGATGATGATTATGATTAGGGTAATGTTGATGATATTTCTGCTGCCCTTATATCTAATGATAATCTGTATTTTGATAATATGAATGTGGTGGTGTTGATGGTGGTGGTGCTGCTGCTGCTGCTGCTGCTGATGATGATGATGATGATGATCATGATGATCATGACGATCATGATGATGATTTGTTGATCCTCAGAGATAAACAAGTTAAGTCCTTCATCGCCGTTTTATATTTTTAAAAAAGGCTGATTGAGCCGAAATGTAATTAAAAACTATGACACGATTTTAAATATAGAAAAGTCACATTAATGTTAAATTTCTGAAAGAGCAATTTAAACCCGTTCCATCTTAAAATGAGAGGCTATGTCACTTTTCTGAAAAGAATTCACTAGTATTGTTCTAACTAAACACACATTGAACTATTGAATCAATTGGTAAAAGTTTATTGGCACACTTCATCAATGTTTGTTTAGTATGCAAATAGCAAAAATATATTAACATTTTATGCTGTGTATAACTCTCTATGTGACAATTATTATACTAAGAATTGCTTAACGTTTTTACATGCGAAGTCGTGTCAAATATAAATATGAAATATTCATACGGTGTTTTAGTGGCACAAGTTCAGTCCGTACTTTTAAAAAAGACTGTATGATATCTTTCAAGTAACCTGCACACATTATATAGTTAACTTTATATTAAATATACACACTACGTTGTCATTCGAAGGAGTTGATTATTTGACGTTTCGCGTAAATGTACATCTGAGAAACAGTGGAAACCAAATAACATTGTACCTAAAGTTAAAAAGTGTGTGTGATACAGGCAAAAGTGGTTGATTTGTTTTCAAAGGATAATAATTGGTGTAAACTAGTAAATTGTGCATCAAAATGTACATAATGGATACATGTATTGCATTCAAAAAATACGTTCAGTATCTATGGTAACATAATTAATATTTATTGATAAATGCGTTACCTATGAGACACCGGTTCACTTTCCAAAAATGAACGAAAACATAAACTACAGTTTCACATTTGCATTCAAATATATGATATAAAATAGAAAATGACTGTTTCTTTATACGTATTAATAATATTTCAAGTAAATCAACAATACAAAATATTCATAACATTTATAAAATCATTTTAGAACTACCCATAATAAACTAGTTTTTATGTTTTTGCATGTATCTCGAGAAAGTGAAGCCAACCCAACTATCAATGTAATATGAGAAACAAACACTATCTTTGCGGCTAAAACTAAAACGCGAATAAAGGTAAAAAAAGAGGCCATGCCGTTATTCTTTTACCGAATTCGTAGTATAAACGACACTTCAAGCGAAATTTACTGGCGAGTTTTGAGGGTGGTCACAGTGTTGTTTTTTATGACAAGAAGTATTACAGTCTAAAACAATGGTTATACGATTCTTATTTTCCTTCTAGCCGGTTCAGCACTCCCAAATAAGAAGCACAGTTTCTTATCTTCAACCTTTTAATATTAAATCTCAAAAATATTAGTACCGTATTAGATTAATTGGCTTGGTCGTTATTCCTTACCCAAGTTCGTACTGTAGAAACGACGCTTAGGGAGATCGCTTCCAACAAAGTGGTCTCCCTTAAAGCTGGTATCCAATAGTTTGGAAAAAGGTGTTTTTCCAAATAACCAAATCAGTTACATAAAAAGGTCTTGCACAATGCTCTTCATCGATGGCCTAGATCTTTGTGAATAGTGAAAATCTACACTCATCACTGACAATAGTTGTTTTTTTCTATCTGTGTCACGATGCAGATAGACCTATTTTGAAGGAAACAAACCACGTGACAACTTACTTTTAAGAACGAGTTCTAACGTCATCCATTTAGTCCGCTCTGACGTATTTTAGCAGAAAATTTTCAGGCTTTTTATACATGTGGAAATAATGATTATTTAGAGTACTTTTTCGAGCAATATATCGAAGCTTACAATATAGGTAGTGTTCAAAATCGTATTTACTTGAACTGAAGTATGAGATTATGCAGAAATTATGCCTAAACTCCCTAAAACATTTTGGCTGGTGACGGCTGGGGATGGTTACGAGCATTTGGTGCATGCAAACTGTCGGATACTACCTTAAAGATGTTATAGACTGTGATAATATGAACACTTTTTAAACTGTGGACGTAATAAGGATTTGAAATAGAGCATTCTGTGTATAATAGTACAGTGTTATGTAACGGTGTATTTTTTTATAATTTTCAAATAATATAGCGCAATGGTGTCCCTTATTCGAGGAAAAAAAACAATGAATTTAAATTTACTAATACAAATAGTCATATGAAGAAAAACATTGATAATTAATTGACATGACTGATTAGATAGACATGCGGCTTATGAACAATTGTGCAATCTGTTGTGCAATCTATAAGAAACCCCTATTTTTTCCAAAGTTAAAATATAGATTTATTTCAGTAATAAATTCCAATAGTTCACTTTTTTCATAAATGATGACATATAACATCGAGTATTGCATTGTGGTAACAACTTAATAATCAGTTTTCAGTAACCTATTAGCTTTTCACTGAATATGAGGAGACTTTAAGGTAACTTCTTTTATAACGTAAAATTAAATGCAGTTATCATTTTTCCTGATAAACATATTTTAAAATTAGTTTGGTTTGTTACATAGTATCGCAATCGCATAAGTGTTGAAACATGTTTTCTGATATGTCTGACATTTCATGAATCATTTATTTAAAAAAAATAATTAATTTTCTTTAAATTAAAAAAGCTTTTCATGATATGAAACACTGAAAATTTGAATATCATATTATATTTTAGATACTTTTCGATATTTCGCTTAGTCCTACTTGTATAAGATATGGTGCTGCCTTTGTCAAATACCATGACGTGAAGGGTTGACACGCGAAAAACTGTACCAGTTACATTTGCTGTAGTAAGTAACGCCCGGGGTTTGAATATTCTGCACCCGAATGCTTTAAACCATGAACTCAGCGGTTCGTGAAATGTTGTAAATGGCGCACAAACGGAAACAACCTTTAACACATATATATTCATGGCAAGAAGGCAGTTGTTAAGACGGGGCGAAAAAAATTACAGTAACTTGCAGTTTCATGTTATGATATTTTTTGACGTTAGAATAAACACATGCGCGTTCCCGTTACCAGACAAATATAATAAAATATATTAAAAATATATTAAAATTAAAACCGCAAATCGTTTTGTGATAATTTGAAATAGTCATTCAAATGTTAGTTCGCAGGTGGCGAAACTATGTCACCATGGAGAATTGTTAGTGTGTTTAAAGTATTTAACGTTGTCTTAGAAATATAGAAATACCAGTTGTGTTTTTATTGTTGTTGCAATTGTTTTGTGTATGCGTTTATCCTTAATACTATACATGTTCAGTGCATACTGTATTACTATCAAGTATTTCACTGGATAAGTAACGGCGCGTTTTGTAATATAAATATAATATAATATAATATAATATAGTATATTGAAAATTAACGATATATAACGATAAATTTAAGCTGCATGCATATTAATATTGATATTCTAACAATTTTTTATGTTACACAAAAACTGGACATCTTTGTAACAGCATACCTATAGGTTAATGCATTGTTTAACTTTCTAACAGAAATGCTTGTCAATTCCTTAGTCCAATATCAACATATCTTTAAAAAAGACTAACTACGAAGGCATTTTAATATTTTGGATTAAATTTACACAGTGTATTTTTGTTCGTAAAACCAAGTGTTCAGCAATATGAAACGAGATGTTAAAGAGAAAACAGCAACTTTTTACACACACGAATTTTAAAGAATGAGTAAGCATTGATTTTAAATATGTATCTTTAGCACAATTGAAGGAAAACGGTTTAGTATATATCAGTTGTATATGTCTGTCATTATGGGGCTATATATGTTGATATATAAATCATTTTGTAAAATCTCTCAATAAAAATAAATGTAACGGTCGCTATTTTCAACAATTATCAAACACATAAAGGCACAACGTTTTGCAACATAAAGCCAAAATTATATCGGCTATTTACTTTTATTGTTTAAAAGACTAACACAATGGTAGAGCGTCGGCTTGCGAATTGGAAGGTTTAAACCCCGGTCGGATCAAACCAAAGACTATAAAGTTGGTAGTAGGTGCTTTGCTCGTAACGCCTTGTTGCCGGCCTCGTTCAGTCCCAGGGAACCTCATACGTGCCCCAGTGCTATAATGATGGAACTGTCGCTGCACAGCATCGGCAAAATCGCGACAAACCCCAATCCCATTCCAAAAAAAAAAAAAGACAAAACTATCAGTACTCCCTAATCTCCATATTTTTATACCTGACACATAACGCACGCATCTTTATTCGCCACGAACCAACTTAAAGAATGGGAATTATGAAACCTAACATGACTTTAGTTTAAATAGAGATATTTACTGTAATGTTTTTGTTTTTAAATATCTATGCTTAAAAAGAAGAGATTTGATCACATTTAGCGTCCACCTAAGTACGGGTCGCTCTAAGGTCTATGTTTCACTAGATTTTGTCCACACATACACACACACAAACACACACACATTGTTATGTTGTACCTACCTGAAAGCAAGTATTCATTGTCTTGCCAAAGAATCACTAGCAACACCACCAGCAGCAGCTCCAGCAGACGCACCGGCAGCAATGCCAAGAGGACCACCCGGAATACCCATAACTCCACCCACCATAGCACCAAGGGCACTGCCTAGCGACCACTGAATAAATAAATAAATAAACATGTAAAACTCTCTCTCTCACACACTCTCTCTGTCAATATACAAATGGCTGTATTTCGAAGAAAATGTCTTAATAACATAATTTTCAAAAGTGTTTTACTGTTTCTAAAGTCTTAAACTTCGTTCTAAATATCTAAACATTCCAGCTATATATATAGTATATATAGGAATATAATGCGTGCTACAGTAGTCCTTCCTCTGGCGGAAAATTCACCCTTATACATGATTCTGCAGTTATGATCCAGTATGGTGTGTGATAGTTATATAACGCTACGTGTGCAGCAATTGAAATAAAAGGGTTCATACAATTCTGTAGATACACATGAATAGGAAAGCAACCATAGAAGGAAATATGCTTATATGCAAGACATGCAGTTAAGGGACACACCCGATACTGAAATAGGCTTAATTCGTGATATAAATCCAAGTAATTCGATGATCAACTGCTAGAGGTCATTAATAGATCCCATATAACCCATCGAGTCGACGTAAAGTTCGGGGGCCTATCAGTGATAAGCCGACAAAGTGGTGTTTACATTTGAAACGTTCGTAACGCAAACACCTTGACATTGTTTACATAACACTACTTAGCATGCGTAATCCATTGTGGGTACTATTTTCTTGAATCTCATTGGCCGAAAAATCCAACATGGCGATTAGAGCAGGAAGACATGTTCGGAGTTGAAGAGAGAAAGCAGTAAATGCATGCGCAGCTACCATGCGCAAGTGCTTTTTTGCGATGCTTTTATCGAATGGGTGTATTTACGAAACATTTTGTTGATCAGAGTAAACAAGAACTTGTTCAAGCTTCTTTTGAAAAGGTACGTCAGGGGTTTTCCCAAGCAAAGTGTTGACACGATATCACATTTCGACGGTTCCCTATATTCGTTTTGTTTTATTGTTGTTTTTAGCCCTTAAGCTATATTTCGTCAGTTTTACGATGCTTCTTATTTAGTTAATTAGAACTGAAAAGGCGTTGTTACAATAGCTCATGATATATTTGAAATATATATCCAAGTGTCACTTGTTCTGATTAAATATGTTGTTAGCTTTGAGTATGTTATAGAACTACTACTTGACTTATTTCAACATTACCAATAGCAAAAAATATGTTGTGCTGCTTTTTAGCATCTAGAAAGATGTCAGACCCAACAAATACAAAAGAAAACTTCCACCTACACTTGGATATCATCCAAGAACAGTAATTTCACTGCAATAGACAGATACGTCAACAACATGACCAGCTGTACCACAAAAAGGTATAAACATTTGTATACATTGTCGTTTTAAACTTATTTTAATATACTTTATAGTAGGTTTGTTCTGATACCGTTAATTCGGGTGTTACAGACAGCTAAACTTATTTTGATACCCAGCACCTGTGTGGTAAGCACTAAAATACATAACAACAGTCATAAATCCCAGGACACTAAAACATCAAACTGTGTGTGGGTAGAACCACTTACACCCCATTACCAAATAATAATCAGGTAGTTTTTATATAGCACCATACGTATCAATTAAAATTAATCATAAATATATACAAATTTAGCCTAAATGGCAAGTTTTATGCCTAATTACAAGTCTACATGTTCTTATAAAAGCTTAAATAGCAAGTCGTATGCCTAATTATGTTCTTATAATAACTTGCTTCACCAGACTGGCAATAAAAACACAGCAAACTATTTCGCATCCGAAAATAACCATATCCGGATTGTGTACTGAGCGACGAGATGACCATAAATGACAGGTAAATTTCAATAAAGCTGGCAGAAACAGCCTTTATCGGACTCAAACCTGAATTGAACTAGTGAATTGGCAATCAAATACATACACCACGATGCAGGTCCGGTCTTAAGTGTGATGGAGGTCGAGAAACAGACCCCCCTCCACCCCCACCCCCACAACCGCAGTTCAGCTTTGTGTTCATGAAAAATGGAAAATGTGACTGACCGGCTAATGCATTTCCGAATATGACAAAGACATAAATTCTTCGAGAAAGTGTTATATCCCACCTACCGTAAGGTTGAATAATTATGCTGGGGCAGCACAAGGTTAACTCAGTTGAATTGAACTATTTCTTTGCTCTTTTTGTTACAGTGTCCCAATTAATAATATAATTATATTGAAATCAATTTTAAAAATTGCGTTAGCTTGTTTCTTTGAGAATTACGCCATATACAGACATGTAAATTTTAATCTAGGACATGACGTATCATTTTGTCTGACAAAGCGTAGATGTTTACAAAAACACGCACACACAAGTGCTTACTAAGAATTATTCTCACTTTGTTTTCAAAAGTATAGACCATAACCTATCAATTGATTGATTTTGTACACAAACAATAACAAGTATTACCTCCTAACCTCATAAATATCACTATTTACATACACCCACTATACATCTTCGTAGATGTTTGTTTATTGTTTATTTGATTTATCGTCCCATCGACAGTATTTCAGTTATCTGGAGACGGTGTCTACTTGAAGCAGATTTAGTGCTGCCTTTACCGTGTATAGCATGGCATGAACACCTGACATTACACCACAGCCAGTCGAAATATCCTGACACCAGGCCAACCAGTCGTATAACTGCCATTATATTTGCTTGAGCGTTAGCAAGGGAGATTTGCCACTACCATCCTTAACTTCGTTGGTATGTTGCGGTCCGGAATCGAAACCGGGGCCTTCCGTACCTGGAGCCGACGCTCTTCCTATTGCGCTACCAAGTCTGTACGTTGTAAATGATTTGCTTCGTCTTAAACTGGCGACACTTATACAATTTTATTTAAAAACATTGGTCCTCTCGCATCCCGGAGATGTCACGTAATTCAGTTTCATGAAAGTTGATTTAATAATATCAATTAGAGATGGCAATGGTTAATCTTCGTAAAATATGAAATGGTGTCTTTTAGCTTCAAGAAAGATGCCAGGCTTTCAAAGACAAAAAAGAGAAGAACAGTTATGTCTACACCTTAACCTAAACAATGCTATAGGAAAGGACAGACACGCCAACACCATTGTTTACTTTGCCATTAAAACACACAAGGCAAAAATCTGTACATAAAAAACAGATTGTGATAATGGGTTAAGTCAGCAAAGATGACATGCATTCATTATTATTGTTGCTGCATTTGTGTTTTCATATTGTCAATAGTGTTTTTTTTTCTTTTAATGTTAATAATAAAGTAGAGAAAACTCGTGTGTGTGCTTGTGGTTTGAAAAGTATTTCATACGATGTTAAGGATTCAAAAGGATATCTTTATTCTTGAGAGATAATCCAGTTTTCACATTTAGTAGAGTCGGTTGAGGATTTTGCCTGTTAGCGTAGGGTCCCGGTTCCGAGTCCTGAATTGGCTGCACACTTTTCTCCCTATGTTAAATGGGCATGCTTTTTTATGGGATAAAAGATTTAAAGAGGAATAACAATATATGACAAAGTCCTATGAGTATTGCAACATATACCAAACTCCGAAAAGGCACAGAACAAAGGCATTTCACATGCAAGCCAAGCGAAAAGTAAGAACAAATTTGTGATGAGTCATTAAACGAAAAGAGCAAACCCGACAGTTTCCGCCTTGGAACGGTCAGTCGGCAATATGGACCAATTGGGGTGCTTAAACCGGTTTTACAGAGCTCTAACCTCGCACTTCCTGACGAGTTTCTCAAAATCAAGCAACGAAAAGAAAAACGATCTAATTGAAAACAAAATGTCCATGCGCTGATATTTTCTATACGTTATGACGAAAGTAGTGACGTCATCGAAAAATAATGTCCACATAGTGTTCAGAAAAGGAATATGGTATTATTTCGATTTGAAACCCCCCAAAGAAATGGTTGACAACAAATAAAATTAACTTTCTGAATCATGAACAAACATGACCAGAGACTAATAAATGGTTGAAGCATCCTGTTCATATGAAGATGGAATTGAAGAACCAAGCATAAGCCCAAATTAAAATGACTACAATGCGTGTAGAATCATGTAGAATTAGCAAATATTTAATGCAAAATACTATTTACTTACGGTATACCGCGACTCCAACTGCAATTGTTCTAGTGAAACCTCGGGACCTCACGTTTATCCGGTGCGGTAGTGCTAATGAATTTCCCGAATGCATTTGTTTACATTAGCCGACATACGGACTTAAATAAACTACATATTTGTTGTATATACTTATCAAATTTAAGCAAATACCTTAAAACTGTAATTTTGAATTAATTTACTTTTAACAAATATGCTTTATTCCCAGTCTTCCAGTGTTTGTTACTCGGGTGTTTCCCTTTGCAACAGCCTATATACCTACAAACAACAAGCAGGCTTCACTGACAAGCACAATAATTCGTAATCACTAACTTTTAGTTGTTCACACAAGTAAAACATATCACCTTTCTTTAATGAAGCACGATAAATAGCATTACATAAGCTAGTTTTACACATGAGAGAGTGGGATGGCTCTTTCTGTATATAACTATATATATAACCATAAATTAGGTTTTTGCAAATTGGAATCGACACTGACTCCTACTTAAAACCACCCACTCTCTCATTTGTAAAAAAGGCTTATATAATAATCAACAGTCATTAAGGGGATATTTTGAAATGTAATGTAACATAGGGAGAAAATAGTGCAGCCAGTCCGGGACTAGAACCCGGGACACTTCGTTTACAGGGCGAATGCTCTACCGACTGAGCTAACCGGACCGCTTACAAATTCTCTCCCTATCACCCGGCTACATACACCCCGGGCAACTTGAAATTTGTCCTCGAATTTCCACAGACCTTATGCTCTACTCATAACCAACTCAAACACTTGAGTACAGTAACGACTGCGGGTCGTTTACTTTGGGCGCCAATGTAACATAGGCAGAAAAATGTGCAGCCAGTCCGGGACTCGAATCCGGGACACTTCGCTTACAGGGCGAATGCTCTACCGACTGAGCTAACCGGACCGCTTACACATTCTCTCCCTATCACCCGGCTACAGTAGCATTCAGCTAAAGATATTTCATGAATTTCAGAACCTGCAAGAAACATTGTCCAACTTTTCAGGGAAAGATACCAATATAATCCATTTAAGTTCATCGGCTGAGAGCGATAAGTTAACTTGTGCGAAAATCATAGGATCGAGTAGTGTAAGGCGGTGTGGGGGTATGCTCCCACGAAAAGAGCGTTGGAGACTGTCATCCAAAATATGTTTGTACATAGATAGTTAGTGTCAATGCGTCTTTTTATAGAAGACATTTTAGCTGTAAACACGTGCGTAAACGTCTAGAAGCAATGGGCAGATAAGTGACTATTATTCTACCATTGGCATTACGATGTGAAATGCTGAAATGTTAAAATATACCTTCATGGAAGGTATTAATTCACAATTTATGGGACATTTGGTTTATTTCTAACCA
>CM017564.1:6371296-6387555 GCA_007844125.1 Sinonovacula constricta
TACATGTTGACAATAATAATTTATTTAGAAACAGGGATATCAGTGACATCATTTATGAGGTGAAAAAAGTGGTCGAAGTTAACGTCATCAAAGTTACTGTACAAAACGTGTGATAATGTTAAGAGTTATGGTTAAATAGTCTATACATACATTTTCTTCAAGCTGCATCTGGAAAAAAAAACACAGATAAAAAGTGTAGCTTATTATATAACAATGACAAGCTTTAATCATAACTAGAAATTTAATGATTTAATATACACCACCACTTAAGTAAAACATCATTGACGACTATGAAGGATTTCATGTTTATTGTTAGAGGCAGATCCAAGACTGGATCTGTGTTTGAAGAACAGGTTTTAATCATATAATTTACGTCCCTATCGAAAACTGGTCGATTAAAGTGATAGTCTACAACAGAGAATTCTGAATTGTAGAAGAACCACAAATATATTGGTGCACTAGTAAATACATACCGCTCTGTCAAACGCCCTCTGTCGCTATATAAACAGAAAAAAAACAATGGATTTGTAGCTTACAATATTACAATGGCAATCTCTCTCTTCTCTCTCTCTGTGTATGTCTCTCTGTCTGTCTGTCTCTCTCTCTGTCTGCCTCTGTCTGTCTCTATCTCTGTCTCTCTGTATGTCTGCCTCTGTCTGTCTCTCTCTGAGTCTCTCTCTCTCTCTCTCTCTGAGCCTCTCTCTGTGTCTCTCATATATATATATATATATATATAGAGAGAGAGAGGGAGAGAGAGAAAGAGAGAGAGAGAGAGGGGGAGAGAGAGATATTATTCATACATTTTCTGTCATTGTTAAATAGAACTTCGAACGATAATGGTGAACTGTCCGGTTAGCTCGGTCGGGTTAAGACTCTGCTACTTAAAAAGTGCAATCTTGTCTGCAGCACAGAGATCGAGACCTCGCCAATCTTTCCTTTTTTAATGCCTCGATTGCTCTATTTTTATATTATGGACATTTTTGTGTGTCACAAGCATAATAACACGAAAAATAAATTTCGTTCACGTAAACGTTCCTGATCGTGTCGTCAAAATGTAGTCCGGCTTAGTTAATGGTGCTCGAATATAGGTTGATGAAGCTTATCTTTATCACCCTTGTTATATCAACCGATATTTACAACGATGGTGGGATAAAATGCAATAATATGTGTTATTCTTATAATATATCATAATATGAATGCCATACAGATTAAACGTTTTTAAAGTACACATTACCTGGACAATTATATGCATGCATATATGCCCTGACCAGTGTAGCTGCAATTTAAGTGAACACAGAACAATCAATCATGCTAGTTACAGTTATTTGTCCATATGTGCACTTTTCATTTATACACATTGTTTTCGTCTTATACAGGACAACGTTAAGTTGTTTTGGGAAAGCAATATAGTCTCTTTACAAATGTCTGCACCTGTTTTGGGTATATTATACAATGGCTTTTTTACATTAGGAATAAAGCAAATGAAAAGAAAACCTGTTGCGGATGTAGATTATAAAATAAATCATTTCGTTTAGGGCTTGTCGTAAAGTTCCATTAGATTTTTCCTGTTGATTTTTCGATGTAATATAATCTAGATACAGAACTGCAACACTGTACCTTAAAGATAAAACATGGTATATTGACAAATATACACCAGTTATTCAAGGATTATCTTAAATGTCAGCATTTCGATTTTTGATGATAATCCACTATGCGAATTGAACTCGGTACTTCCATGTGGGCAACGATGATGTTTACCACAGAGCTACTTTACCTTAAGGCACAGGTTAAATAGAGCGAATAGATAATCAAAAATGTTTACGGCAGAAGCGAATTGTAAGATTTAATTGTTTGACCAGTTCAGTTGCACGCTAAGTGGGCATACAAATGAGTTCATGTCTGTTTTCCAGGTACTTACAATGTTTGTTCTTTAACCGAAACATACGAGAGGCATTTTAATGCGATTTAGTTCTAAACACCTGATTTGACTTGTCATCGACAGATTCGGGCAAATATTATTTGTAAACCTTGAATGACTGTTTCAAAGAAAATAAAGTATAATGTAATCACCAAGAACATATTTATGATATACATGCCATGAAACAAATAAACTCTTCGCAAGTGTGTATGTTTTCAATATTAATATTGAGTTCTAAACTTTGACCGACTTTGCCTCAAGATCATACACGCTTAATGTGGAAATGGGGATTTTAGAGTCGTCATTTATGACTTTGGGAAAAAACGGTTGAAGTTGACGTCATCAAAGTTATTGTAATATAAGCCTGATACATTTTGAACAGTTATGGTACAATAGTTTATACATACCGTTTCTTTTTCTTATGACAGGATGCAAGCATAACTTAAACATTTTATGATTATGTATATAGCACGTCTCAAGTTAAACGTCTATGGATTTTTTTCAAGACAGATATGACCCTTGATGCATGTGGGAAGAACATGCTTTATTCGTATTACTTATGCACTTAATTTAACTATCGTAAATTAATAGTCTATAAATACAGTTCTGAATAATCGAGGAACCACAATATATGTTGGTCTAATAAAGTATATACATACCGTGAATTCAATCTCCTTCTGTTGCTGTATAAACAGAAAAAAAAATGCAGCTTACTAAATGGCAGCAACAGGATCTAGTCAAAACTAAGGAGCGAAAATAGTATGTGGCTGTGTGTCTGTGTATGTTTGTGTGTCCATGTGCGTATGTAGTTGGTGTCAAACGGGGATATCTGTATGAATACACACTGTCCAACAGGGGACACCCACCAAACCGAGGACGACCCCGATTGTACTTATGCTGAATTCCCTGCCTACAGGCATTGACAGATAAAATATGTTAAATTTTAAAATGTAATCGTTACATGTTAAATACAAATAAGAAATTATATGTAACCCTGGTGGATTTTAGTAAAACTTCAATCTTATAGTACGAGTTGTAGTCTGGTGCAAGCTCATCAGGTATGGCGTAAGGGGTCAAATTCTTAACATATTAAATTTTAATGCATGTATACTTCAATTAAGACAAAAGTAAGGGGCGGTGATAGATAGTTATATAAATTCATGCGGGGTAGCTCAAGATGAGTGTTAACCTTCGATTTTGTTTTCTATATACTTAAATGACTTATTATTATTATGAAGAAACGTTAGAACTTGGCGGTTTAAAGGGAATTAAGATTGGCAGATAGAAGTTATGTGTTCCTCTGTATGCTGACGATATAATAATATTTTCGGATGAAGACAAAATACAACAAAGCTTAATATATTGCACGGTTTGTGTATTAAATCAAAAGTAAATGTTAACGTAAAAAAGAAAAGTGTATGGTCTTTAAAACGGGAAGAGCATCGTCAAACGAAAGATTTATATTTAACAATGAACCCTTAGAGCTAGTTTCAATTTATAAAACAAATGTTTGGGTAAAGTTATATCGTCAGGTGGAACGTCCAGGCACACATGCGATGCGTTGGCTAGCTAGGCACTGAAGTCAATATTTAAATAGAAAAAAAGTAAAGCAAATGAAAAGTTAATAGACATTGAAGCATGTCATTATATACATTTTTGTGATAGATAAGCCTATCCGTCCTATACTTAAGTACGATGCTGAGATTTAGGGTAACATTGACGCAAAGCAAATTGAAATTATATGCTAAAATTATGTAAAGAAATTAATGACGTAAAGCTTAAAATACAGAATAATATTATTTATGGTGAATTAGGAAGAATGTCTCTTAGACAACAAAGAATAGTAGCAAAGATAAGATACTGGCTAAAATTACCACATATAATGAGACAAAATACATAAAACAAGCATATAATATACTAATACAAGATATGGACACATATACCCAAATATAGCTAAATGGGCAGGTGTGACTAAACAGATCCTAGACAGTGCAGGTTTTAGTGGTGAATGGATGTTCCAAGGTGTTGGCAGAATTAATGTGTTTACGGCATTATTTAAGCAAAGATTCAATGCTCTTGTCTGTTAATATAATGTGTATCATTATATTTAACTGCATTCAATTTGCTTAAGTCATTGGCCACTTTCTGTTATTTGCTAATACAACCTTTGTACTGACAGGTCATTGGCCCATTGTATGAATAATGTATCTATCTATGTATGTAATCCATAAAATGTCCCTCCTACATGTAGGTACGAAAGATTTTTACAATCAGCATAAATATTTTGTTTGTTAAATATGTAATAGTTCATAGCTTATTAGCATATGATTTATTTTAGTACATGTTGTCGAAGATTTCTAATGTTATGTTACAAGAACAGCAACATACAGGTGGATATCTCGTTGTTAGGTAGAACTGTTTATAATACAAGAGCTCTTTAAACAACACCTTTTCAATTCATGCTTTAAATTCTTATACGAATGTTTGAAACCTCATAGCAAGTGACTTTACTACGAAATTACATCTCGTTAGTAATGTCTAAAGATAGGTGAAAATCTTCTGAAAATAGCATGGTCATATATAATTTTGTAGTCAGTTACTATTTGATTATAATGCCCATATAATAGAAAAAAACAATATATAAACACATGACAATGTATAAGTACCTATTACATGTATTAGACAAAGTTAAACTTCCCCTCTTTCTTTTTTTCGGATTTGTAAATATTACACAATTAATGTCTAATATTTCAATGCATTGCTTTATGTTTATTAGCACTAGTTATAAATGTAATTTGTGTATGTGTGTGTGTGTGTCATAATAACACAATTGAAAAGGATTTGCCATAAAAAATCTATCACAGCATTAAAAAAAATATACACAATGTGCGTTTAGTTGAAACAAAAGTCCCTGAACCATAATCGTAAGTTAATGTGCAAACAAACCCTCACTTATTCAGTATTTAGGTAGTTGGTATACCCAATTGTTTAATAGTTATGTTGTCATTTTCTTCTAGACGTAGGTATTAAACAATTCAAATAATGATAAACGATATTCGAAGAAATCATTATCTCCTTTATCATCGCAATCAACGTACTTCTGCTTATCATCGCCATCATCAACAACACTTGAATTGAATAACAAGACAACGTTTATAATGATGAGCAGCATCATGACCACTACTACAGTTACGACCAGTATGATTGTAATCTTCAAGATAGTCAGTAGCTGCATCTACGTAATCACGCCCATCATAACGATCACTATCGGTGTCATTATCATTATTAGGACCAGTCTCACGACCATCACCATTATGACATATGTAAGAAAATCTCTGCGGCATGTGATCAATACTGGGTGAATGCTTGAAAATTAAAATTTGTCCTCTGTATTTTGGGTTTTACGGCACACCGACACTTGATAGGTCATACGGCGCCGCAAAAAAATGCCGTCAAAAGAGATGATAAATGTGATGTGATGTATTCGTTGCCACATGTGTCTTCCTGTAAACACTTTATGTTTGCGTCTTATTTTTTGGTGTACATACAAACTTAAGTCACACAAATATATTAGCTTTTGTATACTATATTTCCTTGATGCGCGTGTCATTTTCGACCTAATATACCACACATGTGATATATTCGGTCAAAGATTTTACTAGTATGACATAGATGAACTGTGACATACAAAGCTAAACAGGCTCGTTAGATGGAATAGTCATAATCTGCCTTGCCTTCGTATAGCACCTCAAGTGACCGATTTTAATGCTTATTTTATTTCTCCCTCTGTTTTATTTGTTATGCTCCTGGGTAGAAATGAAACGCGATACATGCTTGCTCTCTCGTTTGGATCTTAGAGTTGACAATGCGAGTGTCTTGGTGTTTGCACTTTAAATATTAGGAAATGAAGCTATCGGTGAATGTGCGGCATAGATGCATGTTCAGTACGATATCCAGCACTTTACTCAAATCGACTAAGATTGTAAGCCGTGCTGACACAACAAGGGGCGCGACATCCGGCACGACTTTCAAAATAACTAAGTTTGAAAATTGTGCTGTCGCAATATTGAATACGACATCGAGCTCGACATTCAACATCACTAAGTTTTAAGTTTTGTTTTCGACAATAGTTGTACAATTTGTTGGTCATTTTCTGCAGGATCACGAAAGTAGAAACATACTTTACAATGCATTTTTATTGTACATACTTATTGAAATCACCAAAAAGCAGATTATTGGGACGTCTAAAATTGTAGGGATTCCAAAGTCCGCGATCGCTGTCGTAGAATTAGTATGTTTAGGCCGTTTCCGAGTCTGGAAAAATAATCGGGAACATGACCAGAATTGTATTGTAAAGACAAATGATGTAAAAGAAGCTTCCCTTTTTAACCTCACCAAAATATAGCTTATGTCCCTGCTTTGTGGCCCTTATAAAACTGCTTTTTACCCAGTTATTATACAGACATGAAGTTTCTAGGTCATATGTACTTAACTTAATTTCAGCTATTCATACGACCAAGTCTATGTAATCATTTCTTTCTAACATATAAATACTGGTGGAGAATAAAAAGAAGTAACCTCAATGAAAAGACATATAACTAAATGTAAGTAATTAATACGGTATAATAACTCCATGCATGCAATCTAAAGTCCCAAGTCGGTAATTTATGCGGCCTAGTATCTCCAATAACACTATGTCGGCAATTTATATCAGTAGCTTATGCGACCTTATAATTTCACATAAGTAGTTTATGTGGCGAAAAAACTCCATGATGGTCATTTATTTTACGGTAGAACTCCCTGTTTGCAATGTATACAGCGAAATAACTCCATATCCCTAATGTATTCGGACTTATATCTCGACATCGAAAAGCGACGTAACAAATACATGTCGGCCTAATATCTCCTTTTACAGATTTAATATAATAATTATAATATAGATAATTCGAGAATAAATGCAACCTATTAACTAAATGTGTGTAATTTAAACGGAGTGTGACTTAATGCGGATATTTTAGACTGCATAATAACTACATGCCGGTATCTTTTACAACCCAATAAGTCGGAAATATGTACGGCCTAAGAGCTTCATGCCGTAACTTATTCAACCTTATAACTAATTGAAGGTACTGTATACGGCCTAATAACTCTATATCAGTAAATTATATGTCCGTATAACTCCATGTCAGCAATGATATGATCACCATTGTGATACGGTCTGAGTGGTGAAGCTTACAAAATGCATATAAATTAATGTACAAGTAGTAAACATCAATATCGTCAGCTAATTATACGGTTACATATTAATTCATTTAATTATTTATGTATGTATTTATTTATTTTTTATTTTTTGCATTAAAATCTTCGTCGAGAATAAACGCAGCCTTTTAGTGCATTGTATGTTAATTAAACGGTTTGTAACTAAATATGACATTTACTTTATATATTTAACATATTTAATAAGGCATGCAATTCCTGTATTTTCGTAACTCTGCTGTAAATACTGCCTAAGAGTTCTATATAGTTTAGTTATACGACCTTATATATAAATGCAGGTTTATTATAGGCCTGATAACTCTATTATAGTAAATTATATATCGGTATCACTTCATGTCGGCGCAATAAGTCATCATTGATTTTATAACTCCATAGCGACAATGTATACGACCAAATTACTAAATATTGGTAACTTACATCCATGTCGGCAATATATAAGACCTAATATTTCCATATCGGTAAGTTAAACGGCCTAAAGACTCTATGTCGGTAATTAATACTACCTCAAAGACCATATATAATATCTTTAAAGAACCCGAGTATTTTACACTACACCTTTGTACTGAAATACTGAAAATACTAATGAGAAAATATTGGGGAGTTTTGGGGGAAATACAAACGAATATCTGGCCAGAATATTATTGTCAAATTATTGTTTTAGAGTTATTTTAAATAAATATATTTGCTTAAAATAATCCAGTGTGATTCAGTATAAAAAAATAAACGCAAATTTCTCTCGTACAACCAAATTCCCCAATACTTTAAGAATAAGCATGTATGTCTCATCGTTTTAATTAAAATATTTATACATTAATTTGGGCCCCCATTTCTGCTGTCAAAATAAGATTTTTGTTCAGAAAATTAATCACTTCAGATGTTCATCTTCAACCATTATTGCAATATAAACCCAAGAGACGCAACAAGTCCCCGTTTTGAGCAGGTAAATACCAAGTCCCTGTTGGACACAAAATCCATTAATGTGTGTATGTGTGTGTATTTGTGTGTGTATGTGTGTGTGTGTGTGTGTGTGTGTGTGTGTGTTTGTGTGTGTTTGTGTGTGTGTGTGTGTGTTTGTGTGTGTGTGTGTATGTATGTGTGTAATAAGGCTCAACAACAATCGTAGACTTATAATAAGACTTTTAAGTCAATCTTTTTAGAAATATACAATCCTGGCTATGTGTGTGAAGAAAACGATTTGAAAATATGACTTATTTCCTTAGTTAAAGTATCGTAAAATGATGTCGTCAAGTTATAGTCTATCAATACCGAGCTGTGAATATACCATAATAATGATAATGTAATATACATACCACAACTTCTAACTGCAACTGGACGTCTCGTTTCTGTATAAACAGATAAAAAAGGTCTACCTTACTATATGACATTGGCGGGCTCTAATCGATACTCGAAAGTCAAAATATTGGATTTCGAAAAGGCTTGAGAAAAAAATCGTTTATGTAAAAAGTTCTTAAGGTCATTTTTTCGCGACTGATACAATACAAGCTCCGTTTTTGAAGAATATGTATTAAACGTAATATTTGGGTCATCAATTTACTATTATGTCTTGAACGGTTCCAGTGAACGTATATAAATATCGAGTTCTGAATAGTCGAATAGTCGAGAAACCACGAGAAATTCTAATATGATAGTATATACTAACATGTTCTGTTGTTTACGAATATTTATACACGTACAGAAAAAGGTGATGCCTAATATGTAACAGTAGCATGCTACATTTATGATCCTAGTATCAGGGAAAAACTTTGAACTACATTGCAGCGAACATTTATTATCATTATAGCAACGTCCAGCATTTTGGTGAAGGAAGACCCCAGACACATATTTGGGTAGAACCACCTGCGCACCACAAGTGAAAAAAGAAAACAACAAAACCACCAATAAAACGCAGACGTATGTTTAAGACTTAAAGTTAAATGTTCGAGAATTATACTGCATAGGTCCCTTGTGTAAATACCATTCATTGAAATATATAAAGTTTGTACTTAATTTAACTGTCGTTAAATGGTCGATGGAAATGGTATGTTATTGAATTCAAAATTCATGTGAAAAGATGCATACATGGAGGAAAAAATAGTAATGCCAATATAACAACAATCTTGCAGAAATAACGAGTTTGCTTTACACGTAGCTCATGACTTGTTGTGTCGACCTAGAAAGGATTGATGTTGATGTTGTAGTATTTACTATTTTTATTTGTTTATTTTCCATTTCATAATATGCTATATATGTGACGTTGCGATATAAAATGCCAAAGTCATCAATGTGCAATTACAACTGTGACATTGTGATGAGTGATGGTACCATAGAAGATACATACCATTTCGTCTACCTGCCTCTGTTTCTGAATAAACAGAAAAAAATATCTCATTTATATATATATGTGTGTGTCTGTGTGTGTGTGTCTGTGTGTGTGTGTGTGTGTGTGTGTGTGTGCGTGTGTGTCTGTGTGTGTGTGTGTGTTTGTGTGTGTGTGAGTTCAATTTAACAATCGTTTATGTTTAAGCAGAATTCCAAGTCAAAATTTCAAATTACTGGTTGTAAATGTGAAGAAAATGTTTTGGACAAATTACGTATGTATTTTAACTATCGTAAAGTGATCCCTCTAAGTGATAGTCTTTAAATACTAACCTCTGATTCGTCGAGGAGCCGGGATATGCCCAGTTTTTTAACATATGATATTATTCTTAGATTCGTAGATTCATAGAAAGTAAAAGAAAGTAGCAAACTGTATTATTGCGACATGCTCTATTCATAATTATACAGTTAAAATATCTTGGAAAAGAAACACAACAAAAACAACAACAAAAATAACAAAACGCAACAGCAACAACACAATTTCGACGTAAGATTGCCACTCTACGTCGAATTTTCGGCCAATATACAACTTTGGCTCAATGTGTAAACAACATGTATTGGCGTGTTTACAGTGAGCATTTAGGAAATTTAAATGTCGTTAAATTGTCGCTTAAAATGATACGTTAATGACTTCAACATTCATGTTACAAGGAACATACATGGAAAAAATAACGATGCCAATATAACAACAATTTTGAATAAATACCGAGCTTAGCTTACACGTAGCTCATGAAATAGGCTTAAAAATGTTTGATGTTGTATGTTTTAGTCGTAATGTGCCGGCAGTACATGTAAATAGAATAAATAGAGAGGAACCTTTTTTGTATAAGAAAGTTTTAGATTGTCTGGTAGAATGTTCATGTAAATCATGTTTGCTTTCGTCTTGTCCATAGTGAATGTGATTTTTCTGCTAAAACACAGAGTGCACAGTGGGGCGGTAATTAAAGTGTGTGTGTATGTGTGTGTGTGTGTGTGTGTATGTGTGTGTGTGTGTGTGTGTGTGTGTGTGTGTGTGTGTGTGTGTGTGTGTGTGTGTTTGTTTTGTTATTTTGTCTTCATTTCGAAATAAAATGCCCCCAGTCGAAGGACATTGAAATCGAGAAACCAACTACTACCATTTCTTGCATTTCATAGGCTTAAAAGACCATAATTTATTTTTATTTTATTTATGAAAATATTTTATTTCAATGCGTGTTTGTTTAGACATTTTATGCATACATGCGTCATTAAGATATGTGTAAATCTTGATAGACCGAACTTTTATTAAGATTATTAGACGATTAATACCATATCGGTATATAAGTAATTACGAACGATTGTATTCATATTAGCATCGATGGTGTAATTAAAGAGAACGTTGGTTTATATCTGAAAATAATCGAAATGTTGTGAACCCGAATGCTTCAAAATGTCATATGTTTTTGACACTAGTTTTGAAGACCTACGACTTTTTCGCAAGGTTACACATGATGTCAATAAGGCTATATGTACAAAAATGGACCTTATTTCAGTAATTTACGGTCATAGTTGAAGTCATCAAAGTGGTAAAAAGGTCACGTGACATTGTGATGGGTTATGGTACCTTAGTATATACATACCATTTCTTCTGACTGCCTGCATCGCTGTATAAATCAAAGAAAACTCGTGTAGTTTACTTTATGACAGTGGCAGGATCTAATCATAACTAATCAGTTAACATAACACTTATACAAACGTTCAAGTAAACAATCGTTGACGTATAATCAGGATTTCAACTTTGAAAATTTTACAAAACTGTTTCTATGTGTGAAGAACATGCTTTTAACATATTACTTATATCCTTAATTTAACTATCGTAATGCGATCGCTTTTATAAATAACCAGCTCTGTATTGTTAAGGAATCAACAATAAATATTTATGCCACAGTCTATACATACCTCTATTTCTAACTGCCTCTGGTTTTCTTTTTGCTGTATGAACATATAAAAAAATGTAGTTTGCTGTATGACACTGGTGTGCTCTAATCATTGCTAGAAAGTTAACATATTATATATAACTCAATGGTCAATTGAAAATCGATGACGTATAAGAACGAGTGCAAGTATTTGTTTTTTCCGGAACATATACAATACCAGCTCCATGTTTGAAGACCATGTATGCAACATATTACTCATGCCATTAATTAAACTATCAAAAGTGATTTGTTAAAGTCTACGAACACCGAGTTCTTAACCGTTAAGGAACGGCGAGAAATCCTGGTCCCATAGATATATTAATATGTTTACTAGCCCAGATGTTTACAGAGAAAAAAAGCGAAGCTTACGATAATGTTGTGACAGGCTCTATACATAATCATAATGTTAAAATATCAGGGAAAAATCGACTTAAGTGTACGCCTTTATTTAATCTCAATTAATTTATTGTGCGTGAGTTATTTTTATATCATGAAAGTAAAGGCCGAATTGATTTGTTTAATTATAAATTTACCTGAACACGTATATGCATGTCTATATGGCTGCTTAACAAAACATAATCAACCTTATTAATTCCCGTAATCGGTTTGTATGTTAGTGTTCCATCTGTGCCCAAAGATTTCGTCTTATAAATGACAATTGTTTTTTGAAAGCAATAAAATATCTCTTTAAATATTAATTTTGCAACTTCGCCATGTTATGGACTGAAATAGCTTCTTTTGCGTCCATGATTATGAGCAAAAGTCATGATCGTTACACTTGTTGTGGTGGTAGATTATGGCTTGTCAAGAAAATCCATGTTTTGTTGTCTCGATTTTTTTAGATATAGAATAGCAAAAAAGCTTATTGAAATACAGCTGACGAAATGATATGATAACAGAGACAAACAAGGTTTGTTTCAAGATTAATATTAAATGAAAGCATTATGATAATCTGCTCTGAATATTGAACTCTGTTCTTCCACCTTGGTAACAATGGTGTCTACCTCTGCGTTACTTTCCCTTAAGTCACCGGTCAAACACAACATGTAGCTAAGCACAGTCCTTTACCTCTGAAGCTAAGTTTAGTGCTAACTTTATTGGCTGTTCCCTTGCACACTAGGTGGCAAGAGCATAAATCTGTATGTGCTTTCCAATGAATTATGTTCTTTAGCAGAAGCAGACATGAATAATTTGAAAGCGGATTAGCTCGAATAATCTATTTTTACAATTAATCGACATACTCAGGCATAGTTTATCTGTAAATTCCAATTGTTATGTACGGTCCTTAAAAGGAGAAAAGAAGTATAATTCTGATTTGTCACCGAGAATATATTCGTGGTCTTTTATGCCACATATGTGTGCTTCTTGTGATACATTTTGAAAAAGGGCAGTTAATTTCGCGGAGTGAATGTATGTAAACTGCAAAATCTAGGTAGACCGAACAATAATTATCACTCATAGACAGTTTAAACAATATTGGTATATAAGGAATTAAGCATGATTTGCATTATTTATATTACCAAGGCTGTTGATATTAAAGAAAAAGCTGGGTCAAATCTGAACAATCGACGTGGTGAAAACATGAACTCTTTATACTGTAATAGATTGTTTACACTAGCATTGAGGTACTAAACTTTGAAGGACGTGTACGCAAAGTCAGAAATGAAGCCAACAGGGCATTTTTTGGATCTTATTGACGTCATTTATATCGTTGCGAAAAAAAAACAGTCACAATTGACATCATCAATCCTACAATGATCAATTTAAGTGATAGTCTAAAATTACTTCCTCTGAATTGTCCAGGTAGGAACAAGAATAAATATTGGTGTTATAGTCAATACCTACCGCGTCTTCTAACTTTCTCTGGTGTTCTCGTCGCTGTAAAACAGAGAAAACACGGGTAGCATACTATAACACATTGGGGGCTCTGTTTAATCCTATAAAGTTAAACTATTACAAAAAGAACATTGATTCAGTAAAAATCGTTGACGTATATCGATTTCAAGTCGTTTATTCGAGACAGATACCATAAAGGGTCGGCGTTTGTAGAACATGTATTGAACGCATACCTTTAAATACTGAAATGTCAACGATTTTACTTTCGTAAAGTGATCGTTAAAAGTTATAGTCTATAATAGCTTAGTTCTGAATCGTCGAGGTAACACAAGAAGTACTGCGACGATTGTGGTAAGCAAATCTGGTTTTCACGTAGATGTATACACAGAAACTTATGGTATAGTGACACGCCCTAATTTTCACCATACATTGAAACTATAAGAAGAAATTTCAAAACGGGTGCGTAAGAGCTGGACTTTAAGTCATATGAAAGAGCCATATAAAACCGCATCTTGTGTAAATAACATGTATTGAACGATTTACGGTTTGTGCTTATGCAATTAAGTGGGTAGAATCAATGTCATTTTTAAATTAAACAACACTCTTGAATAACTAACGAGTTGTCTTACACGTATCTTATTACAGGCTATGTAGACATCAAAATGGATAGAATTGAGTTATACATTGCCTGGTAGTATGTTCATGGAAATAATGCTTCTATCTGTTTTTATTGTAAATGGGAATGTTCTATGAATTTACCATAACAATGTGCAAACGGATTACACAGAGTGATTGACATTACACAAATAATGTCATGAATGGTTCTGTTGTTCTTTATTTTGTTCCCATGCTGCATTTTATTGGTAGCTATACATATATATATATATATATATATAATCTATAAATATATATATAATAGAGATATTATAAGATATATATATAGATAGATATATATATATATATATAATATATATATATATATATATATATATATATATATATATATATATATAATATATACATATATGTATATATGTATATATATATATTCGAAATTGAGTTTTACATATTCTGAAAAGATCGTCCGACAAGACGTGGTATCATCATTTTTGACGCTATAACCAGTAAAGTTATCAAATTTATCTCGTTGACAATTTGAAGTTAATCATTGCCTAAATATAATTACATATAACAACACTTTTGGCCGACGTTTTTTGAAGGTTATACATGATGTTAATAAGATGTTTTCTTGGGAATAAAGGGACGGAGCTGAAGAATCAGTTAAAGTTGAAGTAATAAAACGTGACACTGTGATGAGTAATGGTACCATAGTATATACATACCATTTCTTCTAACTGAGCGGGCGCGGATAAACAGAAAAAAAGAGACGGGGAGCGGACGAGAGGACAGGAGAGAGGGAAGAGAGAGAGAGAGAGAGAGAGAGAGAGAGAGAGAGAGAGAGAGATAGAGAGATAGAGAGAGAGGAGTAGAGAGATATATATATATATATATATATATATATATATATATATATATATATATATGTTGAATGTGTTATTTCTGTAAAATCATTATGAAAAATAGCACACGGAGAGTCCAGAGTGACAGAAATTACAAAAAACAGGTGAAGTCCAAACTATTCTGTGTAATTAAAGTATTGATAGGGAATAAATCTCACGTCAGCTCAATAAGCCTCCGATCTCGAGGTCATAAACTTAACCTCTTGACGAAGAACTCTTCAACTTTGTTATACATGATTTCTTTGATGATCCTCCAAACCGTTTATAAGATATTGTTAAAATTGCAATAACTATCTAGGGTTTAAATACGGATCCATAACATTTACCTCTTGACGACAAGACATTAACTCTTCACAATGTCATATGCTGTTTACACTAACATTGAGGCCTTAACAATAAAGGATTGTTTTAGCAATTTAAGAACTTTTATGTGCAGGAAAAGGGATTTATTATCGCCATTTATGTAAAATACCTGTGACATTGTGATGAGTTATTGTACCACAGTATATACATACCCTTTCTTCTGACTGCTTCAGTCGCTGTATCAACAGAAACAAAATAGTGTAGCTTACTTTAACTTTGAATATAAATATATATATACAATTTATATACAGACATACCAACCGACCAAACGACAGACAGCTAGATAGATAGATAGATAGATAGATAGATAGATAGATAGATAGATAGATAGATAGATAGATAGATAGATAGATAGATAGATAGATAGATAGATAGATAGATATAGATAGATAGATAGATAGATAGATAGATAGATAGATAGATAGATAGATAGATAGATAGATAGATAGATAGATAGATATAGATAGATAGATAGATAGAGTCATTTTTGATACATATATATAAATATAAGATGCACATTCTTTGAAAAAAAAATCTGATTTCCTTAATTTAACTGTCGTCATGTGATCGCTTCAATTGATCGTCTATCAATACCTAGCTCTGAATTGTCGAGGAACCACAATAAATATTTATATCATGGTCTATACATACCTCTGTTTCTAACTGCCTCTGGCTTTCCGTTTGCTGTATAAACAGATAACAAAACGTGTAGTTACGATATGACAGTGGCGGGCACTAATCCCTGCTAGAGTGTTAACATATTACATATAAGTGAAGGCTCAAGTGAAAATCGTTGATGTTTAAGAAGGATTTCAAATATTTTTTTCGAGACACATGCAATACAGCTCCATATTTGAAGAACATATTCCTTACCCCACCAATTAAACATGATCTCTTCACAATGTAATATATTGTTTGCATTAGCATGGAGTTCCCAAATTTTGAAGGACATTTTCGCAGGGTCATAGATGATGTCAAAAACACATTTTTTTCCAGAAAAGGGCTTCTATTTAGGTCATATATGTCGGTGCGAAA
>CM017564.1:6392055-6622194 GCA_007844125.1 Sinonovacula constricta
GTTTTATCAAAGAGGCACTTTTGTGAATTGATTTTAATTAATACACACACACACATACACACACACACAGCCGTTCATATATTTTTGATATATTGAAACATAATTCAAATAGTACTTTGCAAAGGGCCTTGTGACTTAACACATATATGAGACAGAATGCAGCATGCATACATTTGATACATATGCATTACTGTTACAATTTCTGAATATATATAAATAATGCATTTACACGGAGTTAATTTAAATTGCTTTGTGAAAATAAAGAAACTGTCTGATTCATGGGAAGTATAATTCTGTCCTCGCTATGTATAACACGCTGTGAATATCTGACATGATATCCCACACAGTTATATCACACCATATCCTAACGCCAAGCAGGCCAGTCATATGAGTGTCACTATATCTGCTTGAATGTCAAGGCGCATGTCAGTACCATTTTATATACTTTGGTATATTGTGGCTATATAAGTTTTCAACCAGGGCAATTCATTGAAATGTTACAAACCAAAACAAAATTTATTTTTCATTTTAGAGCTCTAGGTTCAAATGCAGAAAGGGGTCCTCATATGTATTTTTAATTGCAAAAGAATAAAAAAAAGATATACCTGTTATTATCAGCTAACTATAGTTCACCCTCTCACCATGTGAGCAGATCTTGGTAGCGCCAGATGATCATAAGTCTATGGAGTAAGCGTTGTATCTCAGAAAAGACCGAACCTCTGTTCTTAGTCGAATAATTGTTCAAGCATCGTTCGCGTATGGTGCTCTGAAAGAAGCATTTATAAGAGAATTAGATTTTTGTATTAAGAGGCAACGCGAAATCTATAATCGTATTATGCATTCCTTCAGGCATTTCAATTATTTTACTTTTCGATACATATTCTTATTGCCTGACATATTCTTTATTTTAGCCTCTAACCCCCGCCCCTTCATTTTAAAAATATCTGCATTATCAGCGTACTGACTGAAATTAAAAAAAACTTAAGTTTATTGTGGGTTTACCTATCGAGCAACAAGATCTAATGACTGGTCTTTGTTAAAAAGAAGGTAAATTAATAACTTTCATTTTTCAATGTATACACCGCCTCCACAATATTCTTACCTGATTAAACGACGTGAAAAGGCGCTATCCGTTTCATGTTTGAAAATAAACTAGCCAGTTGTTGTACAGCTCGTGTTATAACGCTTTCCCGATATGTCCTCCTCACATTGTTATGGATCTTATTACGATTTCATGATTTACAATCTCAAAGGTTGTCTAGACTTGGCTTGACTTGTCCATTTCATATGTTTACAGGACACACTGATGACCTCACGCGCTCCAGGCATTCGAATCATAGTTTCTCACGAATAAACATGAATTGTTCGTCGTTATATTTCGGTGCGGTCAAAGAAAATCGATAAAAAATAAGTCGGGATATAACAAGAAGAACTTCACCCTGATGACACATCTATAATTAGCTAATTCCCTGCTTTAGTTCACCCCAACCCTCTAAATGGTGAACTAGCTTAATAATTTTCCCTTACGCACATTATTATTTGTATGTGTTATATGATAAATGATGGAAATAATGTATGAACTTTTCATTACTTATGTCGTATTGGCATAGATCTTGCATAATATATACGCTTTCTGAGGGCGTGTATCACTTAAAATGATGGTCTGTAAATACCGAACTCTTAATCGTCGGGGAACCAAAACATATTGGTACCATCGTTTATACTTACCTCTTCTTGTAACTTCTTCTCGTTTGCTAGTCGCTGTTAAAAACACAAATAAAAACGAATAAGTAACTATATGACAGTGGTGGGCTCTAATCAATTCTTGAAATGTAGAATATTACAGAAAGAACACGGCTTGTGATCTATGTTGTCATCTAATTCATCCTATTAGGATTGTTACGTAACTTAAAACTTGGAAGAAAGCCATTTTTAAGATAATAAGGAATCGCGTTAAACTTGTACCTGCAAACAAAGCTTCAAACAACATATTTTTTGTCTGACGACTTTATTACTAAAATAAACTGAGTGCTGAGTTATCCACCACCAGTTCTTACTCTTGCACCAACCTTGACTTTCAGACAGTCATTGACAAACAGATATTGCATAATTTCAATATCAAAATAGAAACAAAGCAAGAAAAACTTCCTTCCTTGTACTGGATTCCTAAGCTTCACCAAACACCAATCAAGTCACGATTCATAGCTAATGCCAGCTCTAGCACCACCACTCACATATCTAAACTACTTACGGCTTGCCTTACAGCCGTTCGCAATCACGTTGTTAAATAGTGTGAAAAAGTGTACACAAATTCTGGAATGAACATTTTTTGGTCTATTACAAATTCTTCAGAAGTCTTAGACAAGTTTCGTACATTAAACTTTCATTACTCTGCAGTTAATACTAACGATTTCTCTACGCTGTACACTTCTTTACCTCATGATTTAATTAAGACTAAATTGATAGCTCTTATTGAGAAAACATTTGCTCGAGAGCAATGGCTATATGTTGCATGTCATGAAAGTAATGCATGTTGTACCAACACTTCTTTAGAAAAGTTTACTATGTGGACTTGCACGGATGTTTGTGAAGCTTTACGTTTTATATTAGACAATATTTACATAAAATGCGGTGATACTTTATTTAGACAAGTAATTGGTATGGGAACCAACTGTGCACCATTAATTGCAGATTTGTTTTATACTGCTTTGATCGTGATTTCATGTTAACTTTATCCCCTTCAAACCCAAGAACTTGCATTGCTTTAAAATTACACGCTGACCGGACAGGTCGGTGAGACTACATGAAAACAGTGACTTAAAGCCATTATTGGACAGTAGCTGTTGGATTTCTTGTCTCTTCAGCTCTCCAGTCGTACCCTATATAAGTGGGACAACTTGAGCAGTCTCCATACCCTTTACGTGAGGTTGCCCAGTAGGTATAACATCGGGATTTTTTGTACCTTTATCATATATAATATGTCAACTGCGGATAAATCCTCGGCGTTTATGATATGTTTTTAAACGTATCAACTCTAAACAATACTACGTTTTATTTTGTTGATTTTCTAAAATTCTATTATTTCTTCCGTATTATTTACATTTAACTATTGACACTTTTGGCATATATCGTCATGGCATTTATGACGTCATTATATTGTTCTTATAATATATCAGCGCTTGTACTGCTTCATTTTATTTGAAACTATTCTCTCATTTGGAATTTTTTGGCTGCCGAGGCTTTTATCTACAGTACATACTGTACATATGTTGTTTTATTACTAGTTTTCATGTATGTACATCAATTCATTATATCTATTTTAACATGCGATGCAGGTGCTTACTGTTAGTTGTTTCACTTTGACGGGCTATTTTTATTTACACTGTTTGTCTGATAGAAAAACCTCCAGGAAGTGCGAGGTTGGAGCGCTCCAAAAAACAGGTTTAAGCACCACAGTTGGCCCTTTTGCCGACTGACAGTTCCAAGGCGGTAACTTATGGTTTTTCTTTTCGTGTGTTATGTCTCGTTTTTTGTCTCATTTACATTTACCTTGTTTGCCTTGTCTGCAGGTAAGTTCAATGTAAATATATGTGAATATTTTGACAGGATCTTTTCTTATTTATCTATTTAGTGAACATCGTTGGCGTAGTTTACTTCAAGTCATTTATCTAGACAGCTTCAATACAGGCTCAGTGTTTATACAACACCTATAGAACTCACTTTTTATGTCATCAAATTAACTAGCGCAAAGTGATCGGTTTTAAGTTATGGTCTATACAAACTGAGTTCTGAATCGTCGAGGTATCGCAGATGAACAGTTACTATTGTTCAGACTATCTCTGGTTCTCGAAGTAGATGTTTATCCAATAAAGTTGTATAAATATATACGATATTGACAGCCTCTGATTGCAACCATACAGTGCAATTATGAGGAGAAAAATACAAAACGTCGACGTACGATGAGGAGTTGGAGTTGAATGTTTGAGTTATATAACAGAGGAGCCAAGTGTGAATAACATGTTTGAACGATTTGCAATGTGTACTTGATTAACAAGGCTATCGTTATGTGATCGTGTCAAGTGATATGTTCATCACTTCAATATGAAAGTTACAAAGACCATGCATATAGGTAACATCTACGATGATATGTTTAAATATAACAGTACTCTTGAATAACTAAATAACTTGTCTTACACTAAGCTCATGACATTATAAATAGTCCTAAACAATAGCTTATGTTGTATGTTTTTTTTTTCTTTTTTTTTCCCGACTATAATCGTTGAAAGATGAACCTTAACAAATTTCTGACTGGATTAAGTGACTCATCACAGATAGGCTGGAACATCTCACTATATTTAATTGTTTCACAGGAAGATGACTTAAACACATGCTGTACAAGTTCTACAAAATAAACACTTGCAACCTTAGATTCAATCACATCAGCCATGCCCCACCTCTTGTATGTGTTGAACTTTTTTCCAGCTACAACAACAATAAGTGGGAGGTGTTTCCAGCCAAGAGGAGGAGATCTACAGTACTGTTTTGTGGTTTTCTGAAACAGTGTGTCAAGGCGTTGTCATGACATTAAAAAATGGTCGGTATACGGCCAGAAGAAATTCACCCTGAGGACGCATCTATAATTAGCTGATTCCCTGTTTCAGGTCACCCCCACCCTCTAGATGGAGAAACAACTTAATAATTTTGCCTTAAGCATATTATTATTTGTATGTTTTATATGATGCATGGCGGTAAGAGTGTATGAACTGTGCATTGCTTATGTCGTATTTGGCATAGAACTTGCATAATATCTTCGCTTTCTGAGGGCGTGAATCACTTAAAATGATGGTCTTTAAATACCGAGCTCTTAATCGTCGGGGAATCAGAACATATTGGTACCATCGTTTATACTTACCTCTTCTTCTAACTTCTTCTCGTTTGCTAGGCGCTGTTAAAAAAATAAAATAAAGAGGAATAAGTTATTATATGACAGTGGTGTGCTATAATCCATCCTAGAAATGTAGAATATAACATAAAGAACACGGGTTTAGTGAACATCGTTGGCGGAGAGGTACTTTAAGTAATTTTTCTAGACAGCTACAATATAGGCTCATTGTTTTTAGCAAATGTACAGAACTCACTATTTATGTCATCAAATAAACTGGCGCAATGTGATCGGTTTTAAGTTATGGTCTATAAAAACTAAGTTCTGAATCGTCGAGGTATCACAGATGAACTGTTACCATTGTTCAGACTAACTCTGGTTCTCGAAGTAGATGTTTATCCAGCAAATTGTATAACACTAAAGGATAGTGACAGCCTCTAGTTGCAACCATACAGTGCAATTATGAGGGGACAAAACACAACGTCGACGTAAGATGAGGAGTTGAAGTTGAATGTTTGAGTTATATAACAGAGGAGCCAAGTGTGAATACCATGTTTGAACGATTTACAATGTGTACATTATTAACTAAGCTATCGCTATGTAATCGTGTCAAGTGATATGTTAACCACTTCAATATGAATGTTACAAAGACAATGCATATAGGTAACATATACGTTGCCATATTTTTATATATCAACACTCTTGAATAACTAAATGACTTGCCTTACAATTACCTCATGACATGATAGATAGACCTAGACAATAGTTTATGTTCTATGATGTTTTTTCTCTATTTTCCGAACTATAATCAATGAAAGAAGGACCTTATTAAATTTCTGACAGGAACAAATGACCCATCACAGATAGGCTTGAAAATTTCACTATATAAAATTGTTTCACAGGAACATGACTTAAACACATGCTGTAAAAGTCCTACAGAACAAACACTTGCAAGCTTAGATTCAGTCAATTCAGCCATGCCCCACCTCTTAACAATATATTTTTGGCATTAGGGTTATGTAACGAAATCTGTATGTGTTGATCTTTTTTTTCCACCGACAACAACAATAAGTGGGAGGTGTTTCCAGCCAAAAGGAAGACATCTACAGTTCTGCTTTGTGTTTTTATGAAACATTGTGTCAAGGCGTTGTCCTGAGATTAAAAAAATGGTCGGGATGCGGCCAGAAGAAATTCACCCTGATGACGCACCTATAATTAGCTGATTCCCTGCTTCAGTTCACCCCCACCCTCTAGATGAAGAAACAACTTAATAATTTCGCCTTACGCATATTATTATTTGTATGTATTATATGATGCATGACGGTAAGAATGTATGAACTTGTCATTGCTTATGTCGTATTTGGCGTAGAACTTGCATAATATCTACGCTTTCTGAGGCCGTGTATCACTTAAAATGATGGTCTATAAATACTGAGCTCTTAATCGTCGGGGAATCAGAACATATTAGTACAATCGTTTATACTTACCTCTTCTTCAAACTTCTTCTCGTTTGCTAGGCGCTGTTAAAAAACAAATAAAGAGGAATAAGTTACTATATGACAGTGGTGGGCTCTAATCAATCCTAGAAATGTAGAATATGACATAAAGAACACGGGTTAAGTGAACATTGTTGGCGTTGAGGTACTTCAAGTATTTTTTTCTAGACAGCTACAATAAAGGCTCAGTGTTTTTAGAAAATGTACAGAACTCATTATTTATGTCATCAAATTAACTAGCGCAAAGTGATCGGTTTTAAGTTATGGTCTATAAAAACTGAGTTCTGAATCTTCGATGTATCGCAGATGAACTGTTACTATTGTTCAGACTAACTCTGGTTCTCGAAGTAGATGTTTATCCAATAAAGTTATATAACTATAAACGATACTGACAACCTCTGATTGCAACCAAACAGTGCTATTATGAGGAGAAAAAACAAAAAGTCGACGTAAGATGAGGAGTTGGAGTTGAATGTTTGAGTTATATAACAGAAGATCCAAGTGTGAATAACTTGTTTGAACGGTTTACAATGTGTACTTTATTAACTAAGCTATCGTTATGTGATCGTGTCAAGTGATCTGTTCATCACTTCAATATGAAAGTTACAAAGACCATGCATATTGGTAACATCTACGATGACATGTTCAAATATAACAATACTCTTGAATAACTAAATAACTTGTCTTACACTTAGCTCTTGACATGATAAATAGACCTAGACAATAGCTTATGTTGTATGTTTGTTCTTCTCATTTTTCCCGACTATATTCGTTGAAAGAAGAACCTTAACAAATTTCTGACTGGAACGAATGACCCATCACAGATAGGCTGGACAATCTTACTATATAAAATTGTTTCACAGGAACATGACTTAATCCCATGCTGTAAAAGTTCTACAGAACAAACACTTGCAAGCTTAGATTCAATCAATTCAGCCATGCCTCCCCCTCCCCCTTAACAATGTACTTTTGGCATTAGGGTTATGCAACGAAATCTGTATGTGTTGATCTTATTTCCAGCTACAATAACAATAAGTGGGGTGTCTTTCCAGCCAAGAGGAAGAGATCTACAGTACTGTTTTTTTTTATGAAACAGTGTGTCAAGGTGTTGTCATGAAATTAAACAATTGTTCGGGATACAGCCAGAAGAACTTCACCCTGATGACGCACCTATAATTAGCTGATTCCGTGCTTCAGTTCACCCCAACCCTCTAGATGGAGAAACAACTTAATAATTTCGCCTTACGCATATTATTATGTGTATGTATTATATGATGCATGACGGTAAGAATGTATGAATGTTTCATTGCTTATGTCGTATTTGGCATAAAACTTGCATAATATCTACGCTTTCTGAGGGCGTGTATCACTTAAAATGATGGTCTATAAATACTGAGCTCTTAATCGTCGTGGAATCAGAACATATTGGTACCATCGTTTATACTTACCTCTTCATCTAACCTCTCGTTTGCTAGGCGCTGTTATAAAACAAATAAAGAGGAATAAGTTACTATATGAGAGTGGTAGGCTCTTATCAATCCTAGAAATGTAGAATATTACATAAAGAACAAAGGTTAATTGAACATCGTTGGCGTAGATGTACTTTAAGTATTTTTTTCTAGACAGCTACAATACAGGCTCGGTGTTTTTAGAAAATGTACAGAACTCATTATTCATGTCATCAAATTAACAAGCGCAAAGTGATCGGTTTTAAGTTATGGTCTATACAAACTGAGTTCTGAATCGTCGAGGTATCGCAGATAAACGGTTACTATTGTTCAGACTAAATCTGGTTCTCAAAGTAGATGTTTATCCAATAAAGTTGTATAACACTATACGACAGTGACTGCCTCTGATTGCAACCATACTGTGCAATTATGCGGAGAAAAAACAAAACGTCGACGTAAGATGAGGAGTTGAAGTTGAATGTTTGAGTTATATAACAAAGAAGCCAAGTGTGAATAACATGTTTAAACGATTTACAATGTGTACTTTATTGACTAAGCCATCGTTATGTGATCGTGTCAAGTGATATGTTAATCACTTCAATATGAAAGTTACAAAGACGATGCATATAGGTAACATCTACGATGTCATATTTAAAAATAACAACATTCTTGAATAACTAAATAACTTGCCTTACAATTACCTCATGACATGATAGATAGACCTAGACAATAGCTTATGTTGTATGTTTGTTCTTCTCTTTTTTCCGAACTATAATCGATCAAAGAAGGACCTTAATAAATTTCTGACAGGAACAAGTGACCCATCACAGATAGGCTGGAAAAATTCACTATGTTAAATTGTTTCACAGGAACATGACTTAAACACATGCTGTAAAAGTCCTACAGAAGAAACACTCGCAAGCTTAGATTCAGTCAATTCAGCCATGCCCCACCTCTTAACAATGCCTTTTTAACATATGGGTTATGTCACGAAATCTGTATGTGTTGATCTTTTTTTCCAGCTACAACAACAATAAGTGGGAGGTGTTTCCAGCCAAGAGAAAGAGATATACAGTACTGTTTTGTGTTTTTATTAAACAGTGTGTCAAGGCGTTGTCATGACATTAAAAAAATGGCCGGGATACGGCCAGAAGAAATGCACCCTGATGACGCACCTATAAATAGCTGATTCCCTGCTTCAGTTCACCACCACCCTCTAGATGGAGAAACAGCTTAATAATTTCGCCTTACGCATATTATTATGTGTATGTATTATATGATGCATGACGGTAAGAATGTATGAACTTGTCATTGCTTATGTCGTATTTGGCATAGAACTTGCATAATATCTACGCTATCTGAGGACGTGTATCACTTAAAAATGATGGTCTATAAATACTGAGCTCTTAATCGTCGGGGAATCAGAACATATTGGTACAGTCGTTTAAACTTACCTCTTCTTCTAACTTCCTCTCGTTTGCTAGGCGCTGTTAAAAAACAAATAAAGAGGAATAAGTTACTATATGGCAGTGGTGGACACTAAGCAATCCTAGAAATGTAGAATATTACATAAAGAACACGGGTTAAGTGAACATCGTTGGCGTAGAGGTACTTCATGATTTTTTTCTAGACAGCTACAATACAGGCTCAGTGTTTGTAGAAAATATACAGAACTTATTATTTATGTCATCAAATAAACTAGCGCAAAGTGATCGGTTTTAAGTTATGGTCTATAAAATCTGAGTTCTGTATCGTCGAGAGTATCGCAGATGAACTGTTACCATTGTTCGGACTAACTCTGGTTCTCGAAGTAGATGTTTTATCCAATAAAGTTGTATAACACTATACGATAGTGACTGCCTCTGATTGCAACCATACTGTGCAATTATGCGGAGAAAAAACAAAACGTCGACGTAAGATGAGGAGTTGAAGTTGAATGTTTGAGTTATATAACAAAGGAGCCAAGTGTGAATAACATGTTTAAATGATTTACAATGTGTACTTTATTGACTAAGCTATCGTTATGTGATCGTGTCAAGTGATATGTTAATCACTTCAATATGAAAGTTACAAAGACGATGCATATAGGTAACATCTACGATGCCATATTTAAAAATAACAACATTCTTGAATAACTAAATAACTTGCCTTACAATTACCTCATGACATGATAGATAGACCTAGACAATAGCTTATGTGGTATGTTTGTTCTTCTCTTTTTTCCGAACTATAATCGATGAAAGAAGGACCTTAATAAATTTCTGACAGGAACAAGTGACCCATCACAGATAGGCTGGAAAATTTCACTATGTTAAATTGTTTCACAGGAACATGACTTAAACACATGCTGTAAAAGTCCTACAGAAGAAACATTTGCAAGCTTAGATTCAGTCAATTCAGCCATGCCCCACCTCTTAACAATGTCTTTTTAACATTAGGGTTATGTAACGAAATCTGTATGTGTTGATCTTTTTTTCCAGCTACAACAACAATAAGTGGGAGGTGTTTCCAGCCAAGAGGAAGAGATATACAGTACTGTTTTGTGTTTTTATTAAACAGTGTGTCAAGGCGTTGTCATGACATTAAAAAGAATGGTCGGGGTACGGCCAGAAGAAATGCACCCTGATGACGCACCTATAAATAGCTGATTCCCTGCTTCAGTTCACCACCACCCTCTAGATGGAGAAACAGCTTAATAATTTCGCCTTACGCATATTATTACGTGTATGTATTATATGATGCATGACGGTAAGAATGTATGAACTTGTCATTGCTTATGTCGTATTTGGCATAGAACTTGCATAATATCTACGCTTTCTGAGGGCGTGTATCACTTAAAAATGATGGTCTATAAATACTGAGCTCTTAATCGTCGGGGAATCAGAACATATTGGTACAGTTGTTTATACCTACCTCTTCTTCTAACTTCCTCTCGTTTGTTAGGCGCTGTTAAAAAACAAATAAAGAGGAATAAGTTACTATATGGCAGTGGTGGACACTAATCAATCCTAGAAATGTAGAATATTACATAAAGAACACGGGTTAAGTGAACATCGTTGGCGTAGAAGTACTTCATGAATTTTTTCTAGACAGCTACAATACAGGCTCAGTGTTTTTAGAAAATATACAGAACTCATTATTTATGTCATCAAATAAACTAGCGCAAAGTGATCGGTTTTAAGTTATGGTCTATAAAATCTGAGTTCTGTATCGTCGAGAGTATCGCAGATGAACTGTTACCATTGTTCGGACTAACACTGGTTCTCGAAGTAGATGTTTTATCCAATAAAGTTGTAAAACACTATACGATAGTGACTGCCTCTGATTGCAACCATACTGTGCAATTATGCGGAGAAAAACAAAACGTCGACGTAAGATGAGGAGTTGAAGTTGAATGTTTGAGTTATATAACAAAGGAGCCAAGTGTGAATAACATGTTTAAACGATTTACAATGTGAACTTTATTGACTAAGCCATCGTTATGTGATCGTGTCAAGTGATCTGTTCATCACTTCAATATGAAAGTTACAAAGACGATGCATATAGGTAACATTTACGATGCCATATCTAAAAATAACAACATTCTTGAATAACTAAATAACTTGCCTTACAATTACCTCATGACATGATAGATAGACCTAGACAATAGCTTATGTTGTATGTTTGTTCTTCTCTTTTTTCCGAACTATAATCGATGAAAGAAGGACCTTAATAAATTTCTGACAGGAACAAGTGACCCATCACAGACAGGCTGGAAAATTTCACTATGTTAAATTGTTTCCCAGGAACATGACTTAAACACATGCTGTAAAAGTCCTACAGAACAAACACTTGCAAAGTTAGATTCAGTCAATTCAGCCATGCCCCACCTCTTAACAATGGCTTTTTTACATTAGGGTTATGTAACGAAATCTGTATGTGTTGATCTTTTTTTCCAGCTACAACAACAATAAGTGGGAGGTGTTTCCAGCCAAGAGGATGAGATCTGCAGTATTGTTTTGTGTTTTTATGAAACATCGTGTCAAGGCGTTGTCATGACATAACAACCATGGTCGGGATACAGCCAGAAGAAATGCACCCTGATGACGCACCTATAAATAGCTGATTCCCTGCTTCAGTTCACCCCCACCCTCTAGATGGAGAAACAGCTTAATAATTTCGCCTTACGCATGTTATTATTTGCATGTATTATATGATGCATGACGGTAAGAATTATGAACTTGTCATTGCTTATGTCGTATTTGGCATATAACTTGCATAATATCTATGCTTTCCGAGGGCGTTTATCACAAAAAATGATGGTCTCTAAATACCGAGCTCTTCATCGTCGGGGAATCAGAACATATTGGTACCATCGTTTATACTTACCTCTTCTTCTAACTTCTTCTCGTTTGCTAGGCGCTGATAAAAACAAATAAAGAGGAATAAGTTACTATATGACAGTGGTGGGCTATAATCAATCCTAGAAATGTAGAATATTACATAAAGAACACGGGTTAAGTGAACATCGTTGGCGTAGAGGTACTTCAAGTAATTTTTCTAGACAGCTACAATACAGGCTCAGTGTTTTTAGAAAATGTACAGAACTCATTATTTATGTCATCAAATTAACTAGCGCAAAGTGATCGGTTTTAAGTTATGATCTATACAAACTGAGTTCTGAATCGTCGAGGTATCGCAGATGAACTGTTACTATTGTTCAGACTAACTCTGGTTCTCGAAGTTGATGTTTATCCAATAAAGTTGTAAAACACTATACGATAGTGACAGCCTCTGATTGCAACCATACAGTGCAATTATGAGGAGAAATAAAACAACGTCGACGTACGATTAGGAGTTGAAGTTGAATGTTTGAATTATATAACAGAGGAGCCAAGTGTGAATAACATGTTTAAACGATTTACAATGTGTACTTTTTTTTACTAAGCTTTCGTTATGTGATCGTGTCAAGTGATATGTTCATAACTTCAATTTGAATGTTACAAAGACCATGCATATAGGTAACATCTAAGATGACATGTTTAAATATAACAATTCTCTTGAATAACTAAATAACTTGTCTTACACTTAGTTCATGACATGATAAATAGACATAGACAATAGTTTATGTTGTGTGTTTGTTCTTCTCTTTTTTCCCGACTTTAATCGTTAAAAGAAGAACCTTAACAATTGTCTGATTGGAACCAGTGACCCATCACAGATAGGCTGGAAAATCTCTCTATAATAAATCGTTTCACAGGAACATGATTTAAACCCATGCTGTAAATGTTCTACAGAACAAACACTTGCAAGCTTAGATTCAATCTATTTAGCCATGCCCTCTTCTCTTAACAATGTATCTTTTTTCCATTAGGGTTATGTAACGAAATCTGTAAGTGTTGATCTCTTTTTCAAGCTACATCAACAATAAGTGGGAGGTGTTTCCAGCCAAGAGGAAGACATCTCCAGTACTGTTTTGTGTTTTTAGGAAACAGTGTGTCAAGGCGTTGTCATGAGATTAAAAATTGGTCGGGATACGGCCAGAAAGACATCACCCTGATGACGCACCTATAATTAGCTGATTCTCTGCTTCAGTTTACACCCACCCGCTAGATGGAGAAACAGCTTAATAACTTCGCCTTACGCATATTATTATGTGTATGTATTATATGATGCATGACGGTAAGAATGTATGAACTTTTCATTGCTTATGTCGTGTTTGGCATAGAACTTGCATAATATCTACGCTTTCTGAGGGCATGTATCACCTAAAATGATGGTCTATAAACACCGAGCTCTTAATCGTCGGGGAATCAGAACATATTGGTACCATCGTTTCTACTTACCTCTTCTTCAAACTTCTTCTCGTTTGCTAGGCGCTGTTAAAAAACAAATAAAGAGGCATAACTTACTGTATGACAGTGGTGGGCTCTAAACAATTCTTAAAATGTTAAATATTATATAAAGAACACGGCTTAAGTGAACATCGTTGGCGTAGAGGTACTTCAAGTCATTTTTCTAGACAGCTACAATTCAGGTTCAGTGTTTTTAGAAAATGTATAGAACTCACTATTTATGTCATCAAATTAACTAGCGCAAAGTATAGGTGTTAAGTTATGGTCTATAAAACGCGGTATCGTAGATGAACTGTTGCTATTGTTCAGACTAACTCTGGTTCTCGAAGTAGATGTTTACCCAGCAAATATGTATAACACTATACGATAGTGACAGCCTCTAATTGCAACCATAGAGTAAAATTATAAGGAGAAAAAACAAAACGTCGACGTAAGATGGGGATTTGAAGTTGAATGGCTGAGTTATATAACAGTGGAGCCAAGTGTGAATAACGTGTTTGAACGATCAACAATGTGTACTTAAATATCCAAGCTATCGTTATGTGATCGTGTTAAGTGATATGTTCATCACTTTAATATGAATGTTACAAAGACCGTGCATATCGGTAACATATACGTTGACATATTTAAATATAACAACACTCTTGAATAACTAAATAACTTGTCTTACACTTAGCTCATGACATGATAGATAGACCTAGACAATGGATTATTTTGTATGTTTGTGCTTCTCCTTTTTCCCGACTACAATCGTTGAAAGAAGAACCTTCACAAATTTCTGACAGCACCAAGCGACCCATCACAGATAGGCTGGAAAATCTCACTATATAAACTTGTTTCACAGGAACATGACTTAATCCCATGGCGTAAAAGTCCTTCAGAACAAAAACTTGCAAGCATAGATTCAGTCAATTCAGCCATGCCCCCCCCCCCCCCTTAACAATGTCTTTTTTCCATTAGGGTTATGTAACGAAATCTATATTTGTTGATTATTTTTCCAGCTACAACAACAATAAGTGGGGGGTGTTTCCAGCTGAGAGGAAGAGATCTACAGTACTTTTTTGTTTTGTTTTTTATGAAACAGTGTGTCAAGGTGTGGTCATAAGATCAAAAATCTGGTCGGGATACAGTCAGAAGAACTTCACCCTTATGACGCACCTATAACTAGCTGATTCCGTGCTTCAATTCACACCCGCCCTCTAGATGGAGAAACATCTTAATAATTTCCCATTACGCGTATTTTCATTTGTATGTATTATATGATAATATAATTATATGATCATTGAAAGAAGGACCTGAACACATCTCTGACAGGAACAAGTCACCCATCACAGATAAGCTGGAAAATCTCACTATATAAAATTGTTTCACAGGAACATTACTTAAACCCATGCCGTAAAAGTCCTACCGAACAAACACGTGCAAGCAAAGGTTCAGTCAATTCAGCCATGCCCCCCCCCCCCCCTAACAATGTATTTTTGGCATTAGGGTTATGTAACGAAATCTGTAGGTGTTGATCCTTTTTCCAGCTACAACAACAATAAGTGGGAGGTGTTTCCAGCCAGACGAATAGATCTACAGTACTTTTTTGTGTTTTTTTATGAAACAGTGTGTCAAGGTGTTGTCATGAGATTAAAAATATTGATCGGGATACAGCCAGAAGAACTTCACCCTGATGACGCACCTATAATTAGCTGATTTCGTGCTTCAGTTCACCCCAACCCTCTAGATGGAGAAACATCGTAATAATTTCCCTTACGCTTATTTTTTATGTATTATATGATACATGACGGTAAGAATGTATGGACTTTTCATTGCTTATGTCGTATTTGCCATATAACTTGCATAATATGTACGCTTTCTGAGGGCGTGTATCACTTAAAATGCTGATCTATAAATACCGAGCTCCTAATGGTCGGGGAACCAGAACATATTGGTACCATCGTTTATACTTACCTCTTCTTCAAACTTCTTCTCGTTTTTTAGGCGCTGTTAAAAACAAATAAAGAGAAATAAGTTACTATATGACAGTGGTGGGCTCTAATCAATCCTAGAAACGTAGAATATTACATAAAGAACACGGCTAAAGTGAACATCGTTGGCGTAGAGGTACTTCAAGACATTTTTCTAGACAGCTACAATGAAGGCTCAGTGTTTTTCGAAAATGTACATAACTCATTATTTATGTCATCAAATTAACTAGCGCAAAGTGATCGGTTTTAAGTTATGGTCTATAAAAACTGAGTTCTGAATCGTCCAGGTATCGCAGATGAACTGTTACCATTGTTCAGAGTAACTCTGCTTCTCAAAGTAGATGTTTATCCAGCAAATTTTATATCACTATACGATAGTTTGAGCCTCTAATTGCAACCATACAGTGCAATTATGAGGAGAAAAAACACAACGTCGACGTAAGATGAGGAGTTGAAGTTGAATGTTTGAGTTATATAACAGAGGAGCGAAGTGTGAATAACATGTTTGAACGATTTACAATGTAATCTTTATTAACTAAGCTATCGTAATGTGATCGTGTCAAGTGATATGTTAATCACTTCAGTATGAATGTTACAAAGACCATGCATATAGGTAACATCTACGTTGACATGTTTAAATATAACAATGCTCTTGAATAACTAAATAACTTGTCTTACACTTAGTTCATGACATGATAAATAGACCTAGACAATAGCTTATGTTGTATGTTTGTTCTTCTCTTTTTTCCCGACTTTAATCGTTAAAAGAAGAACCTTAACAATTGTCTGATTGGAACCAGTGACCCATCACAGATAGGCTGGAAAATCTCTCTATAATAAATTGTTTCACAGGAACATGATTTAAACCCATGCTGTAAATGTTCTACAGAACAAACACTTGCAAGCTTAGATTCAATCTATTTAGCCATGCCCTCTTCTCTTAACAATGTATTTTTTTCCATTAGGGTTATGTAACGAAATCTGTATGTGTTGATCTCTTTTTCAAGCTACATCAACAATAAGTGGGAGGTGTTTCCAGCCAAGAGGAAGACATCTCCAGTACTGTTTTGTGTTTTTAGGAAACAGTGTGTCAAGGCGTTGTCATGAGATTAAAAATTGGTCGGGATACGGCCAGAAAGACATCACCCTGATGACGCACCTATAATTAGCTGATTCCCTGCTTCAGTTTACCCCCACCCGCTAGATGGAGAAACAGCTTAATAACTTCGCCTTACGCATATTATTATGTGTATGTATTATATGATGCATGACGGTAAGAATGTATGAACTTTTCATTGCTTATGTCGTGTTTGGCATAGAACTTGCATACTATCTACGCTTTCTGAGGGCATGTATCACCTAAAATGATGGTCTATAAACACCGAGCTCTTAATCGTCGGGGAATCAGAACATATTGGTACCATCGTTTCTACTTACCTCTTCTTCAAACTTCTTCTCGTTTGCTAGGCGCTGTTAAAAAACAAATAAAGAGGCATAACTTACTGTATGACAGTGGTGGGCTCTAAACAAATCTTAAAATGTTAAATATTATATAAAGAACACGGCTTAAGTGAACATCGTTGGCGTATAGGTACTTCAAGTCATTTTTCTAGACAGCTACAATTCAGGTTCAGTGTTTTTAGAAAATGTATAGAACTCACTATTTATGTCATCAAATTAACTAGCGCAAAGTATAGGTGTTAAGTTATGGTCTATAAAACGCGGTATCGTAGATGAACTGTTGCTATTGTTCAGACTAACTCTGGTTCTCGAAGTAGATGTTTACCCAGCAAATATGTATAACACTATACGATAGTGACAGCCTCTAATTGCAACCATAGAGTAAAATTATGAGGAGAAAAAACAAAACGTCGACGTAAGATGGGGATTTGAAGTTGAATGGCTGAGTTATATAACAGTGGAGCCAAGTGTGAATAACGTGTTTGAACGATCAACAATGTGTACTTAAATATCCAAGCTATCGTTATGTGATCGTGTTAAGTGATATGTTCATCACTTTAATATGAATGTTACAAAGACCGTGCATATCGGTAACATATACGTTGACATATTTAAATATAACAACACTCTTGAATAACTAAATAACTTGTCTTACACTTAGCTCATGACATGATAGATAGACCTAGACAATGGATTATTTTGTATGTTTGTGCTTCTCCTTTTTCCCGACTACAATCGTTGAAAGAAGAACCTTCACAAATTTCTGACAGCAACAAGCGACCCATCACAGATAGGCTGGAAAATCTCACTATATAAACTTGTTTCACAGGAACATGACTTAATCCCATGGCGTAAAAGTCCTTCAGAACAAAAACTTGCAAGCATAGATTCAGTCAATTCAGCCATGCCCCCCCCCCCCTTAACAATGTCTTTTTTCCATTAGGGTTATGTAACGAAATCTATATTTGTTGATTATTTTTCCAGCTACAACAACAATAAGTGGGGGGTGTTTCCAGCTGAGAGGAAGAGATATACAGTACTGTTTTGTGTTTTTATGAAACAATGTGTCAAGGCGTTGTCATGAGATTAAAGAAAAATGGTCGGGATACGGCTAGAAGAAATTCACCCTGATGACGCACCTATAATTAGCTGATTCCCTGCTTCAGTTCACTCCACCCTCTAGATGGAGAAACAACTTAATAATTTCGACTTACGTATATTATTATTTGTATGTATATAATATGATGCATGACGGTAAAAATGTACAAACATTTCATTGCTTATGTCGTATTTGGCATAGCACTTGCATAATATCTACGCTTTCTGAGGGCGTGTATCACTTAAAATAATGGTCTATAAATACCGAGCTCTTAATCGTCCGGGAATCAGAACATTCTGGTACCATCGTTTATACTTACCTCTTCTTCAAACTTTCTCTCGTTTGCTAGGCGCTGTTAAAAAAACAAATAAAGAGGAATAAGTTTCTATATGACAGTGGTGTGCTCTAATCAATCCTACAAATGTAGAATATTACATACAGAACACGGGTTAATTGAACATGTTGGCGTAGAGGTACTTCAAGTAATTTTTATAGACAGCTTCAATCCAGGCTCAGTGTGTTTTAGAAAATGTACAGAACTCATTATATATGTCATCAAATTAACTAGCGCAAAGTGATCGGTTTTAAGTTATGGTCTATAAAAACTGAGTTCTGAATCGTCGAGGTATCGCAGATGAACTGTTACCATTGTTCAGACTCTTGTTCTCGAAGTAGATGTTTATCCAATAAAGTTGAATAATACTATACGATAGTGACAGTTTCTGATTGCAACCAGACAGAGCAATTATAAGGAGAAAAAACAAAACGTAGACGTAAGATAAGGAGTTGAAGTTGAATGTTTAAGTTATATAACAGAGGAGCCAATGGTAAATAACATTTTTGAACGAATTACAATGTGTACTTTATTAACTAAGCTATCGTTATGTGATCGTGTCAAGTGATATGTTAATCACTTCAGTATGAATGTTACAAAGACCATGCATATAGGTAACATCTACGTTGACATGTTTAAATATAACAATTCTCTTAAATAACTAAATAACTTGTCTTACACTTAGCTCATGACATGATAAATAGACCTAGACAATAGCTTATGTTGTATGTTTGTTCTTCTCTTTTTCCCCGACTATAATCGTTGAAAGAAGAACTGTGACAAATTTCTGGCTTGAACAAGTTATCCATCAGAGATAGGCTGAAAAATCTCCCTTTTTTAAATTGTTTTACAATAACATGACTTAAACCCATGCTGTAAAAGTCCTACAGAAAAAAACTTGCAAGCTTAGATTCAATCAATTCAGCCATGCACCCCCCCCCCCCCTTAACAATGTCTTTTTTTCCATAAGGGTTATGTAACGAAATCTATATGTGTTGATTATTTTTCCAGCTACAACAACAACAAGTGGGGGTGTTTCCAGCTAAGAGGAAGAGATCTACAGTACTTTTTTTGTTTTGTTTTTTATGAAACAGTGTGTCAAGGTGTGGTCATAAGATCAAAAATCTGGTCGGGATACAATCAGAAGAACTTCACCCTTATGACGCACCTATAACTAGCTGATTCCGTGCTTCAATTCACACCCGTCCTCTAGATGGAGAAACATCTTAATAATTTCCCATTACGCGTATTTTCATTTGTATGTATTATATGATAATATAATTATATGATCATTGAAAGAAGGACCTGAACACATTTCTGACAGGAACAAGTCACCCATCACAGATAAGCTGGAAAATCTCACTATATAAAATTGTTTCACAGGAACATTACTTAAACCCATGCCGTAAAAGTCCTACCGAACAAACACGTGCAAGCAAAGATTCAGTCAATTCAGCCATGCCCCCCCACCCCCCCCCCGCTAACAATGTATTTTTGGCATTAGGGTTATGTAACGAAATCTGTAGGTGTTGATCCTTTTTCCAGCTACAACAACAATAAGTGGGAGGTGTTTCCAGCCAGACGAATAGATCTACAGTACTTTTTTGTCTGTTTTTTATGAAACAGTGTGTCAAGGTGTTGTCATGAGATTAAAATATTGATCGGGATACAGCCAGAAGAACTTCACCCTGATGACGCACCTATAATTAGCTGATTTCGTGCTTCAGTTCACCCCAACCCTCTAGATGGAGAAACTTCTTAATAATTTCGCTGTATGCATATTTTTTATGTATTATATGATACATGACGGTAAGAATGTATGAACTTTTCATTGTTTATGTCGTATTTGGCATATAACTTGCATAATATCTACGCTTTCTGAGGGCGTGTATCACTTAAAATAATGGTCTATAAATACCGAGCTCTTATTCGTCGGAGAATCAGAACATATTGATAACATCGTTTAAACTTACCTCTTCTTCTAACTTCTTCTCGTTTGATAGGCGCTGTTAAAAACAAATAATGAGGAATAAGTTACTATATGACAGTGGTGGGCTCTAATTAATCCTAGAAATGTAGAATATTACATGAAGAACACGGGTTAAGTGAACATCGTTGGCGTAGAGGTACTTCAAGTATTTTTTCTAGACAGCTACAATACAGGCTCAGCGTTTTTTAGAAAATGTACAGAAGTCATTATTTATGTCATCAAATTAACAAGCGCAAAGTGATCGGTTTAAAGTTATGGTCTATAAAAAACTGAGTTCTGAATCGTCGAGGTATCGCAGATGAACTGTTACTATTGTTCAGACAAACTCTTGTTCTCGAAGTAGATGTATAACACAATACGATAGTGAAAGACTCTAAATGCAACCATGCAGTGCAATTATGAGGAGAAAAAACAAAACGTCGACGTCAGATGAGGAGTTGAAGTTGAATGTTATAAACAGAAGAGCCATGTGTGAATAACATGTTTGAACGATTTACAATGTGTACTTTATTCACTAAGCTATCGTTATGTGATCGTGTCAAGTGATATGTTAATCACTTCAACATGAAAGTAACAAAGATAATGCATATAGGTAACATCTACGATGACATGTTTAAATAAAACAATACTATTGAATAACTAAATAACTTGGCTTACACTTAGCTCATGACATGATAAATAGACCTAAACAATAGCTTATGTTGAATGTTTGTTCTTCTCTTGTTTCCTGACTATAATCTTTGAAAGAAGAACCTTAACACATTTCTGAGTGGAACAAGTGACCCATCACAGATAGGCTGGAAAATCTATCTATATACAATTGCTTCACAGGAACATGACTTAAACCCATGCTGTAAAATTCCTACAGAACAAAAACTTGCAAGCTTAGATTCAATCAATTCAGCAATGCCCCCCCCCCCCCCCTTATCAATGTATTTTTTCCTATTAGGGCTATGTAACGAAATCTGTATGTGTTGATCTTTTTTCCAGCTACAACAACGATAAATGGGAGGTGTTTTCAGCCAAGAGGAAGATATCTACAGTACTGTTTTGTGTTTTTATGAAACAATGTGTCAAGGCGTTGTCATGAGATTAAAGAAAAATGGTCGGGATACGGCTAGAAGAAATTCACCCTGATGACGCACCTATAATTAGCTGATTCCCTGCTTCAGTTCACTCCACCCTCTAGATGGAGAAACAACTTAATAATTTCGACTTACGCATATTATTATTTGTATGTATATAATATGATGCATGAGGGTAAAAATGTACAAACATTTCATTGCTTATGTCGTATTTGGCATAGCACTTGCATAATATCTACGCTTTCTGAGGGCGTGTATCACTTAAAATAATGGTCTATAAATACCGAGCTCTTAATCGTCCGGGAATCAGAACATTCTGGTACCATCGTTTATACTTACCTCTTCTTCAAACTTTCTCTCGTTTGCTAGGCGCTGTTAAAAAAACAAATAAAGAGGAATAAGTTTCTATATGACAGTGGTGGGCTCTAATCAATCCTACACATGTAGAATATTACATACAGAACACGGGTTAATTGAACATGTTGGCGTAGAGGTACTTCAAGTAATTTTTATAGACAGCTTCAATCCAGGCTCAGTGTGTTTTAGAAAATGTACAGAACTCATTATATATGTCATCAAATTAACTAGCGCAAAGTGATCGGTTTTAAGTTATGGTCTATAAAAACTGAGTTCTGAATCGTCGAGGTATCGCAGATGAACTGTTACCATTGTTCAGACTCTTGTTCTCGAAGTAGATGTTTATCCAATAAAGTTGAATAACACTATACGATAGTGACAGTTTCTGATTGCAACCAGACAGAGCAATTATAAGGAGAAAAAACTAAACGTAGATGTAAGATAAGGAGATGAAGTTGAATGTTTAAGTTATATAACAGAGGAGCCAATGGTAAATAACATTTTTGAACGAATTACAATGTGTACTTTATTAACTAAGCTATCGTTATGTGATCGTGTCAAGTGATAGGTTATTCACTTCAGTATGAATGTTACAAAGACCATGCATATAGGTAACATCTACGTTGACATGTTTAAATATAACAATTCTCTTAAATAACTAAATAACTTGTCTTACACTTAGCTCATGACATGATAAATAGACCTAGACAATAGCTTATGTTGTATGTTTGTTCTTCTCTTTTTCCCCGACTATAATCGTTGAAAGAAGAACCTTGACACATTTCTGACTGGAACAAGTGACCCATCACAGATAGGCTAAAAAATCTCACTATATTAAATTGTTTCACAGGAACATGACTTAAACACATGCTCTAACAGTTCTATAGAATAAGCACTTGCAAGCTTAGATTCAATCAACTCAGCCATGCCCCACCTCTTAACTATGTCTTTTTGGCATAATGGTTATATAACGAAATCTGTAAGTGTTGATACTTTTTCCAGCTACAACAACAATAAGTGGGAGGTGTTTCCAACTAAGGGGAAGATATCTACAGTACTGTTTTGTGTTTTTATGAAACAGTGTGTCAAGATGTTGTCATGAGATTTAAAAAAAATGGTCGGGATATAGCCAGAAGAACTTCACCTTTATGACAGGCCTATAACTAGCTGATTCCCTGCTTCAGTTCACCCCAACCCTCTAGATGGAGAAACATCTTAATAATTTCCCCTTACGCTTATTTTCATTTGTATGTATTCTATGATAATACATTTATATGATCATTAAAAGAAGGACCATAACAAATTTCTGACAGGAAAAATAGACCCATCAAAGATAAGCTGGGAAATCTTACTATATAAAATTGTTTCACAGGAACATGACTTAAACCCATGCCGTAAAAAACATACAGAACACACGCGTGCATGCTTAGATTCAGTCACTTCAGCGATGCCCCCCACTAACAATGTATTTTTGGCATAAGGGTTATGTAACGAAATCTGTATGTGTTGATCCTTTTTCCAGCTACAACAACAATAAGTGGGAGGTGTTTCCAGCCAGACGGAGATATCTACAGTACTTTTGTGTGTTTTTATGAAACAGTGTGTCAAGGTGTTGTCATGAGATTAAAAAATTGGTCGGGATACAGCCGGAAGAAATTCACACTGATGACGCACCTATAATTAGCTGATTCCCTGCTTCAGTTCGCACCCGCCCTCTAGATGGAGAAACAGCTTAATAATTTCCCCTTACGCATATTTTTATTTGTATGTATTATATGATACATGACGAAAATAATGTATGAACATTTCATTGCTTATGTCGTACTTGGCATAGAACTTGCATGATATCTCCGCTTTCTGAGGGCGTGTATCACTTAAAATGATGGTCTATAAATACCGAGCTCTAATTGTCGGGGAACCAGAACATATTGGTACCATCGTTTATACTTACCACTTCTTCTAACTTCTTCTCGTTTGCTAGTCGCTGTTAAAAACAAATAAAAACGAATAAGTTACTATATGACAGTGGTGGGCTCTAATCAAACCTAGAAATGTAGAATTTGACATAAAGAGCACGGCTTAAGTGAACATCGTTGGCGTAAGTGTACTTCAAGGCATTTTTCTAGACAGCTACAATACAGGCTCAGTGATTGACGAACACGTATAGAACGATCTATTTACTCATAAAGACCATGCACTATGAACTTAATAAGTTGTCTTACACTTAGCTCATGACATGATAGATAGACCTAGACAATAGGTTAAGTTGTATGTTTGTTATTCTCTTTTTTTCCGACTATAATCGTTGAAAGAAGAACTGTGACAAATTTCTGGCTTGAACAAGTTATCCATCAGAGATAGGCTGCAAAATCTCCCTTTTTTAAATTGTTTTACAATAACATGACTTAAACCCATGCTGTAAAAGTCCTACAGAAAAAAAAAAAAAAACTTGCAAGCTTAGATTCAATCAATTCAGCCATGCCCCCCCCCCCCTTAACAATGTCTTTTTTCCATAAGGGTTATGTAACGAAATCTATATGTGTTGATTATTTTTCCAGCTACAACAACAACAAGTGGGGGGTGTTTCCAGCTAAGAGGAAGAGATCTACAGTACTTTTTTTTGTTTTGTTTTTTATGAAACAGTGTGTCAAGGTGTTGTCATGAGATTAAAAATATTGATCGGGATACAGTCAGAAGAACTTCACCCTGATGACGCACCTATAATTAGCTGATTTCGTGCTTCAGTTCACCCCAACCCTCTAGATGGAGAAACATAGTAATAATTTCCCTTACGCTTATTTTTTATGTATTATATGATACATGACGGTAAGAATGTATGGACTTTTCATTGCTTATGTCGTATTTGCCATATAACGTGCATAATATGTACGCTTTCTGAGGGCGTGTATCACTTAAAATGCTGATCTATAAATACCGAGCTCCTAATCGTCGGGGAACCAGAACATATTGGTACCATCGTTTATACTTACCTCTTCTTCAAACTTCTTCTCGTTTTTTAGGCGCTGTTAAAAAACAAATAAAGAGAAATAAGTTACTATATGACAGTGGTGGGCTCTAATCAATCCTAGAAACGTAGAATATTACATAAAGAACACGGCTAAAGTGAACATCGTTGGCGTAGAGGTACTTCAAGACATTTTTCTAGACAGCTACAATGAAGTCTCAGTGTTTTTCGAAAATGTACATAACTCATTATTTATGTCATCAAATTAACTAGCGCAAAGTGATCGGTTTTAAGTTATGGTCTATCAAAACTGAGTTCTGAATCGTCCAGGTATCGAAGATGAACTGTTACCATTGTTCAGAGTAACTCTGCTTCTCAAAGTAGATGTTTATCCAGCAAATTTTATATCACTATACGATAGTTTGAGCCTCTAATTACAACCATACAGTGCAATTATGAGGAGAAAAAACACAACGTCGACGTAAGATGAGGAGTTGAAGTTGAATGTTTGAGTTATATAACAGAGGAGCCAAGTGTGAATAACATGTTTGAACGATTTACAATGTAATCTTTATTAACTAAGCTATCGTAATGTGATCGTGTCAAGTGATATGTTAATCACTTCAGTATGAATGTTACAAAGACCATGCATATAGGTAACATCTACGTTGACATGTTTAAATATAACAATGCTCTTGAATAACTAAATAACTTGTCTTACACTTAGCTCATGAGATGATAAATAGACCTAGACAATAGCTAATGTTGTATGTTTGTTCTTCTTTTTTTCCCGACTATAATCGTTGAAAGAAGAACCTTAACAAATTTCTGACTAGAACAAGTGACCCATCACAGATAGGCTTTAAAATCTAACTATATTAAATTGGTTCACAGGAACATGACTTAAACCCATGCTGTAAAAGTTCTACAAAACAAACACATGCAAGCTTAGACTCAATCAATTCAGCCATGCCCCACCTCTTAACAATGTCTTTCTGGCATTAGGGTTATGCAACGAAATCTGTATGTGTTGATATTTTTACCAGCTACAACAACAATAAGTGGGAGGAGTTTCCAGCCAAGAGGAAGAGCTCTACAGTACTGTTTTGTGTTTTTATGAAACAGTGTGTCAAGGCGTTGTCATTGGATTAAAAAAAAATGGTCGGGATACGGCAAGAAGAAATTCACCCTGATTTCCTGCTTCAGTTCACCCCGACCCTTTAGATGGAGAAACAACTTAATAATTTCGCTTTGCGCATATTATTATTTGTATGTATTATATGATGCATGACGGTAAGAATGTACAAACATTTCATTGCTTATGTAGTATTTGGCATAGAACTTGCATAATATCTACGCTTTCTGAGGGCGTGTATCACTTACAATAATGGTCTATAAATGCCGAGCTCTTAATCGTCCGGGATTCAGAACATATTGGTACCATCGTGTATACTTACCTCTTCTTCTAACTTCTTCTCGTTTGTTAGGCGCTGTTAAAAACAAATAAAGAGGAAAAAGTTGTTATATGACAGTGGTGGCCTCTAATTAATCCTAGAAATGTAGAATATTACATAAAGAACACGGCTTAAGTGAACATCGTTGGCGTAGAGGTACTTCAAGTAATTTTTTCTAGACAGCTACAATACAGGCTCAGTGTTTTTTAGAAAATGTACGGAACTCATTTTTTATGTCATCAAATTAACTAGCGCAAAGTGATCGGTTTTAAGTTATGATCTATAAAAACTGAGTTCTGAATCGTCGAGGTATCGCAGATGAACTGTTATCATTGTTCAGACTAACTCTTGTTCTCGAAGTAGATGTTTATCCAACAAAGTTGTATAACACTTTACGATAGTGAAAGACTCAAATTGCAACCATGCAGTGCAATTATGAGGAGAAAAAACAAAACGTCGACGTCAGATGAGGAGTTGAAGTTGAATGTTTGAGTTATATAACAGAGGAGTTAAGTGTGAAAAACATGTTTGAACGATTTACAATGTGTACTTTATAAACTAAGCTATCGTTATGTGATCGTGTCAAGTGATATGTTAATCACTTTAATATGCAAGTTACAAAGATAATGCATATAGGTAACATCTACGATGACATGTTTAAATATAGCAATACTATTGAATAACTAAATAACTTGTCTTACACTTAGCTCATGATATGATAAATAGACCTAGACAATAGCTTATGTTGTATGTTTGTTCTTCTTTTTTTTCCCGACTATAATCGTTGAAAGAAGAACCTTAACAAATTTTTGACTAGAACAAGTGACCCATCACAGTTAGGCTGGAAAATCTCCCTATATTATTTTGTTTTACAGGAACATGACTTAAACACATGCTGTAAAAGTCCTACAGAACAAAAACTTGCAAGCTTAGATTCAATCAATTCAGCCATGCCCCCCCCCCCCTTAACAATGTCTTTTTTTCCATTAGGGTTATGTAACGAAATCTGTCTGTGTTGACCTTTTTTCCAGCTACAACAACAATAAGTGGGAGTTGTTTCCAGCCTAGAGGAAGATATCTACAGTACTGTTTTTTTTATAAAACAGTGTGTCAAGATGTTGTCATGAGATTAAAAAAATGTTCGGGATACAGCCAGAATAACTTCAGCCTGATGACGCACCTATAATTAGCTGATTCCGTGCTTCAGTTCACCCCAACCCTCTAGATGGAGAAACAACTTAATAATTTCCCCTTACGCATATTATTTGTTATGTATTGTATGATACATGACGGTAAGAATGTATTAACTTTTCATTGCTTATGTCGTATTTGGCATAGAACTTGCATAATATCTACGCTTTCTGAGGGCGTGTATCACTTAAAATGATAGTCTATAAATACCGAGCTCTTAATCGTCGGGGATTCAGAACATATTGGTACCATCGTTTATACTTACCTCTTCTTCTAACTTCTTCTCGTTTGTTAGGCGCTGTTAAAAAACAAATAAAGAGGAATAAGTTACTATATGACAGTAGTGGGCTCTAATTAAAATGTAGAATATTGCATAAAGAACACGGCTTAAGTAAACATCGTTGGCGTAGAGGTACTTCAAGACATTTTTATAGACAGCTTCAATACAGGCTCAGTGTTTTTAGAAAATGTACAGAACTCACTATTTATGTCATCAAATTAACTAGCGCAAAGTGATCGGTTTTAAGTTATGGTCTATAAAAACTGAGTTCTGAATCGTCCAGGTATCGCAGATGAACTGTTACCATTGTTCAGAGTAACTCTGGTTCTCGAAGTAGATGTTTATCCAGCAAATTGTATAACACTATACGATAGTTTGAGCCTCTAATTGCAACCATACAGTGCAATTATGAGGAGAAAAAACAAAACGTCGACGTCAGATGAGGAGTTGAAGTTGAATTTTTGAGTTATATAACAGAGGAGCCAAGCGTGAATAACATGTCTGAACGATTTAAATACTGAGCTCTTAATCGTCGGGGAATCAGAACATATTGGTATCATCATTAATACTTACCTCTTCTTCTAACTTCTTCTCGTTTGCTAGGCGCTGTTAAAAACAAATAAAGAGGAATAAGTTACTATATGACATTGGTGGGCTCTAATCAATCCTAGACATGTAGAATATTACATAAAAAACACGGCTTAAGTGAACATCGTTGGCGTAGAGGTACTTCAAGACATTTTTCTAGACAGGTACAATACAGGCTCAGTGTTTTTAGAAAATGTACAGAACTCATTATTTATGTCATCAAAATAACTAGCGCAAAGTGATCGGGTTTAAGTTATGGTCTATAAAAACTGAGTTCTGAATCGTCGAGGTATCGCAGATGAACTGTTACCATTATTCAGAGTAACTCTGGTTCTCGAAGTAGATGTTTATCCAACAAAGTTGTATAACACTATACGATAGTGACAGCCTCTAATTGCAACCATACAGTGAAAGTATGAGGAGAAAAAACAAAACGTCGAAGTAAGATGGCGATTTGAAGTTTAATGGTTGAGTTATATAACAGAGGAGCCAAGTGCGAATAACATGTTTGAACGATTTACAATGTTTACTTTATCAACTAAGCTATCGTTATGTGATCGTGTCAAGTGATACGATAATTACTTCAATATGAAAGTTACAAAGACCATCCATATCGGTAACATCTAAGATGACATGTTTAAATATAACAATTCTCTTAAATAACTAAATAACTTGTCTTACACTTCGCTCATGATATGATAAATAGACCAAGACAATAGCTTATGTTGTATGTTTGTTCTTCTTTTTTTTCCCGACTATAATCGTTGAAAGAAGAACCTTAACAAATTTTTGACTAGAACAAGTGACCCATCACAGTTAGGCTGGAAAATCTCCCTATATTATTTTGTTTTACAGGAACATGACTTAAACACATGCTGTAAAAGTCCCCTAGAACAAAAACTTGCAAGCTTAGATTCAATCAATTCAGCCATGCCACCCCCCCCCCCTTAACAATGTATTTTTTTCCATTAGGGTTATGTAACGAAATCTGTCTGTGTTGACCTTTTTTCCAGCTACAACAACAATAAGTGGGAGTTGTTTCCAGCCAAGAGGAAGATATCTACAGTACTGTTTTTTTTTTATAAAACAGTGTGTCAAGATGTTGTCATGAGATTAAAAAAATGTTCGGGATACAGCCAGAAGAACTTCACCCTGATGACGCACCTATAATTAGCTGATTCCGTGCTTCAGTTCACCCCAACTCTCTAGATGGAGAAACAACTTAATAATTTCCCCTTACGCATATTATTTGTTATGTATTATATGATACATGACGGTAAGAATGTATTAACTGTTCATTGCTTATGTCGTATTTGGCATAGAACTTGCATAATATCTACGCTTTCTGAGGGCGTGTATCACTTAAAATGATAGTCTATAAATACCGAGCTCTTAATCGTCGGGGATTCAGAACATATTGGTACCATCGTTTATACTTACCTCTTCTTCTAACTTCTTCTCGTTTGTTAGGCGCTGTTAAAAAACAAATAAAGAGGAATAAGTTACTATATGACAGTAGTGGGCTCTAATTAAAATGTAGAATATTACATAAAGAACACGGCTTAAGTGAACATCGTTGGCGTAGAGGTACTTCAAGACATGTTTATAGACAGCTTCAATACAGGCTCAGTGTTTTTAGAAAATGTACATAACTCACTATTTATGTCATCAAATTAACTAGCGCAAAGTGATCGGTTTTAAGTTATGGTCTATAAAAACTGAGTTCTGAATCGTCCAGGTATCGCAGATGAACTGTTACCATTGTTCAGAGTAACTCTGGTTCTCGAAGTAGATGTTTATCCAGCAAATTGTATAACACTATACGATAGTTTGAGCCTCTAATTGCAACCATACAGTGCAATTATGAGGAGAAAAAACAAAACGTCGACGTCAGATGAGGAGTTGAAGTTGAATTTTTGAGTTATATAACTGAGGAGCCAAGCGTGAATAACATGTCTGAACGATTTAAATACTGAGCTCTTAATCGTCGGGGAATCAGAACATATTGGTGTCATCGTTAATACTTACCTCTTCTTCTAACTTCTTCTCGTTTGATAGGCGCTGTTAAAAACAAATAAAGAGGAATAAGTTACTATATGACAGTGGTGGGCTCTAATCAATCCTAGAAATGTAGAATATTACATAAAAAACACGGCTTAAGTGAACATCGTTGGCGTAGAGGTACTTCAAGACATTTTTCTAGACAGGTACAATACAGGCTCAGTGTTTTTAGAAAATGTACAGAACTCATTATTTATGTCATCAAAATAACTAGCGCAAAGTGATCGGGTTTAAGTTATGGTCTATAAAAACTGAGTTCTGAATCGTCGAGGTATCGCAGATGAACTGTTACCATTGTTCAGAGTAACTCTGGTTCTCGAAGTAGATGTTTATCCAACAAAGTTGTATAACACTATACGATAGTGACAGCCTCTAATTGCAACCATACAGTGAAAGTATGAGGAGAAAAAACAAAACGTCGAAGTAAGATGGCGATTTGAAGTTTAATGGTTGAGTTATATAACAGTGGAGCCAAGTGCGAATAACATGTTTGAACGATTTACAATGTTTACTTTATCAACTAAGCTATCGTTATGTGATCGTGTCAAGTGATACGATAATTACTTCAATATGAAAGTTACAAAGACCATCCATATCGGTAACATCTAAGATGACATGTTTAAATATAACAATTCTCTTAAATAACTAAATAACTTGTCTTACACTTCGCTCATGATATGATAAATAGACCTAGACAATAGCTTTTGTTGTATGTTTGTTCTTCTTTTTTTTCCCGACTATAATCGTTGAAAGAAGAACCTTAACAAATTTTTGACTAGAACAAGTGACCCATCACAGTTAGGCTGGAAAATCTCCCTATATTATTTTGTTTTACAGGAACATGACTTAAACACATGCTGTAAAAGTCCCCTAGAACAAAAACTTGCAAGCTTAGATTCAATCAATTCAGCCATGCCACCCCCCCCCCCCTTAACAATGTATTTTTTTCCATTAGGGTTATGTAACGAAATCTGTCTGTGTTGACCTTTTTTCCAGCTACAACAACAATAAGTGGGAGTTGTTTCCAGCCAAGAGGAGGATATCTACAGTACTGTTTTTTTTTATAAAACAGTGTGTCAAGATGTTGTCATGAGATTAAAAAAATGTTCGGGATACAGCCAGAAGAACTTCACCCTGATGACGCACCTATAATTAGCTGATTCCGTGCTTCAGTTCACCCCAACCCTCTAGATGGAGAAACAACTTAATAATTTCCCCTTACGCATATTATTTGTTATGTATTATATGATACATGACGGTAAGAATGTATTAACTTTTCATTGCTTATGTCGTATTTGGCATAGAACTTGCATAATATCTACGCATTCTGAGGGTGTGTATCACTTAAAATGATAGTCTATAAATACCGAGCTCTTAATCGTCGGGGATTCAGAACATATTGGTACCATCGTTTATACTTACCTCTTCTTCAAACTTCTTCTCGTTTGTTAGGCGCTGTTAAAAAACAAATAAAGAGGAATAAGTTACTATATGACAGTAGTGGGCTCTAATTAAAATGTAGAATATTACATAAAGAACACGGCTTAAGTGAACATCGTTGGCGTAGAGGTACTTCAAGACATGTTTATAGACAGCTTCAATACAGGCTCAGTGTTTTTAGAAAATGTACAGAACTCACTATTTATGTCATCAAATTAACTAGCGCAAAGTGATCGGTTTTAAGTTATGGTCTATAAAAACTGAGTTCTGAATCGTCCAGGTATCGCAGATGAACTGTTACCATTGTTCAGAGTAACTCTGGTTCTCGAAGTAGATGTTTATCCAGCAAATTGTATAACACTATACGATAGTTTGAGCCTCTAATTGCAACCATACAGTGCAATTATGAGGAGAAAAAACAAAACGTCGACGTCAGATGAGGAGTTGAAGTTGAATTTTTGAGTTATATAACAGAGGAGCCAAGCCTGAATAACATGTCTGAACGATTTAAATACTGAGCTCTTAATCGTCGGGGAATCAGAACATATTGGTATCATCGTTAATACTTACCTCTTCTTCTAACTTCTTCTCGTTTGATAGGCGCTGTTAAAAACAAATAAAGAGGAATAAGTTACTATATGACAGTGGTGGGCTCTAATCAATCCTAGAAATGTAGAATATTACATAAAAAACACGGCTTAAGTGAACATCGTTGGCGTAGAGGTACTTCAAGACATTTTTCTAGACAGGTACAATACAGGCTCAGTGTTTTTAGAAAATGTACAGAACTCATTATATATGTCATCAAAATAACTAGCGCAAAGTGATCGGGTTTAAGTTATGGTCTATAAAAACTGAGTTCTGAATCGTCGATGTATCGCAAATGAACTGTTACCATTGTTCAGAGTAACTCTGGTTCTCGAAGTAGATGTTTATCCAACAAAGTTGTATAACACTATACGATAGTGACAGCCTCTAATTGCAACCATACAGTGAAAGTATGAGGAGAAAAAACAAAACGTCGAAGTAAGATGGCGATTTGAAGTTTAATGGTTGAGTTATATAACAGAGGAGCCAAGTGCGAATAACATGTTTGAACGATTTACAATGTTTACTTTATCAACTAAGCTATCGTTATGTGATCGTGTCAAGTGATACGATAATTACTTCATTATGAACGTTACAAAGACCATCCATATCGGTAACATCTAAGATGACATGTTTAAATATAACAATTCTCTTAAATAACTAAATAACTTGTCTTACACTTCGCTCATGATATGATAAATAGACCTAGACAATAGCTTATGTTGTATGTTTGTTCTTCTTTTTTTCCCAACTATAATCGTTGAAAGAAGAACCTTAACAAATTTTTGACTAGAACAAGTGACCCATCACAATTAGGCTGGAAAATCTCCCTATATTATTTCTTTTACAGGAACATGACTTAAACACATGCTGTAAAAGTCCTACAGAACAAAAACTTGCAAGCTAAGATTCAAACAATTCAGCCATGCCCCCCTCCCCTTTACAATGTCTTTTTTTCCATAAGGGTTATGCAACGAAATCTGTATGTGTTGAACTTTTTTCCAGCTACAACAACAATAAGTGGGATGAGTTTCCAGCCAAGAGGAAGAGATCTAAAGAAAATGGTCGGGATACGGCCAGAAGAAATTCACCCTGATTCCCTGCTTCAGTTCACCCCGACCCTTTAGATGGAGAAACAACTTAATCATTTCACCTTGCGCATATTATTATTTGTATGTATTTTATGATGCATGACGGTAAGAATGTACAAACATTTCATTGCTTATGTAGTATTTGGCATTGAACTTGCATAATATCGACGCTTTCTGAGGGCGTGTATCACTTAAAATAATGGTCTATAAATACCGAGCTCTTAATCGTCCGGGATTCAGAACATATTGGTACCATCGTTTATACTTACCACTTCTTCTAACTTCTTCTCGTTTGTTAGGCGCTGTTAAAAAACAAATAAAGAGGAATAAGTTACTATATGACAGTAGTGGGCTCTAATTAAAATGTAGAATATTACATAAAGAACTCGGCTTAAGTGAACATCGTTGGCGTAGAGGTACTTCAAGACATTTTTATAGCTTCAATACAGGCTCAGTGTTTTTCGAAAATGTACAGAACTCACTATTTATGTCATCAAATTAACTAGCGCAAAGTGATCGGTTTTAAGTTATGGTCTATAAAAACTGAATCGTCGAGGTATCGCAGATGAACTGTTACCATTGTTCAGAGTAACTCTGGTTCTCGAAGTAGATGTTTATCCAGCAAATTGTATAACACTATACGATAATTTGAGCCTCTAATTGCAACCATACAGTGCAATTATGAGGAGAAAAAACAAAACGTCCACGTCAGATAAGGAGTTGAAGTTGAATGTTTGAGTTATATAACAGAGGAGCCAAGTGTGAATAACATGTTTGAACGATTTACAATGTGTACTTTATTAACTAAACTATCGTTATATGATCGTGTCAAGTGATATGTTAATCACTTTAATATGAAAGTTACAAAGACCATGCATATAGGTAACATCTACGATGACATGTTTAAATATAACAATACTCTTGAATAACTAAATAACTTGTCTTACACTTAGCTCATGACATGATAAATAGACCTAGACAATAGCCTATGTTGTATGTTTGTTCTTCTGTTTTTCCCGACTGTAATCGTTGAAAGAAGAACCTTAACACAATTCTGACTAGAACAAGTGACCCCTCACAGATAGGCTGGAAAATCTCACGATATAAAATTGGTTATCAGGAACATGACTTAAACCCATGATGTAAAAGTTCTACAGAACAAACACTTGCAAGCTTAGTTTTAATCAATTCAGCCATGCTCCACCTCTTAACAATGTCTTACTGGCATTAGGGTTATGTAACGAAATCTGTACATGTTGATATTTTTTCAAGCTACAACAACAATAAGTGGGAGGTGTTTCCAGCCAAGAGGAAGAGATCTACAGTACTGTTTTGTGTTTTTTATGAAACAGTATATCAAGGCGTTATCATGAGATTAAAAAAATTGGTCGGGATACAACCGGAAGAACGACGCCCTGATGACGCACCTATAATTAGCTGATTCCCTGCTTCAGTTCACCCCAACCCTCTAGATGGAGAAACATCTTAATAATTTCGACTTGCGCATATTATTATTTGTATGTATTATATGATGTATGACGGTAAGAATGTATGAACTTTTCATTGCTTATGTCGTATTTGGCATAGAACTTGCATAATATCTCCGCTTTCTGAGGGCGTGTATCACTTAAAATGATAGTCTATAAATACTGAGCTCTTAATCGTCCGGGAATCAGAACATATTGGTACCATCGTTTATACTTACCACTTCTTCTAACTTCTTCTCGTTTGCTAGTCGCTGTTAAAAACAAATAAAAACGAATAAGTTATTATATGACAGTGGTGGGCTCTAATCAATCCTAGAAATGTAGAATTTGACATAAAGAGCACGGCTTAAGTGAACATCGTTGGCGTAGGTGTACTTCAAGACATTTTTCTAGACAGCTACAATACAGGCTCAGTGTTTGTAGAACACGTATAGAACGATCTCTTTACTCATAAAGACCATGCACTATGAACTAAATAGCTTGTCTTACACTTAGCTCATGACATGATAGATAGACCTAAGCAATTGGTTATGTTGTATGTTTGTTATTCTCTTTTTCTCCGACTATAATCGTTGAAAGAAGAACTGTGACAAATTTCTGGCTGGAACATAGGAACCATCACAGATAGGCTGGAAAATCTCCCTATATTAAATTGTTTTACGGGAACATGACTTAAACCCATGCTGTAAAAGTCATACAGAACAAACACTTGCAAGCTTAGATTCAATCAATTCAGCCATGCCCCACCTCTTAACAATGTCTTTTTGGCATTAGGGTTATGCAACGAAATCTGTATGTGTTGATCTTTTTTCCAGCTACAACAACAATAAGTGGGAGATGTTTGCAGCCAAGAGGAAGAGCTCTACAGTACAGTTTTGTGTTTTTTTATGAAACAGTGTGTCAAGGCGTTGTCATGGGATTAACAAAAATGGTCGGGATCCGGCAAGAATAAATTCACACTGATGTCACACCTATAATTAGCTAATTCCCAGCTTCAGTTCACCTCCACCCTTTAGATGGAGAAACAACTTAATTATTTCGCCTTACGCATATTATTATTTGTATGTATTATATGATGCTTGATGGTAAGAATATATGAACTTTTCATTTCTTATGTCGTATTTGGCATAGAACTTGCATACTATCTATGCTTTCTGAGGGCGTGTATCACCTCAAATGATGGTCTATAAATGCCGAGCTCTTAATCGTCGGGTAATCAGAACATATTGGTACCATCGTTTATACTTACCACTTCTTCTAACTTCTTCTCGTTTGCTTGTCGCTGTTAAAAAGAACACAAATTAAAACGAATAAGTTACTATATGACAGTGGTGGGCTCTAATCAATTCTAGAAATGTTAAATTTGACATAAAGAGCACGGCTTAAGTGAACATCGTTGGCGTAGGTGTACTTCAAGACATTTTTCTAGACAGCTACAATACAGGCTCAGTGTTTATAGAACACGTATAGAACGATCTATTTACTCATAAAGACCATGCACTATGAGCTAAATAACTTGTCTTACACTTGGCTCATGACATGTTAGATATACCTAGACAATAGGTTATGTTGTATGTTTGTTATTCTCTTTTCTTTCCGACTATAATCGTTGAAAGAAGAACTGTGACAAATTTCTGGCTGGAACAAGTGATCCATCACATATAGGCTGAACAATATCCCGATATTAAATTGTTTTACAGGAACATGAGTTAAACCCATGCTGTAAAAGTCCTACAGAACAAAAACTTGCAAGTTTAGATTCAATCAATTCATCCATGCCCCCACTTAACAATGCATTTTTTCCATTAGGGTTATGTAACGAAATCTATCTGTGTTGACCTTTTTTCCAGCTACAACAACAATAAGTGGGAGTTGTTTCCAGCCAAGAGGAAGAGATCTACAGTACTGTTTTTTTTATGAAACAGTGTGTCAAGGCGTCATGAGATTAAAATATTGTTCGGGATACAGCCAGAATAACTTCACCCTGATGACGCACCTATAATTAGCTGATTCCGTGCTTCAGTTCACCCCAACCCTCTAGATGGAGAAACAGCTTAATAATTTTGCTTTACGCATATTATTTTGTTTATGTATTATATGATACATGACGGTAAGAATGTATGAACTTTTCATTGCTTATGTCGTATTTGGCATAGAACTTGCATACTATCTACTCTTTCTGAGGGCGTGTATCACTTCAAATGATGGTCTATAAATACTGAGCTCCTAATCGTCGGGGAATCAGAACATATTGGTATCATCGTTAATACTTACCTCTTCTTCAAACTTCTTCTCGTTTGCTAGGCGCTGTTAAAAAACAAATAAAGAGGAATAAGTTACTATATGACAGTGGTGGGCTCTAATCAATCCTAGAAATGTAGAATATTACAAAAAGAACACGGCTTAAGTGCACATCGTTGGCGTAGATTTTCTTAAAGTCATTTTTCTAGACCGATACAATACAGGCTCAGTGTCTGTAGAACACGTGTAGAACTCACTATTTATGTCATCAAATTAACTAGCGCAAAGTGATCGCGTTTAAGTTATGGTCTATAAAAACTGAGTTCTGAATCGTCGAGGTATCGCAGATGAACTGTTACCATTGTTCAGAGTAACTCTGGTTCTCGAAGTAGATGTTTATCCAGCAAATTGTATAACACTATACGATAGTTTGACCCTCTAATTGCAACCATACAGTGCAATTATGAGGAGAAAAAACAAAACGTCGACGTCAGATGAGGAGTTGAAGTTGAATGTTTGAGTTATATACCAGAGGAGCCAAGCGTAAATAACATGTTTGAACGATTTACAATGTGTACTTCATTAACTAAGCTATCGTTATGTGATCGTGTCAAGTGATATGTTAATCACTTTAATATGAAAGTTACAAAGACTATGCATATAGGTAACATCTACGATGACATGTTTAAATATAACAATACTCTTGAATAACTAAATAACTTGTCTTACACTTAGCTCATGACATGATAAATAGACCTAGACAATATCCTATGTTGTATGTTTGTTCTTCTTTTTTCCCGACTATAAGCGTTGAAAGAAGAACCTTAACACAATTCTGACTAGAACAAGTGACCCATCACAGATAGGCTGGAAAATCTCACTATATTAAATTGGTTATCAGGAACATGACTTAAACCCATGATGTAAAAGTTCTACAGAACAAACACTTGCAAGCTTAGTTTTAATCAATTCAGCCATGCCCTACCTCTTAACAATGTCTTACTGGCACTAGGGTTATGAAACGAAATCTGTACATGTTGATACTTTTTCCAGCTACAACAACAATAAGTGGGAGGTGTTTCTAGCTAAGTGGAAGAGATCTACAGTACTGTTTTGTGTTTTTATGAAACAGTGTGTCAAGGTGTTGTCATAAAGCAAGTTTTAAAACAATTGGTCAGGGTACAGCCAGAAATACTTCACCCTGGTGACACGTTTATAATTAGCTGATTCCCTGCTTCAGTTCACCCCTACCCTCGAGATGGAGAAAAACTTAATAATTTCCACTTACGCATATTTTTATTTGTATGTAAGCTATGATGCATGGCAAAAATAATGAATGAACTTTTCATTGCTTATGTCATATTTGGCATAGAACTTGCATCATATCTACGCTTTCTGAGGGCGTGTATCACTTTAAAGTATGGTCTATAAATGCCGAACGCTAAATCTTCGGGAAACCAGAACGTATTGGTACCATCGTTTATACTTACCTCTTGTTCCAACTTCTTCTCCTTTTCTCGTCGCTGTTAAAAAAAACAAATAAAAACGAATTAGTAACTTTATGACAGTGATGGGCTCTAATCAATCCTAGAACTGTTGAATATTACATAAAGAACACGACTTAAGTGAACATCGTTGGCGTAGATGTACTTCAAGTCATTTTTCTAGACAGCTACAATACAGGCTTAGTGTTTGTACAACACGTGTAGAAGTCATTATTTGTGTCATCAAATTAACTAGAGCAAAGTGATTGGTGTTAAGTTATGATCTACAAATAGCTTATGTTGAATGTTTGTTCTTCTTTTTTCCCGACTATAATCGTTGAAAGAAGAACCTTAACAAATTTTTGACTAGAACAAGTGACCCATCACAGTTAGGCTGGAAAATCTCCTTATATTATTTTTTTTACAGGAACATGACTTAAACACATGCTGTAAAAGTCCTACAGAACAAAAACTTGCAAGCTAAGATTCAATCAATTCAGCCATGCCCCCCCCCCCTCCCCTTTACAATGTCTTTTTTTCCATAAGGGTTATGCAACGAAATCTGTATGTGTTGAACTTTTTTCCAGCTACAACAACAATAAGTGGGATGAGTTTCCAGCCAAGAGGAAGAGATCTACAGTACTGTTTTGTGTTTTTATGAACCAGAGTGTCAAGGCGTTGTCATGGGATTAAAGAAAATGGTCGGGATACGGCCAGAAGAAATTCACCCTGATTCCCTGCTTCAGTTCACCCCGACCCTTTAGATGGAGAAACAACTTAATCATTTCACCTTGCGCATATTATGATTTGTATGTATTTTATGATGCATGACGGTAAGAATGTACAAACATTTCATTGCTTATGTAGTATTTGGCATTGAACTTGCATAATATCGACGCTTTCTGAGGGCGTGTATCACTTAAAATAATGGTCTATAAATACCGAGCTCTTAATCGTCCGGGATTCAGAACATATTGGTACCATCGTTTAAACTTACCTCTTCTTCTAACTTCTTCTCGTTTGTTAGGCGCTGTTAAAAAACAAATAAAGAGGAATAAGTTACTATATGACAGTAGTGGGCTCTAATTAAAATGTAGAATATTACATGAAGAACACGGCTTAAGTGAACATCGTTGGCGTAGAGGTACTTCAAGACATTTTTATAGACAGCTTCAATACAGGCTCAATGTTTTTCGAAAATGTACAGAACTCACTATTTATGTCATCAAATTAACTAGCGCAAAGTAATCGGTTTTAAGTTATGGTCTATAAAAACTGAATCGTCGAGGTATCGCAGATGAACTGTTACCATTGTTAGGAGTAACTATGGTTCTCGAAGTAGATGTTTATCCAGCAAATTGTATAAAACTATACGATAGTTTGAGCCTCTAATTGCAACCATACAGTGCAATTATGAGGAGAAAAAACAAAACGTCGACGTCAGATAAGGAGTTGAAGTTGAATGTTTGAGTTATATAACAGAGGAGCCAAGTGTGAATAACATGTTTGAACGATTTACAATGTGTACTTTATTAACTAAACTATCGTTATGTGATCGTGTCAAGTGATATGTTAATCACTTTAATATGAAAGTTACAAAGACCATGCATATAGGTAACATCTACGATGACATGTTTAAATATAACAATACTCTTGAATAACTAAATAACTTGTCTTACACTTAGCTCATGACATGATAAATAGACCTAGACAATAGCCTATGTTGTATGTTTGTTCTTCTTTTTTTCCCGACTATAATCGTTGAAAGAAGAACCTTAACACAATTCTGACTAGAACAAGTGACCCCTCACAGATAGGCTGGAAAATCTCACTTTATTAAATTGGTTATCAGGAACATGACTTAAACCCATGATGTAAAAGTTCTACAGAACAAACACTTGCAAGCTTAGTTTTAATCAATTCAGCCATGCTCCACCTCTTAACAATGTCTTTTTGGCATTAGGGTTATGTAACGAAATCTGTACATGTTGATATTTTGTCAAGCTACAACAACAATAAGTGGGAGGTGTTTCCAGCCAAGAGGAAGAGATCTACAGTACTGTTTTGTGTTTTTATGAAACAGTATATCAAGGCGTTGTCATGAGATTAAACAAAAATGGTCGGGATATGGCCAGAAGAAATTCACCCTGATGACGCACCTATAGTTAGCTGATTCCCGGCTTTAGTTCACCCCCACCCTCTAGATGGAGAAACATCTTAATAATTTCGACTTACGCATATTATTATTTGTATGTATTACATGATGTATGACGGTAAGAATGTATTAACTTTTCATTGCTTATGTCGTATTTGGCATAGAACTTGCATAATATCTACGCTTTCTGAGGGCGTGTATCACTTAAATTGATGGTTCATAAATACCTAGCTCTTAATCGTCGGGGATTCAGAACATATAGGTACCATTGTTTATACTTACCTCTTCTTCTAACTTCTTCTCGTTTGCTAGGCACTGTTAAAAACAAATAAAGAGGAATAAGTTACTACATGACAGTATTGGGCTCTAATCAATCCTAGAAATGTACAATATTGCATAAAGAACACGGGTTAAGTGAACATGTTGGCGTAGAGGTACTTCAAGTCATTTTTCTAGACAGCTACAATACAGGCTCAGTGTTGTTAGAAAATGTACATAACTCACTATTTATGTCATCAAATTAACTAGCGCAAATTGATCGGTTTAAAGATATGGTCTATAAAAACTGAGTTCTGAATCGTCCAGGTATCGCAGATAAACTCTGGTTTCTAGGTAGATGTTTATCCAACAACGTTGTATAACACTATACGATAGTGACAGCCTCTAATTGCAACCAAACAAGGCAATTATGAGGAGAAAAAAAAACTTCGACGTAAGATGAGGAGTTGAATTTGAATGTTTGAGTTATATAACAGAAGAGCCAAGCGTGAATAATATGTTTGAACAATTTACAATGTGTACTTTATTAACTAAGCTATGTGATCGTGTCAAGTGATATGTTAATCACTTCCATTTGAAAGTTACAAAGACCATGCATATAGGTAACATCTACGATGACATGTTTAAATATAACAATACTATTAAATAACTAAATAACTTGTCTTACACTTAGCTCATGACATGTTAGATAGACCTAGACAATGGATTATGTTGTATGTTTGTTCTTCTCCATTTTCCCGACTATAATCCGTTAAAATTTTCTGACAGCAACAAGTGACCCATCACAGATAGGCTGGAACATCTCACTATATTAAATTGTTTCACAGGAACATGACTTAAACACATGGTGTAACAGTTCTACAGAATAAGCACTTGCAAGCTTAGATTCAATCAATTCAGCCATGCCCCACCTCTTAACTATGTCTTTTTGGCATTAGGGTTATGTAACGAAATCTGTATGTGTTGATCGTTTATTCCAGCAACAACAGCAATAAGTGGGATTTGTGTCCAAGCAAGAAGAAGAGATCTACAGTACTGTTTTGTGTTTTTATGAAACAGTGTGTCAAGATGTTGTCATGAGATTTAAAATCTGGTCGGGATACAGCCAGAAGAACTTCACCCTTATGACGCACCTATAATTATCTGATTCCCTGCTTCAGTTCACACCCGCCCTTTAGATGGAGAAACATATTAATAATTGCCCCTTACGCTTATTTTCATTTGTGTGTATTATATGATGAGATAATTATATGATCATTGAAAGAAGGACCTTAACACATTTCTGACAGGAAAAAGTGACCCATCGCAGATAAGCTGGAAAATCTTACTATATAAAATTGTTTCACAGGAACATGACTTAAACCCATGCCGTAAAAGTCATACAGAACAAACACGTGCATGCTTAGATTCAGTCAATTCAGCCATGCCCCCCTTCCCCCCCCCCCCCCCAAACTAACAATGTCTTTTTGGCATTAGGGTTATGTAACGAAATCTGTATGTGTTGATCCTTTTTACAGCTACAACAACAATAAGTGGGAGGTGTTTCCAGCCAGACGGAGAGATCTGCAGTACTGTTGTGTGTTTTTATGAAACACTGTGTCAAGGTGTTGTAATGAGATTAAAAAATTGGTCGGGATACAACCGGAAGAACGACGCCCTGATGACGCACCTATAATTAGCTGATTCCCTGCTTCAGTTCACACCCGCCCTCTAGATGGAGAATCATCTTAATAATTCCGCCTTACGCATTTTATTATTTGTATGTATTATATGATACATGACGAAAAGAATGTATGAACATTTCATTGCTTATGTCGTACTTGGCATAGAACTTGCATGATATCTCCGCTTTCTGAGGGCGTGTATCACTTAAAATGATAGTCTATAAATACCGAGCTCTTAATCGTCGGGGAATCAGAACATATTGGTACCATCGTTTATACTTACCACTTCTTCTAACTTCTTCTCGTTTGCTAGTCGCTGTTAAAAACAAATAAAAACGAATAAGTTATTATATGACAGTGGTGGGCTCTAATCAATCCTAGAAATGTAGAATTTGACATAAAGAGCACGGCTTAAGTGAACATCGTTGGCGTAGGTGTACTTCAAGACATTTTTCTAGACAGCTACAATACAGGCTCAGTGTTTGTAGAACACGTATAGAACGATCTCTTTACTCATAAAGACCATGCACTATGAACTAAATAACTTGTCTTACACTTAGCTCATGACATGATAGATAGACCTAAACAATTGGTTATGTTGTATGTTTGTTATTCTCTTTTTCTCCGACTATAATCGTTGAAAGAAAAACTGTGACAAATTTCTGGCTGGAACAAAGGAACCATCACAGATAGGCTGGAAAATCTCCCTATATTAAATTGTTTTACAGGAACATGACTTAAACCCATACTGTAAAAGTCCTACAGAACAAAAACTTGCAAGCTTAGATTCAATCAATTAAGCCATGCCCCCCTTAACAATGTCTTTTTTTCCATTAGGGTTATGTAACGAAATCTGTATGTGTTGACCTTTTGTCCAGCTACAACAACAATAAGTGGGAGTTGTTTCCAGCCAAGAGGAAGAGATCTACAGTGCTGTTTTTTTTATAAAACAGTGTGTCAAGATGTTGTCATGAGATTAAAAAAATGATCGGGATACAGCCAGAAGAACTTCACCCTGATGACGCACCTATAATTAGCTGATTCCGTGTTCACCCCAACCCTCTAGATGGAGAAACAGCTTAATAATTTCCCCTTACGCATATTATTTGTCATGTATTATATGATACATGACGGTAAGAATGTATTAACTTTTCATTGCTTATGTCGTATTTGGCATAGAACTTGCATAAAATCTACGCTTTCTGAGGGCATGTATCACTTAAAATGATGGTCTATCAATACCGAGCTCTTAATCGTCGGGGAATCAGAACATATTGGTGCCATCGTTTATACTTACCTCTTCTTCTAACTTCGTCTCGTTTGCTAGGCGCTGTTAAAAAACAAATAAAGAGGAATAAGTTACTATATGACAGTGGTGGGCTCTAATCAATCCTAGAAATGTAGAACATTACATAAAGAACACGGCTTAAGTGAACATCGTTGGCGTAGAGGTACTTCAAGACATTTTTCTAGACAGCTTCAATACAGGCTCAGTGTTTTTCGAAAATGTACAGAACTCATTATTTATGTCATCAAATTAACTAGCGCAAAGTGATCGGTTTTAAGTTATGGTCTATAAAAAAATGAGTTCTGAATTGTCGAGGTATCGCAGATAAACTGTTACCATTGTTCAGAGTAACTCTGGTTCTCGAAGTATTTGTTTATCCAGCAAATTGTATAACACTATACGATAGTTTGAGCCTCTAATTGCAACCATACAGTGCAATTATGAGGAGAAAAAACACAACGTCGACGTAAGATGAGGAGTTGAAGTTGAATGTTTGAGTTATATAACAGAGGAGCCAAGTGTGAATAACATGTTTAAACGATTTACAATGTGTACTTTATTAAATAAGCTATCGTTATGTGATCGTGTCAAGTGATATGTTAATCACTTTAATATGAAAGTTACAAAGACCATGCATGTAGGTAACATCTACGATGACATGTTTAAATATAACAATACTCTTGAATAACTAAATAACTTGTCTTACACTTAGCTCATGACATGATAAATAGACCTAAACAATAGCTCATGTTGTATGTGTGTTCTTCTTTTTTTTCCGACTATAATCGTTAAAAGAAGAACCTTAACAAATTTCTGACTAGAACAAGTGACCCATCACAGATAGGCTGGAAAATCTCCCTATATTAATTTCTTTTCACAGGAACGTGACTTAAACCCATGTTGTAAAAGTCCTACAGAACAAGCACTTGCAAGCTTAGATTCAATCAATTCAGCCATGCCCCACCTCTTAACAATGTCTTTTTGGCATTAGGGTTATGCAACGAAATCTGTATGTGTTGATCTTTTTTCCAGCTACAACAACAATAAGTGGGAGGTGTTTCCGGCCAAGAGGAAGAGATCTACAGTACAGTTTTGTGTTTTTTTTATGAAACAGTGTGTCAAGGCGTTGTCATGGGACTAACAAATATGGTCGGGATCCGGCAAGAATAAATTCACCCTGACGACGCACCTATAATTAGCTAATTCCCAGCTTCAGTTCACCTCCACCCTTTAGATGGAGAAACAACTTAATAATTTCGCCTTACGCATATTATTATTTGTATGTATTATATGATGCTTGATGGTAAGAATATATGAACTTTTCATTTCTTATGTCGTATTTGGCATAGAACTTGCATACTATCTACGCTTTCTGAGGGCGTGTATCACTTCAAATGATGGTCTATAAATGCCGAGCTCTTAATCGTCGGGTAATCAGAACATATTGGTACCATCGTTTATACTTACCACTTCTTCTAACTTCTTCTCGTTTGCTTGTCGCTGTTAAAAAAAACACAAATTAAAACGAATAAGTTACTATATGACAGTGGTGGGCTCTAATCAATTCTAGAAATGTTAAATTTGACATAAAGAGCACGGCTTAAGTGAACATCGTTGGCGTAGGTGTACTTCAAGACATTTTTCTAGACAGCTACAATACAGGCTCAGTGTTTGTAGAACACGTATAGAACGATCTATTTACTCATAAAGACCATGCACTATGAGCTAAATAACTTGTCTTACACTTGGCTCATGACATGATAGATATACCTAGACAATAGGTTATGTTGTATGTTTGTTATTCTCTTTTCTTTCCGACTATAATCGTTGAAAGAAGAACTGTGACAAATTTCTGGCTGGAACAAGTGATCCATCACATATAGGCTGAACAATATCCCGATATTAAATTGTTTTACAGGAACATGACTTAAACCCATGCTGTAAAAGTCCTACCGAACAAAAACTTGCAAGTTTAGATTCAATCAATTCATCCATGCCCCCACTTAACAATGCATTTTTTTCCATTAGGGTTATGTAACGAAAACTGTCTGTGTTGATCTTTTTTCCAGCTACAACAACAATAAATGGGAGTTGTTTCCAGCCAAGAGGAAGAGATCTACAGTACTGTTTTTTTATGAAACAGTGTGTCAAGGCGTCATGAGATTAAAATATTGTTCGGGATACAGCCAGAATAACTTCACCCTGATGACGCACCTATAATTAGCTGATTCCGTGCTTCAGTTCACCCCAACCCTCTAGATGGAGAAACAGCTTAATAATTTTGCTTTACGCATATTATTTTGTTTATGTATTATATGATATATGACGGTAAGAATGTATGAACTTTTCATTGCTTATGTCGTATTTGGCATAGAACTTGCATACTATCTACTCTTTCTGAGGGCGTGTATCACTTCAAATGATGGTCTATAAATACTGAGCTCCTAATCGTCGGGGAATCAGAACATATTGGTATCATCGTTAATACTTACCTCTTCTTCAAACTTCTTCTCGTTTGCTAGGCGCTGTTAAAAAACAAATAAAGAGGAATAAGTTACTATATGACAGTGGTGGGCTCTAATCAATCCTAGAAATGTAGAATATTACATAAAGAACACGGCTTAAGTGAACATCGTTGGCGTAGAGGTACTTCAAGACATATTTATAGGCAGCTTCAATACAGGCTCAGTGTTGTTAGAAAATGTACATAACTCACTATATATGTCATCAAATTAACTAGCGCAAATTGATCGGTTTAAAGATATGGTCTATAAAAACTGAGTTCTGAATCGTCCAGGTATCGCAGATGAACTCTGGTTCTCGAAGTAGATGTTTATCCAACAACGTTGTATAACACTATACGATAGTGACAGCCTCTAATTGCAACCAAACAAGGCAAATATTAGGAGAAAAAAAAACTTCGACGTAAGATGAGGAGTTGAATTTGAATGTTTGAGTTATATAACAGAAGAGCCAAGCGTGAATAATATGTTTGAACAATTTACAATGTGAACTTTACTAACTAAGCTATGTGATCGTGTCAAGTGATATGTTAATCACTTCCTTTTGAAAGTTACAAAGATCATGCATATAGGTAACATCTACGATGACATGTTTAAATATAACAATACTATTAAATAACTAAATAACTTGTCTTACACTTAGCTCATGACATGTTAGATAGACCTAGACACTGGATTATGTTGTATGTTTGTTCTTCTCCATTTTCCCGACTATAATCCGTTAAAATTTTCTGACAGCAACAAGTGACCCATCACAGATAGGCTGGAACATCTCACTACATTAAATTGTTTCACAGGAACATGACTTAAACACATGCTGTAACAGTTCTACAGAATAAGCACTTGCAAGCTTAGATTCAATCAATTCAGCCATGCCCCACCTCTTAACTATGTCTTTTTGGCATTAGGGTTATGTAACGAAATCTGTATGTGTTGATCGTTTATTCCAGCAACAACAACAATAAGTGGGATTTGTGTCCAAGCAAGAAGAAGAGATCTACAGTACTGTTTTGTGTTTTTATGAAACAGTGTGTCAAGATGTTGTCATGAGATTTTAAATCTGGTCGGGATACAGCCAGAAGAACTTCACCCTTATGACGCACCTATAATTATCTGATTCCCTGCTTCAGTTCACACCCGCCCTTTAGATGGAGAAACATATTAATAATTTCCCCTTACGCTTATTTTCATTTGTGTGTATTATATGATGAGATAATTATATGATCATTGAAAGAAGGACCTTAACACATTTCTGACAGGAAAAAGTGACCCATCGCAGATAAGCTGGAAAATCTTACTATATAAAATTGTTTCACAGGAACATGACTTAAACCCATGCCGTAAAAGTCATACAGAACAAACACGTGCACGCTTAGATTCAGTCAATTCAGCCATGCCCCCCCCCCCCAACTAACAATGTCTTTTTGGCATTAGGGTTATGTAACGAAATCTGTATGTGTTGATCCTTTTTACAGCTACAACAACAATAAGTGGGAGGTGTTTCCAGCCAGACGGAGAGATCTGCAGTACTGTTGTGTGTTTTTATGAAACACTGTGTCAAGGTGTTGTAATGAGATTAAAAAATTGGTCGGGATACAACCGGAAGAACGACGCCCTGATGACGCACCTATAATTAGCTGATTCCCTGCTTCAGTTCACACCCGCCCTCTAGATGGAGAACCATCTTAATAAGTTCGCCTTACGCATGTTATTATTTGTATGTATTATATGATACATGACGAAAATAATGTATGAACATTTCATTGCTTATGTTGTACTTGGCATAGAACTTGCATGATATCTCCGCTTTCTGAGGGCGTGTATCACTTAAAATGATAGTCTATAAATAACGAGCTCTTAATCGTCGGGGAATCAGAACATATTGGTACCATCGTTTATACTTACCACTTCTTCTAACTTCTTCTCGTTTGCTAGTCGCTGTTAAAAACAAATAAAAACGAATAAGTTATTATATGAGAGTGGTGGGCTCTAATCAATCCTAGAAATGTAGAATTTGACATAAAGAGCAAGGCTTAAGTGAACATCGTTGGCGTAGGTGTACTTCAAGACATTTTTCTAGACAGCTACAATACAGGCTCAGTGTTTGTAGAACACGTATAGAACGATCTCTTTACTCATAAAGACCATGCACTATGAACTAAATAACTTGTCTTACACTTAGCTCATGACATGATAGATAGACCTAAACAATTGGTTATGTTATATGTTTGTTATTCTCTTTTTTTCCGACTATAATCGTTGAAAGAAGAACTGTGACAAATTTCTGGCTGGAACAAGGGAACCATCACAGATAGGCTGGAAAATCTCCCTATATTAAATTGTTTTACAGGAACATGACTTAAACCCATGCTGTAAAAGTCCTACAGAACAAAAACTTGCAAGCTTAGATTCAATCAATTCAGCCATGCCCCCCCTTAACAATGTCTTTTTTTCCATTAGGGTTATGTAACGAAATCTGTATGTGTTGACCTCTTTTCCAGCTACAACAACAATAAGTGGGAGTTGTTTAAAGCCAAGAGGAAGAGATCTACAGTACTGTTTTTTTATAAAACAGTGTGTCAAGATGTTGTCATGAGATTAAAAAAAAATATCGGGATACAGCCAGAAGAACTTCACCCTGATGACGCACCTATAATTAGCTGATTCCGTGATTCAGTTCACCCCAACCCTCTAGATGGAGAAACAACTTAATAATTTCCCCTTACGCATATTATTTGTTATGTATTATATGATACATGACGGTAAGAATGTATTAACTTTTCATTGCTTATGTCGTATTTGGCATAGAACTTGCATAATATCTACGCTTTCTGAGGGCACGTATCACTTAAAATGATGGTCTATAAATACCGAGCTCTTAATCGTCGGGGAATCAGAACATATTGGTGCCATCGTTTATACTTACCTCTTCTTCTAACTTCTTCTCGTTTGCTAGGCGCTGGTAAAAAACAAATAAAGAGGAATAAGTTACTATATGACAGTGGTGGGCTCTAATCAATCCTAGAAGTGTAGAATATTGCATAAAGAACACGGCTTAAGTGAACATCGTCGGCGTAGAGGTACTTCAAGACATTTTTCTAGACAGCTTCAATACAGGCTCAGTGTTTTTAGAAAATGTACAGAGCTCATTATTTATGTCATCAAATTAACTAGCGCAAAAGTGATCGGGTTTAAGTTATGGTCTATAAAAACTGAGTTCTGCATCGTCGAGGTATCGCAGATGAACTGTTACCATTGTTCAGAGTAACTCTGGTTCTCGAAGTAGATGTTTATCTAGCAAATTGTATAACACTATACAATAGTTTGAGCCTCTAATTGCAACCATACAGTGAAATTATGAGGAGAAAAAAACACAACGTCGACGTAAGATGAGGAGTTGAAGTTGAATGTTTGAGTTATATAACAGAGGAGCCAAATGTGAGCAAACATGTTTAAACGATTTACAATGTGTACTATATTAACTAAGCTATCGTTATGTGATCGTGTGAAGTGATATGTTAATCACTTTAATATGCGAGTTACAAAGACTATGCATATAGGTAACATCTACGATGACATGTTTAAATATAACAATACTCTTGAATAACTAAATAACTTGTCTTACACTTAGCTCATGCCTTGATAAGTAGACCTAGACAATAGCTTATGTTGTATTTTTGTTCTTCCTTTTTCCCGACTATAATCGTTGAAAGAAGAACCTTCACAAATTTCTGACTGGAAAAGTGACCCATCACAGATAGGCTGGAAAATCACACTATATAAACTTCTTTCATATGAACATGACTTAAACCCATGCTGTAAAAGGTCTACAGAACAAACACTTGCAAGCTTAGATTCAAACAATTCAGCCAAGTCCCACCTCTTAACAATGTCTTTCTGGCATTAATGTTATGTAACGTAATCTGTATGTGTTGATCTTTTTTTACAGCTACAACAACAATAAGTGGGAGGTGTTTCCAGCTAAGAGGAAGAGATCTACAGTACTGTTTTGTGTTTTTATGAAACAGTGTGTCAAGGTTTTGTCATAAGATTAAAACAATTGGTCGGGGTACAGCCAGAAAAACTTCACCCTGGGTGACACGTTTATAATTAGCTGATTCCCTGCTTCAGTTCACCCCCACCCTCGAGATGGAGAAAAACTTAATAATTTCCACTTACTCATATTTTAGTTGTATGTAAGCTATGATGCATGGCAAAAATAATGAATGAACTTTTCATTGCTTATGTCGTATTTGGCATAGAACTTGCATAATATATCCGCTTTCTGAGGGCGTGTATCACGTTAATGTATGATCTATAAATGCCGAACGCTAAATCGTCGGGGAACCAGAACGTATTGGTACCATCGTTTATACTTACCTCTTGTTCTAACTTCTTCTCCTTTTCTCGTCGCTGTTAAAAAAACCAAATAAAAACGAATTAGTATCTATATGACAGTGATTGGCTCTAATCAATCCTAGAACTGTTGAATATTACATAAAGAACACGACTTAAGTGAACATCGTTGGCGTAGATGTACCTCAAGTCATTTTTCTAGACAGCTACAATACAGGCTTAGTGTTTGTACAACACGTGTAGAACTCACTAGTTGTGTCATCAAATTAACTAGAGCAAAGTGATCGGTGTTAAGTTATGATCTATAAATACTGAGTTCGGAATCGTAGAGGTATCGCAAATGAACGGTTACCATTGTTCAGACTTACTCTGGTTCTCGAAGTAGATGTTTATCCAACAAAGTTTTATAACACTATACGATAGTGACAGCCTCTAATTGCAACAATACAGTGAAATTATGAGGAGAAAAAACCAAACGTCGAAGTAAGATGGGGATTTGAAGTTAAATGGTTAAGTTATATAACAGAGGAGCCAAGTGTGAATAACATGTTTGAACGATTTACAATGTTTACTTTATCAACTAAGCTATCGTTATGTGATCGTGTCAAGTGATACGATAATTACTTCAATATGAATGTTACAAAGACCATGCATATCGGTAACATCTAAGATGACATGTTTAAATATAACAATTCTCTTAAATAACTAAATAACTTGTCTTACACTTAGCGCATGACATGATAAATAGACGTAGACAATAGCTTATGTTGTATGATTGTTCTTCCCTTTTTCCCGACTATAATCGTTGAAAGAAGAACCTTAACAAATTTCTGACCGGAAAAAAGTGGCCCATCAAAGATAGGCTGGAAAATCTCTTTATATAAAATTGTTTTACAGGAACATGACTTAAACCCATGTTGTAAAATTCCTAGAGAACACAAACTTGCAAGCTTAGACTCAGTCAATTCAGCCATGCGCCTCCCCCTTAACAATGTATTTTTCCCATTAGGGTTATGCAACGAAATCTGTATGTGTTGATCATTGTTCCAGCTACAACAACAATAAGTGGGATTTGTTTCCAGCCAAGAAGAAGAGATCTACAGTACTCTTTTGTGTTTTTATGAAACAGTGTGTCAAGGCGTTGTCATTAGATTAAAAAAATGGTCGGGATACGGCCAGAAATAATTCACCCTGATGACGCACCTATAATTAGCTGATTCCCTGCTTCAGTTCACCCCCACCCTCGAGATGGAGTACAACTTAATAATTTCCACTTACGCATATTTTTATTTGTATGTATTATATGATACATGACGGAAAGAATGTATGAACTGTTCATTGCTTATGTTGTATTTGGCATAAAACTTGCATAATATCAACGCTTTCTGAGGCCGTGTATCACTTATGGTCTATAAATGCCGAACGCTAAATCGTCGGGGAACCAGAACGTATTGGTACCATCGTTTATACGTACCTCTTCTTCTAACTTCTTCTCGTTCGCTCGTCGCTGTTAAAAAACAAATAAAAACGAATTAGTTACTATATAACAGTGGTGGGCTCCAATCAATCCTATTATTGTAGAATATTACAAAAAGAACACGGCTTAAGTGAACATCGTTGGCGTAGATTTTCTTAAAGTCATTTTTCTAGACCGCTACAATACAGGCTCAGTGTCTGTAGAACACGTGTAGAACTCACTATTTATGCCATCAAATTAACTAGAGCAAAGTGATCGGTGTTAAGTTATGGTCTATCAATAATGAGTTCTGAATCGTCGAGGTATCGCAGATGAACTGTAACCATTGTGCAGACAAACTCTGGTTCTGTAAGTAGATGTTAACCCAGCAAAGTTGTATAACACTATACGATAGCGACAGCCTCTAATTGCAACCATACAGTGCACTTGTTAGAAGATTAAAAAAGTCGACGTAAGATGAGGACATTAAGTTGAAAGTTAGAGTTATATAGCTGAGGATCCAAGCGTGAAGAACATGTTTGAACGATTTACAATTTGTAATTTATCCATTAAACTGTCATTATGTGATCGTGTCAAGTGATAGGTTAATAATATAAATGTTACAAATCACGTCACTAAGCATGTTACAAAGAGCATGCATAAAGGTAGTATCAACGATGACATGTTCAAATATAACATACTCTTGAATAACTTAAATCACTTGTCTTACACGTAGCTCATGCTATGATAGATAGACCTAGACAGTAGTGTGTGTTGTTTGTTTGTTCTTCTCTTTTCCCCGGAAATCGAAATGGCTGAAACTGACGTATTTATTGCCTGGCAGTATTTGCAGTAGAATAATGTTGTTGTTTTTTATATTGTCCATGGTAAATGCGACTCTTCTGTGACATCATCATGAAAAATGAGCAAACGAATTATACAGAAGGAATGACATTACACAGGAAAAAGCATGTATGCGTTGTTGTTTTGTGTTTTCGCATGCTGAATATTTAATAATAATTCGTAGCTACTTGAGATAAACACGCATGTGAGCATTTCAGATTGAGTTTTACACTTTCTGATAAAGAAATAGTCCTTTAAGAAGTGGTATCATTACTAGTGACGATAACAATTGGCCACATCAAATTTATCTCAGTGAAAGATCTAACTAGATCACTGCTAATATATAACTTAATGTCATTGCAATGTTTACTGCATGAACTTGTCAATGATAATAGTAATTAAGGAAACGAAATTAACAACTTATTACGATTTTACTTGCTTATCGTCCTTTATTACAGTAAATGATTGTCAAAACAATATACATCGATCAATTTTTTCAGCCATTAAATTGCCACACTTAAAAGTAACTGGTGCTGGTATACCCATAACTATGTTTTACTTAAGTCCTGCAGTAAGCTCAATTTAGAATAAAACATTATTACGTTATTTTTATGTTTTGAAAATAAAAGTGAAGATGTAAGTATTATCTGAAAATAATGTTGTCTGGATCAGTCGCTCAGTTCTGTTATCTTCTCTTAGGCAATAAGTAAAATGACCAACGCTACTTTAAAGTGTTCGTTTATCTAGTGAAGCAGATAGTTGTGTTGCAAGAACTAGTGTACAGACATTTAAATGTTAACTAAATACGTACCATCAGATGCACCCCACACACCAACGACACCAACGTGACACCCGTCAGAGGCACAATAAAGTAAAACGACGACATTCGGATGTCCTTCTGTTTTCTCCTTATATTTGTCAATTCCTTTAATTCCTTCTTCTCTTAGTGTACCGTTAGGTTCTTTTATGTAACGTATCTATACAAATAAAAAACAACAGCAAAAGTTATACTTTTAGCCATGTATTGCCATGTATATCGTGAGGAGGACTTCAGCATGGTGACTTTATTTTGTATCAACTATAGTGTGTTCTTTCAAAATGTGCTCTTAGGGAATCTGAGATACTGATGCAAATTGCATAATGAACGACATTGATTTATCTGTAATAAAGGACAACTTTGATGTCACACTGAAGCTTTTGAATTGTACAATGTATTTTAGCAACTGCTGTACATACACTGTTTACATATATATGTTTGATTAAGTGGCATTGCACAAGCTTATCATTTATATTTCCGCCAATTTTGATGCACATTTACAGTTATCATAAATAAAATATGTTATGATCAAATGTATCTTTAGAGAAAATGTATGCAGAAAAAAAGCTGTTTCTATCATATTATCATATAATATATTAATGAAACCATTTTCATCCTGCGGAAGTGATCATCACAGATAAAATACATTTAGTAGATGGTGAACACCATTCATAATCGTTCCGAATTTAGAACTCGTTTGACTAATGATTTTAAATGAAACCTATAGTTTCGCAGCCGACTTGCAATCTGTATAACATAATGTGAACGTGCTAGCATTTTTTTTCAATTGCACATTTATATGCATGACGCACTAAGTTAAATATAAGCTTATGCACCGTAACGTAAAATGTTTTGACCATCACATAAGAATCCTATCTATGTCATCGAACGTTCATCATTTTTACAAATCACATCTAAGACGAGATACATACATTCCTCGTTATGTAACAATGCATATACATATATGCGGTGTAAAAAGCATAACATTTAAAGGATGCCCCTGTTAAATTTAAATGTGTAAGCACCCTTAACTTACATACACACTTTGGATAACATCAACACAAAAAGGCGATCCTTGGCAGAGGCAATTCTTACCAACATACAAGTCTAGCGAATGGCACGGTGTGTAAAAAGTAGTGCAGTTTACTAGTTGGTAATCTTTTCACATACACTATATCTCACTGGTTATACACACAATAAACATGTTTACGATAGAAATTATTTGTCATGGCTTATGGAAAAAAAACAAGGACATTAAAAGCAATTAACATTGAAAGGTGCTTGTGTATAACGCATATGAGTGCTTTAATTTGAAATGCAATGCTTTAACACTGTTTCATAGAACGTATTATATATCGGCCTTGTGAATAAAGTAGTTATCATATACAAATGTGATGGTAGCATTTGTTAAATACTCATATAAACCCTCGTTAACTCTTGAATATTAGTATACATAAAACTTTCGGTTTATTTGATTTTTATAACCAGTTCCCTAACAGCCACATTTTAAGTCGATATTTTAAGCGTAACAGAATGAGCACTGATAACAATTTGGGTCCATGCAATGGCGAAACACATGGTGCCTAAACATATTTCCATCCAGCGGTTCTTGAATCAAATCTGGCTTTACGCACTAGAACACTTTGAGACGCGTGTAATGGTAATTACTGTACTCATTTTGTTCGTTTTGTGATTTTTTTAATTGTCTACCTGTTGAGTACACACAAGGTATAGTCGACAACTTACCAACTACATGGTTCGAATATTGTAATTGCACTTACAATACGTCGCCTCTAGTTTATTATTCAACCGTCTTATTACGTAAACATGTTTAAAATCTTAAGATGTCCAGACATGACACTTTTACACGCTGCAACTGTTGTCAATGTTTATTATATATCTGCGGATTTATTGTTTCTATATGGTTTCTAAATAGTGTCATTTGATTAGAACGCAATCGAATGCAAACGACCAGTCTAGTTTGTTGAAAATTTACTTTTCGGATTTACCTTGGTGGACTGTTATATATCCTTCATTTTGTTTCGTTTCCGGTATGTGTCAAATTTATTATTGTAATGTGTTATGCCACGTGTCTCTTTTATGTGTGCGTTTTTTCTTTTCGTGTTTAATGTCTAGTCTCTGTGTTTTTGTCACATTTACATTTACCTTGTTTGCCTTTGTCTACAGGTAGATAAAATTTAAATATCTGTGAAAATTTCTTATTTACATATTCATAATCACAACAGTGGTACTTATGCAGTGTGGCGGTCGTAAAAATTATCCCCGTGCATGTGATTTATGTTGTCATAATTCGTCCTATCAGGACTGTTACGTATATTTTCTTTTGACATACCTTGGACTTAGGTTTATTTTTCTTGAAATAAAACAACCATGAACAGACTACTAAAACCAAACATTAATATTTCACTCTTAAAATTTCATAATGTGTGTACTGTGCATTTGTCTAATGGTGCGTATGATATATTTTCTAGAAGAGTCGCTGTCATTATTTCACCAATAAAATTACACCTGTCTTCCGGGGTTATATTTCTAATTCGAGTAATTTATTTCTTCGGCAGTCGTGTATTTTAACGTAAAGGAGTAATGTAAAGAATTCCCCCGCACAAATGCAGAGTGGACATAATGTGTACGTTAATATCTACAAGTGTAATTATAAAAGATGTAGTACATGTAGATTTCTTAACTGTAACTACACTGTCAAGTTTACTGTAAATGGACATACATTTAACATTTCTTTACCTTGTGATGTTCATTGACAAAGTAACAAACTAATTTATGTTATAACATGAAACCATCCTAACTGTAAACTGCAGTACGTTGGACAGACTGGGTGGGCGCTTTAAATTAGATTTCGAGAACATTCATATAAAATCCGTAACGCTCGTCGTTTTAAGAACTACCTGTATAATCGTTTTCAAACTACTGGACATTCTTTAAAATATGTGAACATACAACCTTTGCAAAAAAAATTGTTTTCGATGACGATGTTTCTAAAGGATTTAAATTAAAGGTCAGATACAGTGCCGAACTTGAAATTGGATTAAAAAAAACCTCAGACTCCATTTCCACTCGGTCTTAATGGTAATATTCATCAGGCGGGCAATATTTCTAAAAATCCGAACATTGACATAGTATTCTATCTTTACGCAAGCGCAAACGCCGATCTCATAGAATTAGAAAAAAAATCATTATCTTAAACGCTGATTTAGGAAAACTGTTTCTATTCAAGATCTGAACACACGTTATATTCGATCTGGTATTCACGCCTTACTTTGTACAGTTACAAATCTACCCTTGAAATCACTAGTTATTTTAGACAATGAGGCAGATAAATATATATATACGTACTCATCCTTTATATGAGGTGGCTTTCATCATTGAAAAGTATACGACCCATGTTTTAAGACCTCAAATAGATAAAAAGTCTCAACACAAACGACATTTCATGAAAATTAAATACATTAATAAAGGGATTGATTTTATCGACTTATCTAGTATCTTTCGGGACAAAAATATCATCAATAAAATCTCCAGCCAGTTACTTCAAAAACATAGAAAACCCAATGATTTGTTATAAGTACAAACAAACATTAGAGGTCTTATTTTTAATTACAACCAAACAGTAGCAGACCTTAACCTAAATGACCCTTCTCAAGGTTCTTGTAACTGTTCACCTTCACCTTTCTGTAATTAAACTTTCTGGCCATATCATTACTGGGGATTTAAACATCATCGATGACTATAAATTAAGAAAATTACTCTTTAAGGGTTCGAAATATCACCTGCCAGATGAAATAGATTTTGACCTTTGTTGCAAAGAAACTGCTGATGCAATTAATCTGTTTGCCGATCGCTGGTGTAAGAGAGAAAACACGGATACAGTAGCGCTCAATACTTGGTAGAAAGCCATGTTTAAGATAATAAAAAAACGCGCTAAAATCTACCGCTCCCATCCTTCGAGTTTAACTAAGAAACCTTTTTATTACTTAAAACATCTAAAACAGTCCTTCTAGAATATTCACGATAAATTTGTACTTGTACCTGCAGACAAAGCTTCAAACAACATATTTTTTGTCTGACGACTATAATACAAAAAAGTACTGAGTGCTAAGTTATCCACCACCAGTTCTTACTCTTGCACCAACCTTGACTTTCAGACAATCATTGACAAACGTAAACAGATATTGCATAATTTCAATATCAAAATAGAATCAAAAGTAAGAACAACTCCCTTCATTGTACCGGATTCATAATGTTCACAAAACACCATACAAGTCACGATTCATAGCTAATGCCAGCTCTAGCACCATCACTCACATATCCAAACTACTAACGTCGTGCCTTACAGCCGTTCGCAAACACGTAGTAGTTGTAGGAGTAGTAGTAGTAGTAGTAGTAGTAGTAGTAGTAGTAGTAGTAGTAGTAGTAGTAGTTGTAGTAGTAGTAGTAGTAGTAGTAGTAGTAGTAGTAGTAGTAGTAGTAGTAGTAGTAGTAGTAGTAGTAATATCACATGCTGGTAAGGAAGAAATAACTGCCTTAGCTTTTACAAGTTCATTACCATTCTAATTTATGTGGGTTCAAAGAATACATTTCTATAGGTTTAACAACTTTTGCCATGCACTTGTTAATGTATACATCTTAATGCACACCTACGATGACTGGGGCCACACAAACAAAAGTCAAATGTATGACATTTTATGGAGCATTTTTGGTTTAATAGTGGGTTATTTATTCACATTCAACGCAGAATCGTTAATTGATTGTACGAAAAAAAAAACGATTTAAATTGTATGTCATGTCTTTTGTAAAATTTGGCAATCCAAAATTGTTTTTGTACAGTATGATATTAACCTGCCACTATGGATATATTCATTTATAGACAGGTTCACAGTATGTCGAAATTTAAAGACCGATGATCCGACTTCAATTTTCAATCGGCAAAGAAAGACGACCGATTAAGCCCTTAGTCGAATTACCGCCGAAACGCATGGTGCCTAATGGTATCTGATGCAATTCCAAATTGTTGTTCTTGAATCGAATCAAGCATCCCCTGACTCTTTAGAATACTAAGAAAGGAGTGCTGTCTGCACCATTTGCTATACTTTCTATATGCCCACTACACAACGACGCACACTATCAAAGTATTTACATTTGCTTGAATTTTATTTGATTCTTATCAGGGTCACTTTTATAGCAAACATGCACTGATTGATTATACGTTTTATTGATGTATCGACATATCGAAGTGAATTTGGAGAAATTGTAATTCTTATTTTATTACTGCCTAGAATGCAATTTCTTGGTATACTTATGCATATTGTTCTTCTTTAATATATTTTCCACTAACATATTTTCATAAAATGTTGAACATTTGTTTTAATTTGTTTATAACTTATCTCAAAGATGAAAACGAAATACTTATGTTTTAACCATTTAATTAAATAAACAGAAAGTGATCCTCACTTTACATATATACACTATTACTGTAGTGATTATGGTCAGATTAACACATGTACTGACATGAACAAACTGCAGACAGTAGTTCAACATTTTCATAAACTTCAGAAGTGAAAAGTTCCCAGTCAGGTACGTCAAGTCATAAACTTATATGATAGTGTTACAATGTAAAGACATTCACATTGTCATGTGTATGTGAAGCATAGTATAATTCTGTTAAGTAACGTTCTTCCATTATGTACAACAACACCCCTTAATCACAAGTCATAAACAATCTTCACCCAGTTATAACTTATAAGGCCTTGAGCTAACGGTAGTTGTGGTATAAGAACACCAGCATATCTGCGTTTTCTGTCGTGAGCTATGATCGTTTATTTATTTATTTTTTTATTTTTTTGGAAATGATGTTTCCTGCTGTAAAGAACACACGTTCTGAAGCCACACTACTTGCAGGTACTTGAAGATATTGAAGGCCATTTTAAAAAGTCTAGGGAACTCCCTTTACTGCCCGCCCCACCACTCAATTGGATACAAAATATACAAATTTTAACAAAATAATAGAGTATTTTGTTGATTTCTTTCACAAATTGGCAAATTCATGATCTTGCAACCGTCTCCTTACTTTAATACAACATCGTGAAATTGTTAATGATATGTTAAGCACTTAGATGTTTTTCACGAATTGTCGAATTTCTGATCGTTGTCAAAGGCATTACGTTAACAACAGTTCCCTCCCTTTCATACAACATTCTGTAGACTTCCGGTTGACGAAAAATGCTGAATTTAACGATTTTTGAAACTTTTTTCTTTCTATTTTTACCCGCCGATATATTGATATTTTAAAATGCGTATCGATATATCAATAACGGCCGAATCGATGACGGCCCTAAATGAAAGTGTTCTAATATTACATTAAATGTCACATAGCGTATATCAGATTGGTTTGAGAGACAACTATTAAAAGATCATTAAAATATTAGTCTTCGCAGGAACAGTTTATGTTTAATGTTCAAGGTTGCATTAAAACAGGCATAGCACATACAACTCTCACGTTTCAATTGCTATTGACACTTATTTATCATATAGTTTTCTAATTTGAAAATATCCATGTATTTTCTCAAGCTTTAATCTACACAAAATCAAATAAATATCAGAAATAATTAAATAAGATGTATTGACCTGAACCTTTGGTAAACACGTATACCAAAAAGGCTATTCATGTCCAGCAAACTACATTTTATAAAAGGCACATTTTCTACGCTTTGACAGTTTATCTTTGTCTAGGGATTAAACTGTTACTGAATTGCTTTCATGTCGAAGCAGTTAGGAGACAAGTCATAATGAATGGGAAGAACGTTGTAAAGTATAATTGGCAACATAAAATGACATGTTATATGTCTAATACGGGACATATCGTATGTCGAATGTGCAAGTCAGTTGTACCACTTAATTTCAATTTTACCTTCCATGTTATTTTAAGACAATTTATACGTTATGTTGGGCCTAAACATGTTCACACACAGTTTCAAAATACGCTATCGATAAAAGCGTATTAAATAATTTAACTTTAATTGTGTAAATCTAAAAATGGAGTTATTCATATGATCTTTTTTCCCCACCTGTTTTGCCTTTTGTTGTCAATCATGTGCATCAAACTACATGGTCAATGTCGTTATTTACACAGTCATACGGCCAATATTGTGTGCTTTATTTTAATATGCTTTGAATGTTCACTACTGACGTCAAATATTTGCAAACGAACCATTGGATATGGATGTATGTTAAACACAACTTACACGTTATCAAGAAACAACAACAACAACACGATATATCCTGTAATTTGCAGACACTAGACAACTAATAACAACAACAACAACAGCACACACACCAAGCAAAACATGTTTGTATACAGAACAATGTCCAGTCTTCAAGCGACATCCTTGCTTCCTCGGTATTTGTGACCTACTGAAACTCAAAAGCATATTAAAATAGCAGATGTTTTATGAAATATAAGATTACCTTACTTCTAGATGTATATTCTGTAGTTATTCACCCTATACACTATTTTAGAGTAAATGGTATGCTGTATTCCGTCGCAGTGATACAGCATTCGTGTTGGGGTGATTTTTGCTGGCTCCGGCATCTTAAGTCATTTTAAGTGGTGATGCCTTTCTTAATCGCAGGATGGATTGGGACCAATGGAGTGACGTGTACGTGTACTTGGAGAAACAATATATTAACTATAAGGGTTGTTCTAATATAAATCATCCTGACACATAATGTCATATGCATTAGACATAATGAAGTGATATTAAGAAGAGAAGGAATATGCATTACGGTAATATTAATTATTCATAATTGTCTCGAATTTGGAGAGTAAGCTTTATAATATGTTAACTTACCATACAGGCAACCTTAATTTTCGCTGCCGAATTTGAGATCTGAGTAGCAACGTGGAAAGGTGTGAATATCTGTTTCATTAATTACACTTTTATAATATTTAACTCACTATTTTAATAAGAACCTTATGCACAGTAACATAATAAGTCATTGTCTTCTTAAACAAATGAATTATTGGATTTAGTGATCGAAATTTCATCCTACTTTCTTCAGAGAAAGTATATCTATTCAGATATAAATGCATTTAGTTTTGTGTAAACAATAAAAATACATCCATAAAACAGGGATTGTCGTATCATGCATTACCCTTTAATCTGGTATCGCTTTGAAATGTTGTTTCCTTAACATTAAAATGGCAGACAATGTGCGATAAATTATTAACCGCAACAAGAACGCGTCTCTTCAGTACTGGCTAGACATTAAAAAGGTACAATTTGGATCGACTCAATATTGTACGAATGCTATATTTAAACAAGTTAGTGCTTCATTCCATTAACAACCAGTCACCTCTCCACTTATTAAATTAATGTACATTTCAGCAAACTATTTTAGTCCAGTTAAGAACAGTGAAGATATGTGAGTTAAGTTAAAGTATTGTAAGGTAAGGTAGAGGTACGTAGGGTTAAGTAAGGTTAGGTAGGTTAAGGTAGGATAATGTAGGGTTAGGCAAGGTAAGGAAGGCTGAAGAAGTGTATATTTTTCAGCTTCATCTGGTTTGCCTATCCATGACAGTCATCATTATCCCGTTTGAGCGATATTTTTAGGCTGTTGACGTGCATTATATAAAACCGATTAAAATGTTGTATAATGTTTACTTAGGATATTCGACAGTGAACACCTAATCATGTTGATTACATACCACATGCTGATTATAAAGTAAGGACTGCTTTAGCTAGTATAATTGCGTTTAGTTTTGGCGCGGGATAACAATATTTATTTCCTAAGGATTTACTTTTTGCTACGAATTTGTAGAGCAAAATATACACCTTTGATGTAAACAATGCAAACGGGGCCTCCTGTGACGAGCCTATTCACACACAACTACCAGTTCAAGGCAGGTCAAGTAATGCGATACTTACAGATCAATAGTGTGTAATTTATTCGCATACAATGTGACCCTTAAACTGGTTGTATGAAAAGATAAAAATAAGTGGAAATTACAGGACATGTCTTTTTGTAAAATTCACAATAATATGGCTTTTATCCATCAAAAATTGCGTTCATATTATACCTATTTTATTTACCCGACTCTTTGGTTCTTTCATCATCACTGGCAGGTTGAATTCGTATCGCAACATTACACATGCATTGCTGATTCAAAATAAATTGTCCAGTGTGGCTAAATATTTCAATGTGATATTTATTTATGTATTAAATACACTTATAATGTCGCACAAAATTCACAAGATTATTTCACGAAGCGTTAAGTTATATTTTAATTTAAGTAACATCGTATTATATATTATGTTTGGCATCGATCTTGAAGGGTTGATGAAAGTTTACCGACACTGATCTGAGTCGAAGCAGCCGCGAATCGCATAGTTACTATTTATCGCATGATTCACCCTGTTTTCCATTCAATATACCCATGTAATATTTTTTGTAATACACTAGTGTAATACTGTTTTTTCTTGATTGGCTAGCAGCTTTGCTTTACTATGTGGTGTTCATTCGCCGAGTTTGTAAACAAAATGGAAGACAATGACAGCTCTTCTTTTTTCGTAGGTCTAAATGTCACGATTGATTATTGGAATACATAAATTTACCACCATCATGAAGGGTATAGCTAAGGCTTCTGGATTTGCATCAGACAGACGTCTGACTAACGACAGCACCCGGAAACAGTTAGTTTAAAAACTGTCCGAAAATAAAATCCTGGCAAATCAGATTAACAGGACACCGCAACATTCAACCAATTAATAACTGCCCCCCACATTAGCGATAATCAACACAAAATGAAATCAAACATTCTCATAAAGTTTAACTGTTCTCACCAGTATGTGAATCAAGACACGAATATCCACAACTCCAATGAATTCCGGCACACAGAACTCAAACATAACTGTCCACGGTGGCTTTAACAGCATCTTCGCAGGAAACTTGTTTTTGGTGGAACTTCTAATATTAACATTCAGCCGCCTATGGCACAATCAAATGTAAATTCTACTGACGAGTCTGCAAGTCCACAACATAGGAACCGAAATGGAATTATCTCCATAGTCGACACTGACAGCGATGAGAATTAAATTTTAATATTGACCTTAACACTAACCGCTTTGTAAACTTTCTGGGTCACGCACTATCACGTGTTTACTGTTTATTATTATAAGTTATTTAGCTGAAATAGTCGATAAAACATATGTCAATATATGTTTTTTATTGTATGTTAATGTTAAATATGCATTAAAAGTTTGCCATAAGGTTGTGTTTACTATCAATTAAAGACAATAAGGAACTATTTTGCATAGAGCAACAATGAATTCAAACGATCTATGATGCGGTGTTTGTTTAAATGACGTCACAATATCGTTCTAATTTTTAAACCGGCATTTAGATCTACACGGGTATTTGTTTCAAGTAAACAAGGACAAGAGGACGAAAATCACGTGATAAAAATAATCGGACAATCATTGTTATTTAATACTCGCCAGAGGCTCTTTTAATATCATTTTGCCTGAACTCGTTTAATAAATGTTTGTATTAAAAAGCAACTCATGTCAGATTCTCTATATACACCATCACACTACTGTTCTTCAATCAAGAAAAAACTACCTTAACTCATTACAACACTGGCTATCACAATTTTCATTTCAATCGTACCTTTTGATAACACCTTTTGATATACATTCTACAGTCTCAGTACTAGAAACAGTGGACAGTCGATATCTTACCTTAATTGCTACCGAATTATCTCAACAAGAAAAATATAATGGAATAAAGCCATATCTCTTAGAGAACTTGATCTCTTGAACTGGTTCTTTTACGACGTTGTTATTTCGTCATTGTGTTGAAACAATTTAGTTGCTTAGATACGATTTGTTTACACATACCTCAAATTTTGTTTAACTTCATTGTTCAGGCTGTTATTTGTGTGAGGGTTGTATTATTCGTAAATTATGAAACACGCAATAGAATATATGAGATTAATATGGTTAGATTGTCTGGCCATTGAACGTTATATATAATGTATCTGTTTGATTTTCATTATTTTTGTAATGTCTCACCTGAGACGTGTGCCGGATTGTTTCCATTTTACTTTCACCGTTGTTTCTCTTTTCTTCATATTTAAAAGGTGCCACATAAGATAGTGTCGTGTGGTGGTCTGTTTTTGTTAAGAAATATACTCATTTAGGCAGTCAAAGCAGGCGTGCTGTTGTGTGCTCTTTGTATTTGGTAACGCTATGCAAGGGTGGTTCGTGAGCGTATGGGTGTGATGGAGGAGGAACTGGGTTGACAAAGTAGCTGGTTGCTTAGATAGGTAAACATATCGCTGCGAAGAAGTCGACAATAAAAGTACACATCTTTAAAAATGAACAGTTCTTCAAGAGTTTAATACATACTCATATTCATGAAGTAAGGCCTGTCTTGGCTCGCGTAATTACCTTACCGTTCTATTTGCTGCGGGGAAACAAAGGGAACAATGCATGTAGATGCCCCGATTTTGTATTTTGTAACCGCTCTTGATTAAAATGCAAATGACGAGAGAAAGAGAGAAAAAGAAAGAGAGAGAGAGAGAGAGAGAGAGAGAGAGAGAGAGAGAGAGAAACTGCGTTTGGGTTTATCGTCCCACCAACAGTATTTCAGTTATCTTCAATGCATTCAATCAGTTTTTGTTTTGTCTATATTGTCAGAGTGCATGCTTATGGGTGCACGTTGTCTGCCATGTAGGTTTTTAATAATTATGTTTAATGGTGTATTTATCAGCCCATACGGTTTGAAGTTACATACGTCCAACAGTGTGAAACGGGCGAGGTAAAACATTTTCTGACAACTCAATTCAAACGTGTTCAACGATAAATAGTTAGCACTTACACCGAACACAATAAAAGGCAAACGTCAATAATTGACGCAAAGGAATGTGTTTGCACATAACTGAACCGGTACATGGTGTCGTGTTTTAACAGAAATCCGAGTGGACATTAATGCAGCCTTTCAAAACTGGGAACATTGTAAGATAATATATGAATGAGTGCAAAAAAATATGGAAATAACTCGGTTGGTAAACAATGAAACAGAACACTTAACCTTAAAACACTGAGGTCATTGACATCCTAGTAAACAACACACGTAGAGCAACACAAAAATAATGAAGCTTAATCTTTACAGAGTACATGGCCTTAAATTAAACGTATACAATATGTTTTAACACTTTTCCTCTTAAGTGCCTGTGTAAATAATGAATAGAACACTTACGCAGTGATATCTAAAACTTTTAAAATAGGGAACAAACCGAAGAACCTAAGTCATTTTAAAGTGTGTATGAGATTCATAACGGTTGCAGTCGCTCCATTTACTTCCCATAATCCACTTTAACAGTATTCGACCTTTGTGATACAATCAAACACGGAATGTGTATGTTGTGCAGCGAGGCATTTGCTTTCAGGTCATTGTAAATGCCTACACCTGTCTCGGTAGAAACATTAAATGTAATGTAATTTAAATTTGTTGAAATATTCGCCTTTAAACACAGCCTAAAGTTTCCTCTCATAACATTAAATTGTGTTAGATTTACACGTGAAGTTAAAACTCTTACATTTTCATTTATCCCACCATCTCTGTAAAGCTTTATCAACCGATAATCGCGCACCAGCTCCGAGCCGGACTACTTTTTTGACAAAACAATCAGGAATGTTAACGTAAATGAAACTCATTTATCCCGTAATTATGCTTGCGATCACCCCAGAAATGGCCATAAAATAAAGATTGGTTAAAAAGAGCTAACAAGGCCATTAAAAATGGATGAGCGAGGTTTCGATCTCTGTTCTACAGGATTGAAAATTTAAGTAGCTGCGTCTTCACCGACTGAGCTTACCGAATATTTCATTTCGCTTGTCCGACGTTCTATTTAACAATGATACATTATTATTGTCGACTGCTTGAAATGTGACTTTATCTGACCAATTATGCATTAACAGTAAGGACACGTTTATTGTTGTAACCCGAGCTTATGGGATTATCCAACAATAAAGAAATTATCACATGTAATGGCTGGTTGGTTTCAAATAAGTTTATCTCTATCTGCAAAGGAGCTAAGAATGGAGTTTTAGGCAAAGAACCTGCATACTTTTGATGTTTAAAAGGAAAGCATATACTGCAATACAAACCTGTCTTCCCTTTATACAAGATTATAAGTGTACATATTTTGTAACAAGCTGGCGTTGGTGGGCACTTTATCTGAAAGTCCAAACATTGACATCCTTAGTGTTCTATCTTTACACGAAACGCAAACGCCGATCTCACGGAATTGAAAAGAAAATCGTATACGCAGACTAAGGAAAAATGGTTGTATTCAACATCTAAACACACTTTACATTCGATCTAGTATTCAGGCCTTATTTTGTAAAGTTACAAACCTACGTTTGAAATCACAAGTTATTATGGACAAGGAGGTAAATAAAGTTTATTAAATTATACCACTGTGATCCTTCTAGTTTACCTAAGCTTTTTATCACTTAAAATACATTAAACAGTCCTTTCAGAATATCAACGATAAATGTGTACTTCTATCGCGGACATGTGTTTTGTCTACTGACTAAACTACAAAGTGCTGAGTTATCCACCACCCTTTCTAACTGTAGCACCAACGTTGACTTTCAGACAATCATTGACAAACACAAAAATATATTGCTTACATTTAATATCAAGATCGAATCAAAGCAAGAACAACTGTATTCGCTGTTCTGGATGCCTAAACCTCACAAAACACCACACAAGTAACTTTTCATAGCTAATGCCAGTTCTAGCACCATCACTCACATATCAAAACTGCTTACTTCTTGCTTTACATCCATTCATAATACGATTTCAAGACGTTTTAGAATTATTTACCTTATGATTTAATTAAGACCAATTTGATTGCTCTCATTGAGAGCACGAGAGGAACGTCTATGCATTGCATGCAATGAAAATAATGCCTTTTTACCAACGCTTTCAACTTTTACTATGTGGACTTGCACAAATGTTTGCGAAGCTCTATGCTTCCTATTTAACAACATTTACATAGACTACAGTGACACTTTATTTAGACAAGTAATTGACAGGCATACGGGAACCAACTGTGCACTATTAATTGAGGATTTGTTTTTAAACAGCTTTGAACGTGATTTTATGTTAACTTTATACCCTTCTAACAAACGCCACATTAAGGAAGCTTTCAATTCAACGTCACGCTACCTTGACGGTCTTGTTACTATAGATAAGTCTGTGATTTTGTTTTCTCAAATGATCCCTAACTTACCCTTTATACAGCAAATACATGACATTTAAATGCAGTATTTCTAGACATTGAGATCGCTTTTTCCAGTGACAACGTCTCTACTAAAATCTATTACAAGAGAGGTGATTTCAAATTTTATATTGTGAATTATCCATACCTTGACGGAGATTCAACTCGTGCTACCTCCTATGGTACTAACATATCCCATCTTACAAGGATTGCACGAGTTTGTACTAAAGTAGTGGATTTCAATCCAAGGAACTGGTTTATTTCTTCTAAACTGTTACAGCAAAGCTTTCGATTTCACAAATTAAGGATGGCATTTTCATAATTATTTCACAACAATGACTGTATTGCTTCAAAGTATACTATCAGTATGAAAACACTTATGCAACTTATATAAGTCGTAGAGGATTTTATAGAACTGTTTTATACATGTTGAAGACAATTAAGGCTCTCAATATTTTTTTCTGACCTCTTTACAAAACTTATCAGAAAAAAGAAATGCCAAAGGTTACAACACGGGAATACTTGCAATTGACCCTTTTATAGTCAATCACTTGCATTGCTTTTAAATTACAAGCTGGACAGGTTGCTGAGACTAAATGGATACAGTGCCTTAAGGCCAAACTTGGAAGTCACAGTTGGATTTATTGTCTATTCGTCTCTCCAGTCGTGCACTTTATAGGTTAAACTACTTGGGCAGTCTCCATGCCCTTTAGGTGGCATTGCACAGTATGTATAACATCGAGATAGTTTTACCTTTATTGTTAAATATGCGAATTGTCGATACATCCTCAGTTTTTGGACATATTATTTGAATCTTGTTTGTTGGTTTGTGTTGTTTCTAAAATTCGACTTTTTTGTGCATTTGTGTGTTTTTCACTTTTGACACGTTTTGTATATGACGTCATTGCTTTGTATGACGTCATTAAATTGTTCTTATTATTTGTCATGATCTGGGATGTTGTATACTGCTCACTCATTTATAACTTTTACATGGCCGAAGCTTTAATTTACTGTACATATTGTATATGTGTTTATTACTAGCTCTTTTGCCGACTAACCGTTCCAAAGCATGTTTTTTTCCGTTTGTGTGTTATGTCTCGTCTCTGTGTATTTGTCACATGTGTATTAACCCCGTTTGCCTTGGTCTAGATGTAGTTTAGAATTAAATATTTGTGGTTATTTTGATATTACATTTTCTTATTTGCATAATCATGTTATGGGAAAACCTCACTTAACTGTACTATATTAAACTATACACAGACATATGACGTTACAAAATCATACATCCGCAATATTGCAATCGAAAGTATTGTCATGGACAATCGTTACTAGTAGTGAGTTTAATTGGGTATGTTCCAACTTTGTTACAGAAAATACCCTGAGAAATACATTCATCAAGAAGTTCTTATTTGGCAAGACAACTAGTACATACACCATAACATTTTTCCCTTCGGTTATTTCCCTTTAATAACATATTTTACTACAACAAGTGTACTAGTCTATTTCTAAATGTTCATATATGCTCATAGGATAACAATAACTTGACTATAACACAATACTGCTAATATACACTACATGTTTTTTTTAAATGAGCAGCATACATGTTACTAACTCGTATACATTCAAATCTCATTCAATTATGTCTGAACAACGATAAATGTTAAAGCCTTGGCTAAGGCGTTACACAGGTCAAATATTTGTCTCTATCATATTCCATGTATGCCCAATAGTAGTCTCCCTTGATACAAAAAGGATAACCACGCAGTTCCGTCAAAGTATTGCACTCCCAGCTTTAATTATAGATTAATGCACGAACCCCAAACAGTATAACAATCGGCGACAAGTTTTGTTCAGGAATACCGGCTTTTTCTGTTTAATTCCATTTTTGCTGCTATACTAATTGAACTTGTGTAGACTTGCGATTAACGAACAGCCGGTGTCAAAGTAAACCGTCAATCCTATTTAAATGTATAGATTCATTGGCAGATTGCTGCGTTTGATGAACACATATTGTGTTGGGACGATTATATGAACCCGTTTGGATAAATTTTGCTTGATGAAGTTAAAAACGTCGGCACTTCTGTTTTTGGTTGAAGGTAAATCTTACATGATTATATTGCATTTCATATCAACAGATACCAGAGCACAATGCTAAAATCGTCGGCACTTCTGTTTTTGGTGGGGACCCTCAGATTTCTATATTATTATATATTAGCAGATACACCAGAAAAAAGTTGTATGCAGATCCATGGATCCTTTCCCAAAGGTCAACTTGAATCCAACACCCTTGTTTGTTACAAATAGGTTTACATTATTTAAGAGAGGACCAAGGGCAATTAAGATTGTACATAATTCAAAAAGGGTATAAAAAAGAACGGAACATTGTAAATTGGTACATTGTGAATTTAACATGTGAATGCTTAATTAAGAGGAACATGTGAGGAACATGTGTGAGAGAGCTGTAACACGAGAATTGACCGAAATAAACTTTTGTCAGAAAACAAACGACAATTTTAAACGATCACAGGAAACGGTCTGACCAATGAAAGCAACTATTAGTAATGTAAGAGTTGTTTCAGACCCAAGGTTTACACCCGAACGGTCAACACGATGTGTGTCGGAAAACCTTACAACGAAAATGGAGCAACACCAATCATTTAAAGTAAACATAAAAACACATAAAACGCAACTCACAATGATAAATAATAAAGAAAGTTTAAACACTAAAGACAGTGTAGCAGAACCATCAATATTCCTGAGATCAGCAAATAAGTTGTAATATACGAAATATCGGTGGCTACGTACATTATTTAGATGTTCATGGCAGTAAAGATTGCACAGCGGCATTGTTTAGCTTTCAAGACAATAGCAATCACAGTTGAGTGGGGCTGCAGTTTTATGGAAAATACAAATAAAAAAAAACATGATACTGGATAGGGATTATACATACTTTCGAAGTATGATGCAATTTATCTGTTTGGGAGACGCGTTCTTAGCAAGCTCCACACGCCTTAAGTTGACACACATACTTCAAAGGAATCATCCCCATTGTTTACACTGCATCAGACGTACATTTAGAAAACTCGTTGCGACCTTTGCGTAGTGGTAGAGTCGCCGAATTGTTACTCCCATGACCGTGTAGCCTCTCACCGCATGGGTTCGAGTCTTCGGTAGGGCGAAGTAGACTTCCAGCAGACCTGCGGTGCACCGGTGGTTCTAGTCAGTTATTGGTTTGGGGTCTTCCTTCACGAACATGGCAGGACGTTCATAGTTAGTCGCTCCGATATATTTCCAAAATAAATCATAAAGCAACTAGACAAATAGACTAAATATCTAAATATGTACCGTGTTCAAGACAAACAGTTACTAGGCAGGGAATGTTTATTGGAGTTTCGGTGACTGAAAACAACAAAAAAGAGACATTCAGAATACTTTCCCTCTTGGAAAAGACAATCCAGTTTTTGAAAGCGAACTGAAATAATTGAATGGCATACACATTTAAATTCGGTTAGATGGTTTGGTGGAAATAATCGTGTTGACGCCAGTGGCATACATTCAATGAGCAGGAGTATTGTCTCTGTTTCTAAAGCAAAAGTAAGCTTGTGCATAGGCGAACGCTTTTATGTAACTCGAAGCACGAGTTTGGCTGAAACCGGAAGGGGTGAGAGAAGAGGTTTATGTTTTAAGATGCTTACATGCAAATGGATGTAATGGCCTAGAGCAAGGCAATATTTACCCTAAGTAAGCACAAGAGGTTGTTTGCCTACCATACTTTTTGATTAGGGGCATATTCGGTTATGGTGCATTTTCAAGTTTTCAGTAGCTTATTGTACTTATTGTAAACTGAAAATAATAAGCTAAAAGACTGAAAACAAAGTAATTGCGCATTAAACAATAATGTGAAACTGTCGCGTGTTCCTTTCTGTAACCAAACTCGTGTGTAACCACTTAATCTTCTAATTAAAACCAATGGTAGACAGTAATTAAAAGAAGATTGTGAACATGCAGTCTATGTAATAAAAGAGTAACAGCTTCAGCACTAACAAGAGCAAGACCAACAAGAGCAGCACCAGCAAGAGTAGCAGCAATAGAAACAAATTCAACAAGTGAAATACCAACACTAACAGGCAGTACCAACACGAGCAGCGCGAAAGATACTAACAGTATCCTCAGCATCAACATCAGCAACAACAGGCACAGTAATAACACGAACAGAGAAGGACCAACAAGAGCAGCATCATCAGGGGCATTACTACCAAGTCGTTCAAACAAGCGCACAGGCAACAAGAGCAGTGCCGATAAGAACACTACTTACAAAAGAAGCAATAGCCGAATATACGTTCAACAACGTTGCAGCCAACACAAAAATGACGGTCTCATCGTAATTCTAAAATGCATTGGTTCTACAAATCGCTAAGAGGGTCACATTAGTCATGAGTTATTAAAAGTACATCAATCAAATTGTGTGTTGATCGTACTAACAAGTACACAATCATGACCCGATTGTAAAACTGTCTGAATAAATCAAGTTGAATTGTGAATAAAAAATACACTAAATCATGCCATTAACCTTCGGTTTCTTTGGCAAGGCATTTGCAGCTTCTATTTCCATATTTTAGCAAATAAATCAACTGCAAACGTCACTTTAGATATATAAATAAGTCAACTTACAGTCTTCTTGTCACGAACCATTAAGCTTCGATTCCAGCCAATCTATGAGCAGACGGCGCTGGAGATTCTATATTAATTACACGTGGTATGTATTTTACGAATGCAGTGGTACTATTTTTAGAAAGACAAGCACAAACAACATTGTTTATGCCACATGCAAGGCCGATGAAGGTCATGTTATAAGAGGCGATCGATTGAGTCATTAATAAACGAACACGAAATACAATTGAAAATGGTAAAGAACAATAAGTTATGACCGTTTTGTGTTCAAGTATACATTCGTATTGGTGGGTGGTGGTGATGGGGGAGGGGGTTAGGTTGGGGAAGGACAGTCATAAATTACTGTCTTTTAATAGGCAAATAATAGAAGGTCCTATCAAAATTTCCACAGATATTTAAACTTTATCTATCTGTAAACAAAGGCAAACATAGTAAATATAAAGGTGACAAAAACACAGAGACGAGACATAACACACAAGAAAAAACATCAGTTACCGCCTCGGAACGGTCAGTCGGCAAACGGGCCAACTGGGGTGCTTAAACCTGGTTTGTGGAGCGCTCAAACTTCGCACCTCCTGCTGAAGGTTTTTCTATCAAACAAACAGTGTAAATAAAAATATCCCGTCAAAGTGAAACAACTAACAGTAAGCACCTGTATCGGGAGTTAAAACAGATATAATTAACTTATATACAAACATAATAACTAATAATAAAATTAACTAACAGCATATGTACAGTATGTACAGTAGATATAAGCCTAAACTATAATAAACTATTATGTATAGAAAATATGTTAAGCTATCCACCAACACGTGTATGTTGTTCAAACGATTACCATATGTGTAGCAAAAATGCATGCGTAGTATCTGAACAAAAGTGATAACAACATGCAGTGAATGAAATATTACAGCCTTTCATATGACGCACTGACCATATACACTGACGCAAAAAATAAACTGTTCACTTTTATATTTTCTATATTTTCGTGATCACTTGGTATAACTGGATAACTGGATGAGTTTTTCCATATAAGTACTGGCTCAATTTGCCTACATTTTTCACTAAATTGACCGACATAGTGTCCTCTAGATTGCATGAACGCTATTATGCAAATATGTGCACGTGAACGGCGAGTGATACGGGTTTTATGTTGTTTGTGTTTTGTTGTTGTGTTTTGTTGTCACTAAGCGATTTACTGAACTGAACGTCCTGAACAATCACAATTCTAATTGAATTTGACTCGTAAACATGATGCCACGATAGAGTTCAAGCCCTTGTGCTTCTTACTTCGGAAAAAAACAATACTAAAGTTGCGAGACAGTTTAACTGACATCGCAACATAATTACGTAGTTTTATATCTTAACGTTTTTTTTTTTTTTTTTTTTTTTTTTTTTTTTTTTTTTTTTTTTTTTTTTTTTTTCTGTAAAATACATTGATACGAGACAAACACGAAGATGTTTCTAAATTTCTATACATGATTCATGCTTAAATTCATCGTGTACATAAGACAACATACACATTTAAACGAACAAGACATTCATACACTACGCATGTGGCGGGGCACGTCAAATGTCAAATCTTAACAACGTCGAATAATGTCGCAGTTTTTCAAAGTACTCCCCGTCGCACGCGACGCAGCGCTGATGGCGGTGAATCCATTGATCAAAGATGGAGCGTTACTGAGAGTCGTAGCGTATAACAATGGTACACGTTTTAGTCCTGAGGTTTTACAGATCCTTAAAGCGGTGTCCATTCAACTGCGATTTACCTGCAGGAAACATCACACAATCAAAGGGTGCGGGGTCAGGAGTGTACGGCTCGTGAGACAGAATCTTCATGCCGAGTAGAGCGATGTCAAGCTTGGTCGATGAGCCGCTACGTATGGAAGCATTGTCCTGGTGCAGCTTCCACTTATCAATTTGTATATCAGAACGTGTTTTCTTTAAGGCACGTGTTTATTCACGGTGCAAAACCTGAATAAATAAGATTATTCATTATTTGTATTGTTATGAACAATAGTACACCAGCGTTTAAGGTTACGCTAGTCGGGTTATGGGTTGTTTACCGTTGTGGTTTTGATGACGTAGCATTCGCGTATCTGCTAGAAGAAAAGGATAATGCCAGAAAATTCAATTGTTTATTTTTAACTAGTTTTCGAGAATGTTCTGGGTTCGTGAATGTTCTGGAAATTCGTTGGGTATATATAAGGGCGTGTTTGCCGATAAAAAGTAAGTTTGGAAGTTTGGATTAAAAGTTTGCTTTAAAGTTTGGACATAAAGTTTGGAAATATCATTTGGAAATAATTGCAGCTTCTATATTAAACATTTCTGAGTTGGAACTTACGTGCACTTACTATATTCTACAGTGATATAACTATTAAAGTGTTAGATTTGGAATTATATTATTAACTATCGTGTATTGTTCTACCTTTGGATTATTTTAGCTGTGCTTATCTACGAGCACATTCTACCGAACAATCTTCAGGATTACGCCAAATATTTAATTGTTTTTTTTTTTTTTATAATAAAACATTATTGCACTAGCGTTAAGTGATCCGTTGCATGACACCACATGGCGTAGAATCAAAGCACGGCAGTCGCAGATCATAATAAAAAAATGAACATTCTGCCGACCGCTGCGCACGCGCCTTTTCCGAGGATGGGCATCCAGGTAGCTGCCGCACAGCTGATGACTTTCCATGTTTACATGTTTAGGAGAAATGACGGCATAGTTTAAAACCGCTACAACTACCGCGAGACAATTTGACATATCTGGACAAACCGTTCTGAATCGTTTAAGCAAGAATGCAAACCCAATCAGGGTCAGGCGGTCATACGTAGGCCACATTATTAATCATTGTAACCGTAATCTTCGGAGACTCTGTGCTCAACGTCATTTACGTTGGACCGGTGCCCACTGGGCATGAGTGATGTTTAGCGACGAGTCACTTTTAAATTTTAACGTTGTAGATGATTCAGTACGCGTTTTTCGGCATCGAGGTGAACGTTTTGCAGATAATGGCTTGTTGGAGCATGATCGATGTGGTGGAGCCAGCGTTAGTGTTTGGAGCGGGAAAATGGGTGACTAGAAAACATAATCCCGGTAAATTGAATGCCCAACGTTAAATTGACAATGTCCTCTGTTCTCACTATCATTTTTTTTTCTGATGCACGACAATGCCAGGCCACACACTGCTAGGCTTATGCAAAATTACCTCTCTGTGCACAACGTTTACGTATCACCCTGACCGGCTTGCGCATCGGACATGAATCCCAATGAGCACATATATGGTCTTCTTGGACGGAGTGCAAGAGCAAATCACGTTCTAAATAACATTCGCGACAAATGCTATTGCTCAAGAACGGAATGTCATTCCAAATTAAGCCATTCGACGTTACGTAAGGTCGATGCGCTCGACAGTCATTTATTTGATTCATAGGAGAGGTGGACATAATCGGTATTGAAAATAAATTGGTAATTGAAACACATTTACGATAAAAAGTATTAGAACATTTACAGAAGAAAGGACAATTCACCAAATGCGAATTTCAATTTGTACCCCTAATACGTGAACAAAGCGACGTTTATTTTTGATTATGACATAAAACACTACATCATGTTGGCGGATGTATATCGCAGAGCTTAATACAGAATATTGAAATGTACAGGAATACCATTAAAAAAGCAAATCCCAAGTGTACAGTTTACTTTTTGTGCGTCAGTTTATTATTAGGTAAAACCATTTTCGGATTAATTTCTCAATTGTTGGAACAATCCTTTACTTTTAAGGCACATTGCAAAATTATTTACAGGTTAGTTTCTAACCGATATCTTTCCATAGCAGACATGCCTTCATTTAGTTTCCCTTGTAGTACCTTTAAATTATGCATACGATTTGAAATTCAACGAGTTGTCAGAGACAAAGACAGGAGTGTTTGTATTAGTTTTGGTGCCCTTAAGTTTATATACCATCGGTACTACATCAAACTCAGTATGGTCACATTGCAAAAAGTCGATGTTTATACTTCAAGCTTAATATTCAGTTGTCATAAAGAGTCATTTTAAGTTTCAATGGTGTGCCTCATACGGGCCACATTGCAATCAAAGTTTAACAACACTTCAACTACGCTAAAATGTATTTCCTATATGTCATGTTATCTTGTATTGAGATTGAAATGCTGCTGTGTTCAACCTGACATCAGTTGCCATCATCTTTATTTACAATTATGTAGAAAATACCGAAAAAAGCATTTAACAGGAAATCACTTCTTCGGAACGCTTTCTGCTTGAAAAGCAACCTCTGTGATCTCCAACTTATTCTCTGTGACAATCAATGGTAGTGTTTATTTGATATGCGAAATTTAAATGCAATAAACTTATGTATAGCAGGATATCGTACGTATTTATGTCTGATTAATCCTAGTTTTAACTTTTGTCGGTATATGGTTGACTGTTTGTACTGGAATGGAAAGTGATGTTGCCGGATTTATAATGCTTTAGAAAGAGTTTACACAGATTCCGTAGCGTTGGAAAAGGAAAAAGGCAATACCTGTTCAGGAAATGTATATATATCGCACACATTACATTTTTTCCACACTATTTAATGTAAACGTTGTGGTGTTTATGCTTAAATAACGAGTTAAGGGCAATAGTGGTCGAATAATTACGGTTTCGGCAATGAATCAGTTTCTTTTTTATAGAGCAGTTCTTTGCAAGCAAAAATGAACTTGTTTCAGTCAATAACATTGAGCAAGAAATGTAGGCACAGTTTATGATGCCATAAATATAAACGCATGTTAACCACATTTTTCTTCTTTTACTGACCGTGCTGTGGCATGTTTAGATAGGCAAATAAAAAAAACGCATGCTGGTAATGTGGTGGTGCTTTAAAATATTGAAAAAAAAAACAACAGGGAGTGGTTTGTTCTGTACATTTTTATATAATTAGGTTAAAGTACTAGTACGTTTGATAAAAAAAAATCCGTTGCCATTTGTATATAATTTAAAGCCCTTTGAAGCGACATTTGTGTTGTGATTACATGTGTGCAAACAGTGGTAGACGTATACCATAGTAAATCAAATGAAAAACAGACAAGTCTTCAGCTGCGAAAACACACATTTTCCATAATATAGATTAAACATTCGGACAGAAGTTACATATGTGTATCTAACATCCGATTATAGATCCGTTTTATTGAACACGCAGTTCTTTCAATATGTTGTTTTCAGTTTAATTGAATATAGGGCTACAATATATGGTCATACAAGATACCGGATTCGACCAAGTTAATCTGATTTGGAAATTACCTACTGCCTCTTCCAAGCCTGGGACCTGCAAATACCACATAGTACGTCATTCCTTTCATAACGCGGGCGAGATGTACAACTATTTCATAATAGAAGTTAATGAATAGTCAGTTGTTCGTATAACAGTTCACGCCCCATGTCGACCCTTTCCTTCAGTCAATAAGTGATACGCGGTATTGTTAATTCATTGATTTGAAAATAGCACGAATAATTCAATGACGCAGTTTAAACAGATTGCAAATGAATAATGCCTCGGCGCAATTGTTGGGATGTATGAGTAATGTTGCTTCATCAATCTCGAAAACCGTTTCTTTTTTTTATTTTGTAAGTAAATAAGTAATATTTACGTGACTGCGTTTCATATGTACCATGCACATGGAGTTAATAATTACTAAAACGTTACCAATGTGTACATAAATATATGTTTAAATATAATACGTTATTCCTTTAAGTTCAATTAGAATATCATATGTTGTTATTTGTTTATTTTCAAGTATTGATGATATTTGCATGGTTTCAAATGAGACACTGTATGTTATACATTTTCCAATGTTAGTGTCACTTTGGATATATGACACATACCAAATTTAAAGTAAATACAGCACTGACGCTAATAAGTAAAAGTAAAACCATATTTAAGACAACTTTTACAATGTTTAATTCGAGATATGCATATTTGAATATGATTGTCCCCAAGCTTGGGACATGCAGAAATAAAGAGTTTACCTAAAACACAAATATAATATAGTTTATGCCAAATATAATTAAAGAATTTCTCAATATATATTTTATAGTGTACTTTCATCAATAGCTTGCAAATAATACGAACCAGTAAAATAGTTTAATAGGTTGTTTTGTGTATTTTTTAACTATTAGGATCATATTCCCTTACTTTAGTTGCGGCAGTTTACCTAATACTAAAACGTAGTACTACTGGTTTTTTTTAAATATCAGTTTTAGTTAAATCTAACTATAACTAATATTCCTAATGTATGAGCAAAAGAGCGATCAAACAGAAATATCATTGATTTTAAATTTTAAAGCTTAATTAAAAAATCGGTTTCAGCGTTTGATGTGTACAAAATATTGGTCGGACATTTGTTTGATTGATTAGGGATTAGCCGGCATTTTTGCCGATACTGCGCAGCGACATTTCTATCATTGAATATTTATACAACATTTTAAAGTGTACAATTATTTTGAAGAACTGACAACATAGTAAGCTATCTAACCATTTTTCTGTCATTAGATTGCTAACTTAGCTTGATTTAAACATTTTGTTTTAATTTGATACGTGATGGCAGACATGGGGCAGTAAAAGAGAACATTTAAAATGAGTAATACTGTGCCATTACACAGTAACTCTTAACATCAATCATATGATATATATATTGTAAATTGTACAAAAAGACATATTACATTATGAAAAAAACTGTAATATAATACAAGTAACTGTATAAAACGTTACAGTAGGACTACGTTTTTTCTGTTTGTCGTTCAGAGAAAACCGTTGTCTCGTATGCGAGACGACATATTGGTTTAATGATTAAATCACAGTTGGAAACACCCCTCCACGTGATGAACATAATGACTACAACAGTTCTTACGAGACTGTTTGAATAAAGCTTGAACGACCTCGGGATTACAACTCGGCAATAAATATTATGACGATTCATAAGGGTCTATAATCAATTATTGGATATTAGTCATTACTTTTGCTAACGAATACCGGCCATGCCATTGAGTGTTCTGTCCTTTATCAAGCTGTTATTTTTGAGAGGTTTTAATGTAAGGTACATGTCATAATAATGAAATACCAACCGTCAAAGGCATCGGCTAATAGATGCAATATGTACACTGACACTCAGACGCAATTGCACGCAAAGAACAATTAAACAACAGTTGCCGGATTGGAACGGGCAAAAAAAACTTGTTTAACTACAAATGTTACCCACCTTGCTTACACTCCATCGTCACTGTTGAGTACAACAAATTCAAACACACATAAAACGAATTGGCAACCCTTGCTTAAAATGATTATATTGCAACCTAGATGCATATAGTACACATATAAACCAACAACTGACAGGGATACAGAAATTTAAAAATGAAAACATAAGAAAGAAGCTTTGGCATGTCAATAGTGTACATCTTCGTAAACACAGGATTAGATTGGTTTTGTGTGTAGGAGATTAATATTGCTTCAGTTTTAATCCAAGGTTAGAGTCGAGTGAAAAAAAAGGTTCTTTAAGTTTATATCTATCTCTTTTTCTGGAATGCCTACCTCTATGTAGTTCATGTATGGTTTATTCAAATATGTAGTTGTTTTATTGCTTTAAACCAGTTGATGTTCAATCTATACTGTTTAATACGTCTGAAAATATGAACAAGAAAAAAACAAAAAAAACTGTAATCGATGTGTAAGATTTGGGTCACCATTTAACCTGAACATATTTATGTTGCATTGATTGAACTACAATAGTTTGGTGTTTATGGCAACTGTTGTTATACGATAGACCTCTTTCTTAAATGTGATATACGTTTTCATTAAATCTTCTATAAAGACAGCAAATGAAAATGTACGAAGGGTGCTCACTTGGATTAGACCTAGCGGTCTAGTTACATACACTAGACAATTATTGTTGTTTTAGTTTTCTGCTTAGTTATGCCTAATTTAGTGTTTAGCGGATGGTTAATAAAAAGTAACATGCTCGATAACTGGATTTCTATGGCACCATTGGTATGCTTGTAGATTGTCGCTCACACGTTGGATTTCTACAGGTAAACTAAAGTGCACATATGCGTGTTATAAATGTCAACAGCTCTGATGATTTACACTAAGTAGAAATACAACTCTGTATATAACTCATATGGTTCACTGTAACTGACACTCCGTTGAACAATATAGGCACTTTATTTCCACCAGCTCTCAATAGCTAACGTTCAGCACAATGCGGGATCGTTTCAATTATGCCTCAGTGTAACCACATTGTCTTGAATAAACCACTGTTATACGAGTCTCTGTGTCTCATGCACCAGGACCTTTCTCAACAAGGTAAATAGTAGTGTTTTGTTCTGCTAGCCATTGTTTATCAATATTTTCAAACTTATTATTATCATGTAAGAACAAATGTTTTATTATTAACTACAGATCTAACCTTTATCTTCAAACAATAAACGTTAATGCATTTAGATTGCGAGCACGATACTGTTTTTTTTCTATACAAATACCGTGGATTTATCAATAGGCATAATACAACAAATATGCTGTAAGGATATCTGTATTCTTACACGCCTCGTTAACTCCGGCATAAAGTTTATTGTTTAATGGGTAAAGGCATTTTACACTAGACCCCATGGACCGTTTTGCAACAATGTAAGCGTAGCACGTGAACAATATATGTTTAGCCTGGTCCGGTTTCATGTTACTCATATTGATACGACGAAGTCAAAAATAAAATGGGTAATGCTGTTCCTAATTGTATACACAATCAGATCGGATTAACATCATCAAATTGCGATGGCTAATGCTGGCAACTAAACCCAACCACCCCAAAAAATGCCCCTTTTATCCTACCAAACCCATCCAGCCCAAACCTTATAGACCTAAGAAGGAAATACTATGAAGAAATACATACATAAGTAACATAACTAAATATAAACAACATACACTTGATGTATTGGGAAAATCATATAAAAAAAGTCTGACACTCGAACATGATTTGTTTCTATATAGGGTTTTGCATACACATTTTCTTGAAGTATGGTCACTTATTATTTTGCATGTTAAGCGATAACCCCAACATACTATCAAAGTGCCCAACATACTATCAAAGTGTACACGTGTAATACCTGGTCATAATTGTGTAAGTAATTTCATTGCCATGCATGTATAAAACTGTGTCCTCAAATGTTTTATACGATCGACAACGGAACCTGAACAAGGGTCCTGCTTTAAGTTTACATTGCGGCGACGACATCTTCTCATTCAAATACAAATGTATGATTTAAAGAAGTCTTTGTCATAAAGTGCTTGTAACATGTAAATATGAATTACATATATCGCTATGCACGTCATATTCATTCGATTCAACTGCGTCTGTTCCTTTCCTTATCGATTATTTTTATTGTGTAAGCATTAGCATTATTGTTCGCAGCAAACATTTTGGTAATATTCCATTATCTCTTAATAACATTCCTCTGATACGAGTAATATATCATCTACATCCGGCCTCCTTTAATTAGTTAATGTGTCATGTGTTCTTATATTTTATATTTGAACTTGAACATATAGTATAAGCGAAGTGTATTCCCTGGGGACCGACTTATCGTTTCTGTAACTTTCTTTCAAACTGTCACACAATTTTCCCACCCGACCTAGTGTTTATATTTAAACATTAAACTAATATAAATGACTATGCTAAGTGGACCACGACCGCAGCAGTTGTCAGGGAACTAATGTCTGTTTAATACCTGGAGTACGTATTCGCAAATAGAATTCAAACACAATGCAAAACACAATAACATAGACTGTAACATCGACATGAACAAAGCTAAAGACAACAAAATACATGGAAGCTATTTCCGTCTTATGTAAAACTTAAATATCAACCAGTCCTTTTACTTCAACAGTTAAACATTTAATCAATAACAATAAATTACAAATTAGTCCATGTTAGTATTACAAGTGGGTTAATCGTTACTGCTAAAACAATCAACAACATGAATACAATTCTTTGAATATAAAACACAGAGTTACACTTGATAATGTGAACTTGAACAAATATATTTTGCAAACATGATCACCCTAGAGCCCTAAATCAAATCGTTTGGTATTTAGTATTACAATATATTATTAAAAGCAATCGAAAAAGAACAAAAAATAACATTTTCTTTTGTTGGCGTGTTCTCTGGCAGGATATATTTATATACTCGTTTATATGTAGAAGAAGAGCAGAGTGGGATGAAGAACAACACATCACGAGGTTCATAGTTCGTACCCAGTCAGGTCGCCGCTAATTTCGTAATAAATAATCCATTCTGTCGGGGTGTAAACATTGGTACCTAGTGTTATTCGGGTCGCAAATATTACTACTTCTGTGTCCGAGGCGATATTACGGGACTTCCAAGAACATCAAATGATAAGGGTATACACTCTAAAGTCCAATCAATGACCAGTTGCTTGAAACTAGGCTACAACGTGGTATAACCTGTTTATATTGTCACTGTGAATTTCACTTATTTATGGCAAGAAGATCTACCCATCTAATTCGTGAGGCTTAATGGTCGCATAAAGAAATCGGTGATCGATATGCGATTACATACAACACCGTTTCCTTATGTACTAAAGCTGTTTAAAATTAAGTGATATTTTATTTTCCGTTGATGTATTGTACTAAATGGCAAATTATAAGGTGTTAATAGGTAGTGAATTTGTATTTTAATATTCAAGTGTTGTTGTTTTTCCTGGTAAACTGAACTTTCCAGTCTTCATTTGGTATCAATATTTCCGGAAGTGTTTTATTTTCTTGAATATGTAAGTTTACAAGGTCGTTTTCAGGAGATCGTGCGCTAGATATGTCTTTAAACTCCATTCGATTATGTCCCGACTTACATGTGTATTGTGTGTTGTGTACATCCATCTACAATTCCTTCTACTGGCCAGTAGTTAATGCGAGGTTTTCCTTGGCATAATTGGCATATAAAAAACCCAGCGCGTGTCAGGGATGACTGGGGAATGTTCTCTTAAATATACATTGACTAAATGAGTTAAAGATGTTATACGGAGAACAAACGCATTTTGATTTATCTATATTAAAATTTACAAATTAAAATAAAATGTAACAAACATGAAAATAAGGTAATTTATTAAACGTTGAAGCAAATGAGTCATTGAAATACCGTTATGTTACACAGCGGTGATTTACATAAACGTTAGGGAATGCAGAAAAGAGGCAGTAATTATGAATGATGCCAATCAAACATAATATCTGCGAATTATATTTTGTATTGGTGACATTTTAATACATTCTTAACAAAACGTTTTGTAGTTTTGAACCTTGGAGAAAGGTTTCTATTTTAATATTGTCATTGTCAAAGTTAAATGGATGAAGATATATTTTATTAGTGTGCATGTTTTCTTCAGTTTTATTATTTGAAAACGGGCATAACGTTTCCAGACGATAGTTTGTCAAGTAAAGTAAGAGAATAACTCTATACATCTTGGATCATCAACTTTGTGTTAATTTCTAGTTCCTGTCTATATATTTACTAGCGAACATTTCTGACAATACTATCAACATTGAACTGATTGCTGCGGTCTATGTATGGAAACTGGTTCAAACGGCATCACATCTCGTATAAGCATACATATTATTATTTCCATCTAGACTGAAAAAAACACCGTTGTATTTACACGTAGTTAATTTTTGTTTGTCTCCAACAAACAATGCATATTATTAGTTAGTGTGGATATTGTCAGCATAATTAAAACCAAATATGTGTTTTAAAGAAAACACTAGAAATGTTCAATTACACTGAGACGTTTGTTTCACGATAAAGAAGTTGACAATGCTTTAATATTTTATTGTTTTATAAAACATAAGATTATAGTATAATACAGTCGTCACGGATCGTCTTAATTTACATATACTGGTCATGTGATAGCTGCACAAGCTGTTTTTATTCATTACACAATTAGCTATGAGTTATTCATGGTACATGGTCACTTGTATAATATTTGGATTTATTCGTATTCATTTTTAATCTACAAGTTAAAGAGATGAGTAGTTGAGAAAATTATGATTCGATAGTAAAATTGTCTAAACTGTACACAGAGGTACAGACGGTCATATTTGTAAGCATTATTGCGAGGGTATTTTTTCAAATCCGCAAAATTAAACTAAACTATAAATACGCTAGTCGCTTTAGGCTTACAAACAAATCAACTTACAATGTGCTTGCCACCAACCTTGTATAAATGCAAGCCAATCTATGAGTGAGGGCGCTGGAGATTCGATATTAATTACTGGTATCTATTTTGCGAATTCCAGTAGACTATTTTTAGAAACACCGGCGCAAAACAGCATTATCAATGTCACAGACAAGGCCGGTAAAAGGCCGGTAATGAGATTCGATCAAGGAAGGTATTTATAAACGAAACAGTTGTAAATGATAGTGAATGTTATGATTTTTTCTGTTCAAAAATAGGCTCGATTTTGTCGGGAAGAGTAACAACGTGCTGTATTTTAAAACGATTCTGAATAAAGTTTATGTAAAACTATTCAGCGGCACGTGCATTTTTTTTTAAACAATTTACTATAATTGTAGACAAGAAAGAAAGGAAAATAGTCGTTTAATCATGTTATGATACCATTTTACGAATAGTTTACTGTAAACAAAACTGTACGTCATATAGTCAATATTATTTTAGCCATACATTTAGCCACAGTAGGTAATGCTACCAAATCTTAATCAAAAGTAAGCAACTTTCCAAAATATGTTCTTCATACTGCTGGCCGTGCAGTGGCAAGCTAGTTAATAAACCTACGTAGGTGGAAATAGGGCACTAATAACGCGCATGTTGATATTGGGTGGTGCTTTAAAATATTAAACAATATAAGGAGTGTGTAGCTCTGTATATATAAGTAGGCTAAAGTAATATTTCTTGGGAAATTCAGATAATATCTGCAAAGTACCCACTGCGATTTTTTTTGTAGTTTCACGCTTGGTTGGAACAAAAAAAAAACACACCTTGTCCTTTTGATCTAAATAAAGTGCTCAGAAGAACAGGTGTGTAGAAAACTCAATCAAAAAATCAAAAATAGTCTGCAGTACATTAAATGTACAACGCAATGGAAAACAAGCAAGCAATCAGCTGCAAAAACGCACCTTTTCTAAAAAATGGCAGTAAGAACAACGCATATTCAACTCCAGAAAGTTTGTCTTTGAGTCCAGAAACTTACATGCGTATATACATGCATTCTATAATTGGTGAGGCGTGTGTTTGATTTGCCTCCTGATAAAGAAATCATTTGGTAATTGAACTTGTATTGCTTGTGGTAATATGCACAAGTATTAATGTGTAAGAACATACACCAACTTTAGTGTGTTATTGAATGTTGTCAAAACATTCAATAAAATGAATGGCACGATTATTTTATTTTGCAAAGAGGTTGAATTTTAATTTACAAAGAAGTTTTGTAAGACAATTTAGACATAAGGCCAAAGTAACGTTCACGGCTCTTTGAAAGAATAATCAAATACTCAATTGAACTTCATTTAAAATGTTTATCTTGCCATTGTCATAAACAGCAGAGAGGCGCTTAAACTGTTTTTGTCTTTATCGGGATTAAATAACAAGTATTTATTATCATGACAAATGTATAAAAAACTAAAGAATAGGTAGATAAGTAAAGGTCCTATAAGTATTACTAAAGAAATTTAAAACTTAACTGTTTCAGTCTGTGTTGATGTTCTGTTACCTGTGACTTGGAATGTTCCCACTTGTCCCTGTACGAGTAAATCGAAGCAGCAGCTAGCAAGCTGGCCATGTAGCTGAAATAGAATTTAGGGATAACTAACATTAATGTTAGGCTATTAGTTTATACATAGTAAATACACATATTACTGTCATAATGTTTTAATGACAGCAGCAGGGAGGGTGAGCGTACCACCCGGGTCGGGGCCTGGGAGGTCACATTACCCAATCGAACATTTTTTCGGGACGAACTGACCAGCTAGCCCCACATTTTTTGGCCGAGAGGGGCCAGCATACCAACCGGATCGGGTCTTAGGAGGCCACATTACCCGATCTAGCCCCCTGGCGGGGCGTTCTGCCCCACCTTGCTATGCAATAGAGGTGGACATGCTCACCCCCTCCCGTAACCTGAAAAACATAGCCAGAGCCCCGTGGGGACGGCCCACCACCCTCGCCGACCAGGAGGGGCTGCGCTGGGATCCCATGTATATGTTGGGTATGTATAAAGCATACAAACCAACACTATGGAATGTACAGACATTTGCTCTTGGTTCTTGTTTCTGACCACATTAACTTAAGACTCTCTAAGGGGGTCAGGGTCTTAGCTCTATATATGTGTGTCACGTTCAATCCTTTGCGGGTGTATGTCAAGTGTCGTTTTCAAAATGTGACTGTTCCTAGGGTAACGTGAGACTTTAATGTATCTTGTCATAATGAGGTCTTATATCCATCCGTGTTCCTCTTGGGATAACTGCAAACCACTTTTTAGCATACTTAAATTTACGCTTTATGCAATCCATAATCACGCGAGATCTTGCGAGACATTTTGCGAAGCAAAATGGTAACCACACTTTTTATGACGACCTCTTAGGCTTATCTACCTTTCGCAATGGGTTTAATCAAAGACATCATACGTTGTGCATATGTATTAAAGTCTTGGATCGCTTCATATATATCGGCCACAATGTGTCCCCCTACAATCGTAGATCTGTTGCAGATCATTACCCCTGTAGCCACACTTAACCTGGTGACCTATATGATGCATCGGTTTAAACGGTCTAACGAAAAAACTGTAAAACATTATTCTCTTTGAGATAATAAGAAAGCAGAGGATTGATAACCACGAGGCTGTGTGTGGGGGGGGGAGGGCTTTGGACTGCACAGCCCCTCTGGGCCGGTGAGGGTGGTGGGCCGTCCCCAGGGACTCTATTTTGTCGGGTTGTGGAAGAGGGTGGGGCGAGCCCTCCAGAATAGGGGGTGGTGGGTGAAGGGTAGATGGGGTATTGATACCTCCAAAGGTCCGATGCGTCTGGTATGCTGGTCCCGCTCGGCCCAAAAAAAGTGGGGCTAGCTAATAAGTTCGGCACACAAAAAAATGTTCGATCGGGTAATGTGAGCTCTCAGGCCCCGATCCGGATGATACCCTCCCTGCTGCTGTTATTAAAACATTATGACAGTAATATGTGTGTGTACTATATATATACTAATAGCCTTACCTTAATGTTATTTAAGTATGGCTAGCTGATTGGCTCCGTCCAAGAAAGGTGGGGAAGAACCCCATATCAGTGGGTTAGATCTGGTAATGTAACCTCCCAGTGCTTACAAATAATGTTGGTAATTATATCAATGTCAAATGTATTGTTGAAAGGGGCAATATCTCCTGTTATTGTACGTGAGCATGACGAAAATAGCAGGTGCATAATTTCCAAAAATATGTTTTGAAGTTTAATAATTTATTTATTGGGTCTGGATTGGTCTGTATAATTCGATAATATATTGTTTGTGTGTTTGTGCTTATTTTAATTGCTCATTTCTCAAGACGTCATTAAGGTAATAAACGACATTGCTTATAAGTTTTATTACGAACAACTTTTACACTGCCTAGATTTGTTTTCTCATGTGCATATTGAACGTGGGTTAATTAAAGTTAGTTCTTGTTTCTGTATTGTTGTTGCTTTTTTGTTTGTCTTTGTAAAAAACATACCTTAAACATTTTTTTACATCCCTTGCAGATGTCTGGTCTTAGTTATTTCACTTTATCTCTAACAGGCTTTTTTCTATCATTTCTGATTACAAATTTAAAATACTGTTTTTCAGAATTAGCTTTGTTTTAATGAAATATTAAGAATTGCAATGACCCATACGAAAGGTAGTTTTCTTTAATATGACTTCAAATTATTGACGTCGTAATATCGGGATGGGTAACATACTTTGTCTAATGAATTAAGATTTACGCGAATACGAGTTGATTTAGTTTGTTATTTTACTGCAAACATGTGTGTGTGTGTGTGTATGTAGTGTTAAAGTGCGTAAAGTAACCGGTTATAATTGTAACATAAAACATATCAAATGAATTTTCGCTGACACAAACGGCCGAATAATGTGCTCGAGATATTGTTTGGGATGGCGTGTCAACCCGCCAGGTTGAAACACTAATGGCATATCAGTACTCCTGAAATTTTTGCTGGGGATCCTAGAGTTACATAAACTTCTTCTGGTCATCATCTGGACTGGTCCGCAAGATGATAATGCCAGTTTTTCCAGACGTGTAATAGGAGTGTTAATATTGTCTGAAAATGCAATTTTAATCAATATTATGTTAATATCTAATTGTCTACGTGTCGCCACAAATACAAATCTGAATATGTAAATGTTTTGCTTGATTTGCCGTTCAACAATTTTGGCGGACGAAACCCGTAGATAAATGTTTAAGAACTAATTGCGCATCCCATGAATTCTCACGGTTGATGCATTACGATTCTACGAGTAGCTCTTTTATATAAACCAGATTGTTTCAAGCATAAGCTATATATGATATAATGCTGACATTGTTTTATATTGTTTACGGCATATAACATCGCCATACCGTATTCCTGGCAAGGTCTTAAAGTGTTGCCCAAAGAAACCCTTCCAACCTCACCAGACCACCTGGGATACAAAACGAGCGTTGACCTGTGAGGATCGCTCCACAATGTCAGCTTGCTCCTTAACAAGCTCGCATCCATTTTCTCGGTTCTTTGAAGTGGGCAAACTATAATGCACAAGATATCGGGCCTGGCCTGTAATAAGAAATAAAATCTCGTTGTACATATTTACATGGTCATTTATGCATGATTATTAGCTTTATCTCTACATCTATGCCCATTCCTTTATCGTTTTGTTTGTTTTGTTAAATACAGTGCGATGACACAAGTATTGTCATCATACATCTAGCTATTACTGGTTGAGAAACATCATGGAAAATTTCTGTATAGAATCAGTTGCGCGCAGAAGATCAGTTCAAAAACTTGACCACATAAAAGTTTTATCCCGACCGGGACTCAAACCCACGCAGTGACGGATTAAGGAGTCAGAGGAATAGCCAGTCGTCGATTCTAACGTTTAGACCATTAGACCATGGGCGTCCCCTGTTTTGTTTTGTTTTTGTTTTTGTAGTTTTTGTTGTTGTTGTGTGTGTGCGTGCGTGCGTGCGTGCGTGCGTGCGCGCGCTAGTCTGTGTGTGTGTGTGTGTGTGTGTGTGTATGTGTGTGTGTGTGTGCAGATACCGCACACCAATGCAATTAGTGTCGTATTTGCAATATTACTGGTGGGGGACCATAAAAGTGTATATCCACTGGCGGACTTTAGGCTAACATAAATACCTCCAGACATGAATGTTTTTTGCTTCGACAAGGAAACGAACGCTAGGGTTGAACTATCTGTGACTCTATTAGCTCGGCACCGGGGGCTACCTTTTTGCTTGTAAATACATCAAATTAAAATGTCATAACTGACTCTCATACTAATAAATCAGCTAAAGCAAACAATTAAAACAAGTCCGTGGTACTTGCATGTAGTACCTAATCATGCTGTTTCGTCCTGCCATTGTCCGCCATATGAAGTACCCAAGTAGATACCGTTTTTTGTTTTGTCCTGAAAGTATCAACAACATATAATATACTGAAAATTAAATCGTCACATGTTCACAGAGTTGCATTATAACTATAATCCAGCATATTATTTTGGTATCGTTTATGTCATTTGCTCGAAGTTATTTGAACGTTAATCAATAATTTCGTTATTAATTGCATGTATTCCTGTTTCTTTCTGTGTTGTTATTGCTGTAGTTGTTATATAAAATATACTTGTTATCAGAAAAACAATTTTACTGCATTGAAAGTATTTAATAAAACACATAGCTTTATATATGTATGGTTAGTTCTTCCACTTTAAAGAAATAAATCCCTGTACTGTAATTGCATGAAACGGCGAACTGGTTTCTGCATTTTAATTTAAAAGCGACAATGTAATGTTATACCCATTTAGACTTAATCATGGATAGTCGTTAAATATTAAATGTGTGCAAACAATGCCTATTATTATTATTTTTTGTTTCACTCTTATGTAAGCCCAACAATTTGTGACATTTAATTTTTTAACTCTGTTGAAAGAAAAAGTTAGAAAAGAATGGGAGCCAGTGGTTGGAAGCGAACCAACAACCCCGTCGATACATAAATATAAACCAACAACGCTAAGCGGTAAATGTACCCTAGCGCATACTTTTATAATAATCAATAACTTAGCCTGCGTAGTTATAAAAAACACGCCCACGTGACACTGGTCGACTTTATATGAAAAATATATATCAGGTTTAAAAAATCTTCAAACTGTTTTTTCTAGGAGTAAATATAACTATTTGATTTGAAATGAACTGATTTAAATGTCTGTCGCTTGTAATACCAAATCATGTCTTCGTTAACTTTACCTGTCCACGTCGATTAGTTGAAATTGAATAGACCTGTAACCTGCAACATCGGTTGCATAAAAAGTAATTATAAACATATTTTATGTTCTATTTCGTTTCACATAAACTTTTAATATGATATTTTAGAAAGGACAGAAAGCAGCATAACTATTCTGTAAACCTGTATGAACTGTTTTTCTTTGATTCACGCGTATTTACATCTATGTATTCAATCTGATTCTACTCATATGCGTAAAATATAAAGATTATGTAATCCCATTATTAGGAATAAATCTTACCTTTAGTTTCTCTTCCATTCTTCTTTTTTATCGCTTCTGAAAAGACAACTACATTCAGTATCAGATACTATAGTCCAAGCAATGCTGTCAATGTTAAAGTAAAACTAATGAGTAAAATTGAGGTCATTTTAATAGTGGATTTCCCAATGTTACGTCATATGCCATAAGCCCGGTTTTGTCACGTCGTGCGTCATATAGATATTGTTAGTATGTTATGGTGTCATCATTATTGGATGCTTCTATATGAGAGACGCCACATGTAAATAATGTCCGTTATGTGGATAATGACAAATGATTCGTTCATTGTTTTCCACAGGCGGTATGTTACAGAAAATCAAGGTAGCTTTTTATTACGTGATACCACTAAGTATCTGCAGACAATTTCTTGTAAGTACATGGAATTTTGTTACTATTGCTCATTTTATCTATAACAGGATTTAATCACTCTGACAGGACTTATGCATATTAAAACACGCACACTATGCTTTTTGCTTGGAGAATAAAACATACCCATAGGGCAGCTAAAACTAAATTGTATAACAACCATTTGTCCTTGGTTATTGCATGTTTTCGTTGAATATCAAGTGAGGCAACATATGTTCGTGTCGATACCAAAAATATAAGAGAACAAAAATATTCGCAAACTGCTGGGTAATCATTGGTTGACATTGGAGTTCACATGACATAAACTGCATTTGCAAACCTGGATAATAATATCCGATACTGTCAAAAGCTTCAAAAATATGTTGCGTGAAATCGTGCGTTACTTGAAGATAATAGAACGAACTGCGACAGACTGCATTGGACGTAATGAAAACCGGACCAATCTAAACATATCATTTAAGAGCTACACTAACATTGTTAAAAATCGGTCCGTAGGTCTTATGTAAAAAGATGCCTTAACCTATTAAACAATAACTATGTGCCACGCTTAACAAGGCGTGTAATTGTTAATTTATTGCATTGTTTTACCATTTGGTAATCCTCTGGAAGGGCATACTTCTAATACTTAAAATAATGTATAAGTTTACACTTTGATTATTTGGTTTGTAAATGTTAACAATTAATGTTCATGAGTAGTATTATAATAACAATGTAAATGTCCGTTGTCTTGTGACAGTAATGACCCTTTTAAGCGTTATGGGCAGCATTATTAAATAGTGTCCTTGTACTTAAAAAGAACAAGCTCAATCTTGTCTTGACAAAACTATGTATTTGTGCTACCAATACTTAGAACATATTTTAGAAATGCTGTTTAACTATAGGAACATTACATAAGGTTCTAGCTAAGATTAACACATCACGCTTCCCTTTAACTATTTAACAAGGTTCTAAATTGCTACCGATTATTGGTATTTACCCGTTTTACCAATGGTACTTTTGCTAAACGTTTTACGTAGTAAACCGCCGTTCTAATTTTTCATATTCGTCATAAAATTCATTACCTAATTTATTGTAATCTAAATGACCTACATTCGGTGAATATGCACTGGAAATACGTCTTTATCAATGGTTCACACACACTAAAGTACTTTATTATGCCATATACAAAGCAGTAATCTAAACGCTTGAACGTTAAATGTTAGATTAATATTTGAGTCAAACACTTTGTTCTGATATTATTAGGACTGTCTCCGTATACCGCTATACCTTTACATTACGATACTGGGTAAAGTCAATACAGTACCGCGATACAAAATGAACAAACCGGTTCTTACGATATGTTGTTAACTTGTTTGCTGCAAACATTATGTGCATCCAAAGTCAAAGATGCTTGTATTAATGAAAGGCGATCGCCGGTAACCGACTGAAAATGTAGTTTGATATTAAATACACGGTAGAGAAGTTTATTCTATACGGGAAATGCGGCGAACTTTATTTGCCTTTGCGGTATCCCTTTCAATAAGTTTTAAACTAGATTTTGGGGATTTACTTGAAAGGTTTCATTTCTGGATTTAAATAAAAACAATAACAACGAATATTGCATTGAAACTCAAATTTATTGGAATGAAAAGTTACTAAATGTAGCCACATCGTTATAGAATAGTTCCTTCCAGAATACTTAGAGCATTGCCATTACGTTTTGTTCAACAATTTAATCGAACAGGACGGTAAGAATTTGTAAATAATATGGCCGAGCAGATTGATTTTTCGAAAGAATGCCAAATTAAATAAAAACATCGATTGTTATCGGTCACTTATCGGTACAGGATTACAGATATTAAAAAGAAAGTGTTGAAAGTGTCGCATTGTGTCGACATTTTGATGAGCATGGCGTTCAGAGTGCTTATCTATCACAATGTTTTTAGTTGAGTGGCTTGAGTGTTCAGGTTCCTATAAAAGTGCATCGATATTAGAGTCCATAAATAAGACTGATATACTGAACCCTGGTTTTATTCCCAACTCAACGAACTGTATATGGGTACCTGTTTAGAATTTGGAGTTTTAAGGTTGTAATCTCGATACTTTAGAATGAGTTCTTTCTATACTAGATCCTAGATTATGTAAAGCATAGTCTACATTTAATGAGTTGGTTGACACAGTAAAGAACAAAGTACGTGTTTCTATTAGAAAAGATGCCTGAGCAGTTGGCCAACTATTTTCCATTTCGTTGGTTATTGTTAATATTTCTCAAATAATGACCAGGAATTTGAGAGCAGATTTATTGAATGTTCGCTATTGGGATTCATCCATTATCTTGGGTGAATTAAAGCATGCAGCAGTTGCTTTTAAGAATGGAAACTAGACTTTGTTGAATAAAAATTATGTACTAAAGTAGTGTTTTCGGATCCTCGTTCAGTGGGTTTCGGACGGTATGAAGTGGGTACGGTTAACAGAGTTTTGCACGGTACTTGGTCAAGTGGAAGATAGCCTTAAGCCTTCTACCTGGAAATAATTAGTTGCAATACATAGAGTGCTATTGTGGTTGGTTAACATGGTGAAGCATCAAAGGGTGACACGGCATAAAGCCAGGGTGTTAGATCTACAGAGATTACAGAATCTATGGAAAAGGACGTATGGGATGTTGTTTGCCACATATTTCAGTTGTGAAATTGAATTTCTTTATAAATAGAGTGGGTTTCTAAGTCGGAGAATGACAGAGCGAATTATCTGTCAATATTGTCTAATTTTGATATCTTATATTCTATTATAATATTAGTAGTAGTATATTATAATATTATATCCTATTATATATTATTTTATAGTATGCAAATGTTGGTTGAAAGGTTTAGCTCGACTTGTTTGCATTGTATTGTAATGAAATTCTGCCAACATTGTATTGGAACCCAGCATGTGTTGGTATAGAAGCGTTTGCAGAAACTTGGGGAGATCAATTAGGATTGTTTGTTCCTCCCATAGCAATTATGCATAGGGTCATAATGAAAATGGAGCCTGACGGCGCAAAGGGGCCTTAGTACGCCCATGCTGAAAATCTGAGTTGTTTTGGGGGACGTTTATGTCGTAACGGAGTGCTCATCAACCAAGTTTTTCACTGATTTTACCTACCGAGCGAAAATTTTAGAACAAGTATGTCAACGGATAGGGGATGTTTGATAATACAAACTTGAATTTCGAAATTTTAGCACAGTATGTTGAATAGTCAAGGGAGATAAACTTGTCAAGAGAAATGCTATTTTTTGGAAGGTTGTCACCCTTTGTAAAATACCAATTGTCAATAATATGGTTGGATAATCTGACCAGATTGCAGTGTATTATGGTGTATAGAAAATATAAGTGTGCAGGATTGGTATGATTTGATTGATGCGGAGTAGCAGAATATAGTTTTGATGATAACACATTATATACACAAATTGTAGTAATATAATTTGTGCGGAATCGCAGGAAAGCAGAATTGCAAGAAGACGGTATTGTCTAAATATGTATCTAGTTGTATGTACAATTTCCATACGGAAGTTCATTAAGATGCAGTATTGAAAAAAATAGTAGTATTGGCTTTCTAATTTGTTAACATTATATTTACTGGTGATTTGTATACTAATTGAAATTATTATGTACAAATTGTTCTACAATTTAAATATGTTTATAGTTGACATGCTATATTTACTTGTTTAATACATTTATTCTCTCATGTCTAAAAGTGCTTTCATGCATTTTCTACCAAGACAAGGGAGACGACACGAACAACAACATGGTAAGCATTAGGTGTCATTGCAAAGTTTAAACTAACAGAAGTGTATATTGTTACGAACATGATGACTAAGACCTTTGCTTTACTCCTAACACTAAACTTAAATTAGGATCAGCTCGGCCACGGTTCCCCTTCCAACTTTTAAATGTAAAAGTGGCAGTGAAACAATGACACGAGTCATGTGCATACATATTAGTAAAAACAATACTGGAATTGTAAGCCGAGAAAACGGCAAGATAATTTATAGTTTAATATCACAAACAACATATTGTCAAACAGGTGCGTGTACATGGTACGTTGTATAGGTATACTTGGTATGGCTTCCGAAAATATGTTCTTTTCCACAACGTTTGTTTTAACGTGTTTACGTGTTTGCCTGAAAATCCCTATTCTCGTATAAACAACTTGGATTTATAAAGGGAATATCTTACAACAAAAATGAATAAAATCCATTGTATGTGCAAATAGTGTTTGAAGATGCTACTGTACAAAATGGACACTTTGAAAAAGTATAATTGACTGATGAAATTGTAAATACATATTTAAAGACAATGAAAACATCATGGTAATGCGAGTCCCTTGTTGGAGTAATTGCTGTTTATCTAAAGTTTGCGTCTTCAAGAATGTTTTAATAAATAATATTTGAATTTATGTTTGGGTTATTTTGGTTAAATAGATGTGCTTTAAATAGGAATTGTATTACCACGAAACGCATACAGATATCTTTAAACACCCAATATATTACTAGTCAAAACATCAGCTCTAATATTTAAAGTTTATATCTTCAATCCAAATACCATTTAAACGGGGCAAAGTTGTCATATGAGTTTCAAGGGACGTAAGACGAACGAGACCAAATATAAGATGGTTTAAGTCATTGCCCTTTATGACGAACGCGGTTTATGTCTAAAGAATACAAATAATAATCTGTCATACTCCGCAAGACTGTAATGTAAATTACTTTCCAAATTAAAAAGAACAACAAACCATGCAACTTCAGCAAATAGCAAATTTCGTACCGCACATTTGTAAATTGTATAATTAAACATCAATACAGTTTTGCCACTTGCTGACGTGTTCAGTTTATTGATATTGAAAGACGTTGCAAGGCTGACTTCATTCAATCTTGAAAGCTTATAATTTACGGTCTCATAAACTGGTACGGGAGGCCCCGGATTCAATCACTGACCGCGACACACCGAAATCGTTGAAATCGTTGAAATGTTATTGCTATAGATCTATGCCAACGTTCACGCACACTAAATTGCAGTTCCATGACTGGTTGACCCGGTCTCAGGATTATGTGACTGGGGGTGTTATCCTGACAGGTGACCAGCGCATGCTATAAACATTGAAGGCGACACTAAATATTTGTCAAGTAAACACCGTATGCAGATAAGTGAGATACTTTTAGTTATTATTAAATATATATATATATATATATATGTGTGTGTGTGTGTGTGTGTGTGTGTGTGTGTGTGTGTGTGTGTGTGTGTGTGTGTGTGTGTGTGTGTGTGTGTGTGTGTGTGTGTGTACACATATAAATATAAATGACAAACAAACAATACACACTATCCAACTTTTACCAATCAACAAACTGTGTAGAATGGAAATGTGTAGGCCCTAGCGCCATTAAATATATTGAATCAACTCAACACGAACCTCCAAATCATATAATCATCTGCATGATCTTTCCTTGAGATATTGAGCAAATTTAGACTTCAGGCAAATAATTGATCGTGCCTTTTAGAAGTTCTCCAATCTTTAATAGGACTAAATACTAAACACACTCAATATTTCACTTAATACATGCTATTATTTTAATGCGTTTTTATAATTAAAACTGTTTATTTAAACGCTCAAATACGCACAGCAGAGTTGACAAGCTAACCTAAAGCCTTCTTCCACATACTGTGAAGATTACCAGTAGACTTACTATCTACGAGGATTTAACACCAATTTAATGGTTGCGCAATTTGAATACAAACTCCCATGTTTTATCGGCCTCTTTCCCTCTGTAGGGATGGTTTGTGAACTCTTAGGTAGAGCGCATACTTGAAATTTAAAACCATGGTCTCTGTCGTGATACATCACGTGTGCTGGGACTATATGAATCGAGTTTGTTGTGTGTCTATTTCGTTTATGTTTTGTTATGTAGATCAAGTTGCATTTGTGTTTGAATGTTCCCTTGCATTTGATCAAGGTTTTGTGGTGCACACAGTACTTTATTGTTTCATTTGATGGACAATGATGCATTACAGCTTTCTTTTTTTTTCTGAAATGCACATGCAATTATTACATAAATATAATTAACAAATCATATTCGCAAACTGCAAAATAGCGTAATCAATATATTTCGATTGCTTTGTTCCATATCGGTGACGTATTTTACTGTATCGTTCGCAGTTCTGGATAGGATATATTCAAATAACAGTAATATCTTATATCATCAAATAATATTTATCATGCACAATCATCGATCGTCTCATTAAGTGAAGACTGAACATAGGCTGTTTGAGGACACAATACAACTTATGTCGATATTACATGAGTTACAAGGATGAAACTGTTCTTTGTTGTTATTGTTGTTGTTCTTGTTATTGTTGTGTTTAGCGTTTCGTCTCTCTCTCTTGTTGTCTCTTTACAAATACTATGCACGCCTTTTTTCTAGTTCTAGGTACAATGTTTATATGTGTTTCAATTGTGTTATGTCTGTTCCTGATTTTCCTATTGACGTCGAACCAAAGTCGACATGTTCCATATGTCAAATAGGCGAAATGTACTTTACTTTTAATTCAGAGTATACAAAGAACTGATTTGTTGTTGTTTTTTTTTTTTTTGTTGTTTTTTTTTTTTTTATTTCCTGACCTTCAAGCTATTCTGTTAGTTTGTAATGTTTATTACCTTTCACAAGATAGAAGGTCAATCAAGAAAGGATTATGTTTCACTGTCAACAAGAAAACCAGACTATCAGTTAATGTCATGTTTAAAATAAATAAAACAATGCGAATACTTTATCTTGAATTGGTACACACGTAGGAAGAGCGTTTCTTTATCAACGAGCGTTATCATTTAGCCTCTTATATATGATGTTATATACTTCAGAAACCACAAACAGAAGCCTACCGACCGCAATTGGTAGAGCGTCGGCTTGTTGATCGGGAGGTCGCAGGTTCAAATCCCGGCCGGGTAAAACCAAAGACTTTAAAGTTGTTAGTAGTGGCTTCCCTCCTAACGCTCGGGGCTAAGGAGATAGCATTACTCCTGACTCGTCGGTGTCAGTATAATAGTCCGGACTGGTTCAGTCCCTTGGCATCTCATAAGTGCTCCTGTGCTGTAGGGATGGAAATGTCGCTGCACAGTATTGGCAAAAATGCCGACAAATCTCATCCCAAATTGAAGCCGCAGAAAGGGTCTATAGAAATCCTAAATATGTTTGTTTGTTTATTGGGTTTATCGTCCCACCAACAGTATTTCAGTTATCTGGAGACGGTGTCCACTTGAAGCAGATATAGTGCTGCCTTCACTGTGTATGGCATGCCTTGAACACCTGGTTGAGCATAAACAGAAATTGGCCACATAGTGGCCCCTTGTTGGCAACCCGGGAGCTGAAACATGGCACGGATCTAGGGGCTAGGCGGCAAAATCTGGCTCCGAAAACCGGTTAGTCCTAGGGCATCCGTTTCCGGTCCTAGACGCCGACAAAAGCTTTATAGGTATCCTACGTTAGGTAATGGATAGACCAAAAATATGCGCCATGTTGGCCCTTTAGAGGATCCAGGGAGCTGACACTTCGAACGGTTCTAGGGCCCAGCGCCTAGGTTCTGGTGCTAGACGCTTATCTTAACACTATGTGGACATTATTTTAAATGACGTCACTACTTTCGTCTTAACTTGTCAAACAAAACGTCAGCGCTTGGACACTTATTCAAATTGATCGGTTTTCTTTTCATAGCTTGCATTCGAGAAACCCATCAGTGAGTGCGAGGTCAGAGCTCTGTGAAACCGGTTTAAGCACTCCTGTCGGTCCTCATTGCCGACTGACCGTTCCAAGGCGGTAACTGTCGGGTTGGCTCTTATTGTTAAATGACTCATCACAGATTTGTTCTCACTTTTTTACATTTGGCATGTATGTGAATACCTTGGTCCTGTGTCTTTTCAATGTTTATATATTGTGCAATGCTCAGAGGACTTTGTCTTATATATTCTTTTATGTGCGCCAGTTTGGCCCCTGTCTTTTCCGCAATATCTCGACACGCATATACGGCCCAGGTAGCAGAACCATGTACCGTTTACTGTTTTGTCTTAGATCTTCCGCTTCGAGTGCAAGACCTAGCCGAATGGTCTATCTGAATCTGTATGGGGTTACGGATAGGCAAAACATGTGCGCAATGTTGTTCCCTTGTGGGAGCCCAGGGAGCTGAAACTGTGTAACAATGTAGAGCACAGCTGCTGGAACCTGGCACCTAAAACCGGGTCGTCGTAATCTTTTAGATTCCGGTGCTAGATGCCGGCGGAAGGTCTATGGAAAGTTTTTGTAAGGGTTACGCATAGGCCTAAGTGTGCGTCAATTTGGCCCCTGTTTTGCCCAGTGAGGTGAAAATTGGCACGGATCTAATGCCTATGTGGCAAAACCTGGCAATGAAATCTGTTTCTCCTAGGACTACCGGTTCCGTTGCTAGAGGTCACCGAAGGGTCTATAGTAATCGTATATAGAGTGTTCCGCCTAGGCCTAAATGTGCGCCATTTTGACGTCTTTTAGTAAATTCAACAAACTAGTTCCATACTGAACACTGGTATCCCTTTAATCTAAAAATTGTGTACGTTTTAGCGGATTAGCTTTAAGAATATTGTATGAGTTGAAATATTTCGTTTATTGTGAGCAAACTTTATTTATTCTTTTTTTAAATGAATGTATTCTTGTCTCTCGTTTATACCACATCATGGCGTTTTCTTACTTCATGGTATCATATTAAAACGTCATCATTGACCTGTTCGTGATGTCTTCACTTGCACAACATCAACGTATCATCAGTTTAAAAAGTAAATTGGCAATCATTTAAATACCGGAATAATTAAACGTTACAAAACACGACATGACAAACATATCGCATATTGTAATTTTAATGCATATCACTTTACATTTGTTCAAGTAATAATACACGTATTCGAGTCCCAGCGGCATAATCCGCTGACATTGTTCTGGATCTTTTCTCAACAACAAGAGCTGGACGATGATATTATGTAGGCAGTAAATGTATATTTATTACAAACTTATTTCACAAACAGGAAAATGATATAGTGATTGGTAAGTGTCAACCTTGTGTTTTTTAGCATTCGGTACTGTATTTGTCCTATATGTGAGTTTAGTGTCCTTGCGAGCGTTCCCTCTAAACTGTTTTCGAACACATTAAATTAAAATAGACGTGTTATAGTCTTAATGAATTTCGTTTAGTGCGAATCACTTATTTTTCAGATTACAGGCGGTCAAATTGAGATATCTAATTAGCAGTTCATTTTCGGATGCTTGTTTGAAGTATTGTCACGTTTGCTTGGTTGCGACAATAATATAGGAGTGTTATATTTAGCAAGGGTATCGTGTAAACGTCAGATCATTAACTGTTTTACCGTTACTGTTTGCATTGGATGTTTGCCTAGATCATTATAAAGAAATTGACATGAGTGATGTATTGATTTTTTTTTGCAAAAGCGATGTTTTGATACTTAAGATATTGTAGGACTGGGAGCATTTTAACTCCTAACTTTAAGTTTGAAAATCATTTAAAAAAATACTTAATACTGACATATATCAACATTTATACTACACTAGACGAATGCATAAAGAGTAAATGAAAAAAAGTGTCACAACATAGAGACAACATATTACTGTTTATTAATATGTTGAATTCAACATATTCTATATTGTAAGTTTAACTTTCTACCAAAGACGGTAGTGTGAGTGTTGTTTTAGCATCATCAATCTTATTCGCTTTGCAAAGTTCATCAAACGTCCCCTATTGTAGTCCCACTACAAATCGTTTTCATCAAAGGCATCAATCATAACTTGTCTCCACATTTGCATAGAAGTAACAGTTTCTTTTGACACCGGTTTGTCGCCGTTCGCCAGTCGACAAATTGCCAGGAATACTAGCGTCCAAATTTGAATTCGACAGCTACAGAGGCAGTGTCCTAATACAATCTTTGCCGCTTAGAGTTATGCATTACTGGATTCGTGCATCCTTATATACGTAAATGTGGATTAACAACAATAAGACCTAACTGCGTGGTTAAGATTTGTTAACAAGGGAAGACAAATCTTGGAAATATACTGTATCATACACTGGCGATTACTCGACAAATATAACTCATAGGCGAATGCAGGAACATTAATGTCTATTGCGACTTTAATTAAAAGTACTCGAATATGTAAATTAATTTAGAATGCAATATATATTCAGTATTTCATTAAGCACATTTTACACAAAATAGTGTATTAATTGTTATTTGTTAAAAAAATAAGAAAGTCAAAAAGGAGACGCGTTCATAGTGCATAGTTTGATACATTGATCTAGTATATGAACTGAAATGCAAAATAATTCAACCGCAATCACTACTTACTTTTAATATACAAGGAAGGTCGTATAAAATGTACAATGCAATGTTAATGCTACATAACCGCCCAGTCACAACATACTACATGCATAGCAAAACGACATTGTAGTTTTCTATATGACACCATATGGTGAAAGAACGCAAATTTTCTCCTTTTCTATATGTCGTACCTTTATAATACTATGTCGTTATGAGTGCGCTCATTGTAAGGTTAACAGTAACAGGAACTAGAAATTTACCGTAAACAATGTTGCACCATGCCTGGATACTTTTCAAATATAAAACAACCTTCATCAGGGAATACGATGTTTTCAATGTTTGATTAGCCATAACGGCACGTTAGAGACCCAGTATTGCGATTATTATATTTTGCAGTATCTTCTTGAAATATGTTTTGGGGTCACACTCACCGTAATATATCTTATCGTATATACCTGTCTGGAACGCAAACAGCACAAATGTTTACAAAAGTACTAGATTTAATCTGCTGGAACTGTAATTGAATGTACCTAAATAACAAAACAAAGATGTAGATTGGTGTTGTAAACATAAAGTTACATTTGGGGAAGTAATTTCTTAAAGGACTATAGGATTTTCGTGCATACTTAAGCAAAACCTGATTATTTTGTTATTACATTCATTAACATAACTTTTAAACATTATATTCATACGTAAAGCCGTACTTCTCGGATTATATTAAATGATAACGACTGCTTTGGCCATTGCTATGTGAAAACAGTGTCATGTTTTCAGTATTCATACTGTGTGCCTGCCAATTTCGTGGACCATAGAGTAAACACAAATGTATGCTTATCTCCCAAGCCCTGTAATTGTGGATTAATTGAGGAACTACTATCATACTACACCATATGTTTGGTTTGTTAATATAATCTTTGTAAACTGGTGAATTTGATTTCTCAATTCCCCAGTTTAAGGAACATCACCTATATATTGACCCATGCAATGTTGTTTATTTCAAATTTTATTTAATATTAATACAAATACTCCAAATATCATTTTACTACCACTAAAACTGAAAAACTGGACAAATTAGAAAATGAGTTTGGTGATTTCCACTTTCCTTTGCCTTCTGACTGTCAACAATGGTGTATGTTTTCAACGAAAACACGAAAAAGATGGTACTCATTGTCTTGGAGTGTTAAATTTAGCAAGGGAGTGTTTAATTATATTGGAGTGTGAACATTGTCACATACATCTTCATGCTCATCCCAATTATAATCAAGATATATAAGAATGACATGAACAGTTCTAGATGTGAATATGTTTCTGTTGCAACATGCACGTAAGACATATTTTACCTTTTTGTAATGCATGTATAATTAAAGGCAATCAACTCCGCTTAATTTATACCAATATTCTTGAAATCAGATCATCCACATATTCTTTTCACTTTAAGTCCCCTACATTAAATTAGGAGGAAGACATTTAACTTATGAAATCATTTACTGGTCTTGAGATTCCTGGATTAGGTGGTGGATGAACAGAACTAAAGTGGTGGAGTCATGGGCTGTTAGAACTACAGCCTGTAAGTCAGTATTAAAGTTAATTTTAATTGTGACAGTTTTGGGTTGGCAAGTATCGTTCATCCCCAAGATGCCCTATCGCATGTTGTATGGGTGCGATTGTTAACAGAAACATTTAAGAACGCACTGGTCTTCGTTAGAAATGTCTCCTGAAGACATAACACTGCTTACTTTAGGGTAGGCTATACAAGTGTAACTTCGTTAAAAATAGCCATACATTCCAAAATAAATTGAGCTCTCTTCTTACTTGGATTATGTCTAAACAGGCGACAATGACCCGTTGGCTTTGTCTGGTGGAGAATCTGTCCAAAACAACGGGTAAGACCGGTCACCTTTTTTGTTCCGGATATTGACTGGAAGGACCTTCTTTTGAAGACGTCTCTGTTAAGAAGGGTATGTAGAATGCGTGGTTCTGGTGAAATATAGTGGCTAGTAGTTTGTTTTACTTTACATACTGATCATGGGTATCATTTTAATTTTAAAAGTTTGTATTTTTTTAAACTTTACTTTGTCAGAGACTTGATCACCGGATTGCGTGTCATACTGAGTTGTAATATAATGACAAACCGTATATAAAGCTGTTAAAGAAAAAGAAAACAGGTGTCAGTTTTCTTATTTTGATTAAAGCGTATCTGATGGTAATGGGATATTAAGAGTGTATTTAATATTACGCATATTTATTTCCAATTTGGTCATAGTCTGGTCCTACTTTTGTTTGATCCAAAGCAATTTGGACACTTCTGATCACCTTGCTCCTGCAAATGAACAGATTTACATGATAGTGGGTGTAAAAGTGGAGGGATGGGACCAAATTACTGAGAATCAAAGCAAGGTAACGGACTTGGAATGTATAGGTGGATTGTGAGAACCAACGTGTATTGTTGATGACAGATTTGGATGGTTAAAGTTTAATACTAATGTGTCTGTGGGGCTACTTTGACCTTCATGTGGAAATGACATCCTTCTTTCACAACTGACATGGTGTGTCCAGACTGTCACGAAAGATTATGACCAGGAATTATCCCTTAAGAACAATGTAGTGTGTTGTGAGGGGAAACGTCCTTTGATATAGCATAATTATTTATTTATTTATTTATTTATTATTTTTATTTATTCAGTTATTTATTTATTGTTTTTTTCTAGTTTTTCCAATGACGAGCTTTGCTACGTTTGATATGAGTGTTTTCAAAAAATTGATGAGAAGGAACCGGGGCACTGCTAGTTATGTCTCTGTCAGAGTCTCTTGCGGACAAAATGCGGACAAAGAGTGAATCTGTTTGAGACATGCTCGTTTTTTCTATTTTAATCGCCATTTTGGGTCAACATCCGTACCGGAACTAATAAGATGTAGTGGGTGCCCTACTTTCCAAGTTGATATCAGTTGCTATACCGTGACGTGAAACACACGCAAGTAGCTGATAAGAGATAGACCCGTGTGGTTAGTTGTTGATTTGAATATAAAAAGTTTGTTTTGAGAAATATTGTGTGTGTCTAACAAGTTATATACAAATATAACAGCTAGACATCACAATGGAAACTATGGGCAACAAAGAAATTGTGTACAAAAGCTAAAGGGAAGTAACTTAAAATTAAGGCGGTTAAACCGACTCCCTGTTGAAATTACTGACACGTTCCACTAACCTCAACCACGACGATTAAGTGAGACAGTGCCCCCCCCCCCCCCCCCCTCCCCACGACAAACAGATGGGCTATCGTTGGATGATTCTTACCCCGCTACAGAGGGGATCAGCTGGACAATTGTGAAGCCCCCAATGTAAAGCCCCGCGCAAACAAAGCTTTGCTCGACATATACAATAGATTTATATTACAAATATGTTGCAGTTGTTGGTCTGTTGGTTGGTATGACTTTGCGCCAGCAGGCCGATTTCTGAAATCCATTCGTGTGTCATTATTAGATCAAGACAAAAGAAACTAAAACACTATTTGAAAAAAAATACGTTAAGCTGTGTGAGGGTTTGTATGTGTTTTTAACAAATACAATATAATTGTTAATGCGTTATCCATCTACTTTATGCACAGAGTGGAAATGTATTTGTTTAAACAGAAATATATTTTCCAACATAACAATCCCAGTTTGGAGCGGCATGCCATTTTAGCGAATGAATATAACTGTAGACTCTGGTAAATAGCAAAGGTATTATACCGAAATAACTTGTGTATATTTTAAAAACACGTATTCCATTTGTATACACCAATTCATGTTTCAGCATTGTATTTGAATAATTTACCCAATATTTCAATGAACGTACCCAAGAACAATGAATGCCTTTCATTTTGTGTCAATAGACTGTCCTCAGGATCGTATTCATTTTATTGACAGCGTGTTTTGTTTTGCTACAAAAGCAGTATATCTATAGAATTTCGTTCTTTTCAATTCCTACAGCAAATAGAACAGTGATGAAATTCTACGAGCTGCAGCAGTCCTTTCTTCACTATTAGCATATAATTATGTTTCATCAGCTTGATTAATTTGTTTAAATATTTATTTATTTATTCTTGTTGTCATTGTTTTGTTTTTAACTTCAATTTAAATGTTCATGCTGGCGTTTTTGTTCTTATTCTTAATCAACATGTTAATCGGTTACATAAGATGGTATACGCCAGATGCCTTAACATTTTGTTAAAAATGTGGAGTCAATGCAAATATGACGTTTAATTATGCAAAGAACACACAGACACAAAATGACAAAAAATCGATGGGAAAACAATCCCCAACTAAAGAAATAAATCCAACATGTTAAAGGCCTAGTCCAGACATTGCTGAATAATTCCGTTATCACTGAGTTTAAAAAGCTGAGAAAAAACGATTACATATCTTTATAATATACATTGCAAAAAACAGGATTATATTTGTGAAATAGACCAGGACTAGGGCCACCAGTCTATGTGTGCACATTGAACCTTAATCTAAAAAGTGAGACTATGTTCCATATATTTTTCATACATTGTATATACTCTTGCAATCGTCAGCTAGCTTGTAATTTTTAAATTCTCTTAATATGGCGTTGAGTCTTAACTTTGTATATTTCATCATGTACAGTATGAGTACAATTAGTTTGACTTAATGTTTTGTGAACGTTGAAACATCGCTCTTAAAACGTTTATAGTCTTTAGGTATGTTTTTTCTACAGTCGATTCAACTAACAAACGATTAAGCACAATATTAAAATACTAGAAATATGTAAGCAGACATGAGGTTGACTGTAAACTCTGTTTTGTAAAATGGAATTTTCCCTATGGTCATGTGAAACAAACAGTTACGACTGCTGTACTATACTTGAAATGTAGTTGCCCTGATGTGCAACGGGAGGCTTCGTGAGCCTTTTCGACTACGGTTGAATTTAAAAGAATAAATATGTCTAAATAAATGTAAATGGAGCGTTTTATTTACCACAAGCATCATACATTACACTTACTGTCTGAAGTCTGTATATTATCCCAATGGGTATTGTTTGGGCCTAATAATCGTTGGAGTTCAGTCCCATGCGCAGAAAACGTCCCTTGCTAGATAGCTATGTGTTGTTCCCGTTTTCCTTTGTGGAATTGCTTGATGATTAATGGATTTATGGTGGCCTTCAACAATAACACCAACATGTGACATTTGTTTAAACATTGTATACATGTTCACATCAGATTCGTATTGTTTGAGGCGGATATGAAGAGCTATACTCTATTCACGTTCACTACAGACTCATATGGCTTCAGCTGGACATGGACAGCTATACTGCATACATGTTCACTACAAATTCATATGGCTTGAGCCGAACATGAAAGGCTATATTGCATGCACGTTCACCACAGATTCATATGACTTGAGCCGAACATGAAAGGCTATATTGCATGCACGTTCACCACATACTCATATGGCTTGAGAAGGAGAAGTAAAGCCTTAATGTATCCATGTGCAACACATACTCATGCGCTGTTAAGGTAGTTTACGTAATCGTCTAATTCAGAATAATGCATATCGGTAATCGTTGATATCTTCCATATTTAGCCGTATTTAGCACTATGGTGTTCATCTTCGAGTTGAGGTGTGTGTCTATCATAAGCCGGTTTAGTTGATCTGATTGTTGATGGCAATGCGCATTTAGTTTATGTGAGTTTATCGTTTATCCCACCATCTCTGTAAATATCGGTTGATATAACCCGTGTGATAAATATGAGCTTTATCAGCCGATATTCGCGCACCTGCTCTAAGCTGGACTACTTTTTTGACGAAACGATCAGTCCAAATCTTTACGTGAACGCAACTCATTTATCGCGTAATTATGCTTGTGATCACCCCCAAAAAGTCCATCATATAAGGATTGGTTAAATAGAGCAAGCGAGGCCATTAAAGCAAAGGAATGGGCGCAGTTTCCATCTGTACTGCAGGAATATTGACTTAGCGGCGCCTTAACCGACTGAGCTAATCGGACAGTTCATCTTTAACTTCGGAAGTCTTATTTAACAATAATAAAAACAAAATGACAGAAAAAAATAAATAAAATATGTAGATGGTTTGTTAATCAAAATGTACACATTTACAATACAGGCATATGATTAAAAATGTTTGGAATAGTAATAAAATCAATAAAAGTACGAATTTGTAGTTTCAAAAATAAAAACATCAGTCGAAATGTCAGATTATATAACTATGTGTTGTTTTGGAATTATTTGGTTTGAATTGAAAAATGATATAAAGAATCGTGTGAAAACCCAAACAGTATTGCAGAGATGAGCTACGAGGATTTCGAGGCAAAATTAAGCTTTAATCCGAACTTTTTTGAGAAGGAAATTGATCTTGAATTTGTAATTGTTTCAGATTCAATCATCTGCCTTATCTCAGGACAAACCCTGATGATCAAATGTCGTTAGATGATGAACATTCATATGGTTTAGATAGAGCTCGATGTTTAGTAGAACCAAATACAGCTGGCTGAACAGATCTGGACATAGGTTCTAACAAATCACAGTTTCTAAACATGAACAACAACACACCACATCCAATCCCAACATTTCTCCTATTTCGCATGTAACCCTGTCAAAAACACACCTTTCTTCGCAATTTTATAGCGCTATAATCAATGTTCAGAATTTCAATGTCATGAACAATCAACATCCACAAGCTAACTGTTTGTTTCATCCACAAACACACACAAACTTCGAATGTAATTCGCGTTTCTTAATGCCAAGTGCGTAGCAACTTTAATGTAACACGGCCTTGACATTACACACTACATGTATAACTTTACACGAGGGTGTGATTTTGTGTGTGTTTTTTCTAACCATATTTTTAATTATCATAATCAATAAAATTACAACCTTATGTATAGCGCAAATAACATTAAAGAAATTACATGTTTATTGTCTTATTTTTAATTGTAAAATATAACTATTTGTTATAGCCGAATTACTCTATGCACGCGCATGCATTTTGTGTATTGCAGTAGAATGTCAAATCATGTAGGGGAGGAGCAGTAGCGGTACATTTAAATGTTTCTCTTTGAAAAAAAATGTTGATGGTGGATGCTTTTAGATTTCCTTAGCCTCGCATGATAACATTTATCTATTTCAACACTAACCTGGTATTCTCTATATAGTATATAGTTAGTCTATACTATCCTATAAGGATTGTTACGTGTATTTCCTTTGATGGACATTGAACTTTGGTTCTTCAATTCCATCTTCACATGAGCAGGATGCTACAACAATTTATTCCTCTCTGGTCATGTCTGTTCATGATTCAGAAAGTTAATTTTATTTGTGGGCAACCATTTTTGTGTTGTTTTTCAAAACGAAATAATACTATATTCCTTTTCTGAACACTATGTGGACATTATTTTTCGATGACGTCACTACTTTTGTCATAACGTATAGAAAATATCAGCGCATGGACATTTTGTTTTCGAATGGACCATTTTTCTTTTCGTTGCTTGCATTTGAGAAACTCGTCAGGAAGTGCGAGGTTAGAGCTCTGTAAAATCGGTTTAAGCACCCCAGTCGGTCCATATTGCCGACTGACCGTTCCAAGGCGGTACCTGTCGGGTTTGCTCTTTTCCTTGAATGACTCATCACAAATTTGTTCTTACTTTTCGCTTGGCTTGCATGTGAAATACCTTTGTACTGTGCCTTTTCGGAGTTTGATATATGTTGCAATACTCATAGGACTTTGTCATATATTCCTATTCATGATCACAACAATGTTACTTGTGCAGTGTGGCGGTCGTAAAAAATCTCCCCGTGCATGTAATCTATGTTGTCATTTAATTCATCCTATAAGGATTGTTACGTGTATTTCCTTTGATGGACATTGAACTTTGGTTCTTCAATTCCATCTTCACATGAACAGGATGCTACAACAATTTATTCCTCTCTGGTCATGTCTGTTCATGATTCAGAAAGTTAATTTTATTTGTGGGCAACCATTTTTGTGTTGTTTTTCAAAACGAAATAATACTATATTCCTTTTCTGAACACTATGTGGACATTATTTTTCGATGACGTCACTACTTTTGTCATAACGTATAGAAAATATCAGCGCATGGACATTTTGTTTTCGAATGGACCATTTTTCTTTTCGTTGCTTGCATTTGAGAAACTCGTCAGGAAGTGCGAGGTTAGAGCTCTGTAAAATCGGTTTAAGCACCCCAGTCGGTCCATATTGCCGACTGACCGTTCCAAGGCGGTACCTGTCGGGTTTGCTCTTTTCCTTGAATGACTCATCACAAATTTGTTCTTACTTTTCGCTTGGCTTGCATGTGAAATACCTTTGTACTGTGCCTTTTCGGAGTTTGATATATGTTGCAATACTCATAGGACTTTGTCATATATTCCTATTGTTTGAACATGTTCTAAGTATTTATTCAGCTGATATGATTTATCGTTTTATGAACTTTGAAATCTCTGTTTCCTTCCTCCCAACTATTTAATTTCACAGTAGATTTATCTTAAAAATAAGTTTCCATTATGTCGTTGCACATTTATTATAGTATCATATAATCGTTTTTGTTTAATTTTACTACATGTCATCATCAAAGATGTTGAATAGCAAGATGAAAGGTACATTTCTTAACGAACCTGTTAAGCCTGACCTATCGCGTGTGCATGCAAAATTTAAATTTGCTATCCGCATATAAATGACGAGATCGCTGTTTCACGAAGTATTAGACTAGACGCACAGTTCTCCTTTATTTCAAGTACACTTTACATCTTCAGTTCAGAACATAACAAAAATTAACACCATTATATGATATTAGGACAATTTATTCCATCTTGACCACATAAGATATTTGTACCTTAAAATGACTCTAAAAGGCAGGTTAACTGTTAATATTGATTTATCTTTATTTTTAAACATGCTACGAATGACTGATTGGCATAGTTAACTGTTAAAACTAAATTATACAGTCTATTTTATCTTAAATATGTGTCTAACGTCGCATGAATTAAATGATATACAATTTATCAGAGACAGGAAATTCAGTGGATTCACCTTCCACAATCACCTGATTTAAAGGTTGTTTGGGCCGTCAGGGAGGGCCTATGCAATGTATACATTTGTTACACGCTACACATTCTGCGGTAGCCATGCTTAAATGGCTGTGTGTCATCAGAGACAGGCACAGCATTTTAAGCAGAGTGCACATAGTCAGTCATCTGGATAAATAGTTTATGAACCATCAGGGACAGACTATTATTTAACATCAACGTCGGTCAATTGACTTAAATATTGTTCGAGTCATCAGGGTTGCAGTGAATCCAAATACATATAATTAATTCACCTCATTAAAAGTGAGTATGGTTCTTTAAGGAAATTGACTATAGACCCCATTAATCTTCCTCGGTCATTCAACTTGAAAAGTGCACCCGGTTTCAAGGACAGGCAATGGTGTGGATACTTCTTCTACAAACAACACACTTTTATATAGAATATCAGGGACCAGTACATGACATGGATACATATTCTCTAAACAACTTAATTAACTTGCGTAAGCGTCAAGAGGGGAATGCCACGACATTCATACATCCTCTGATGTCATCTAATTTAATCGGTGCATGTGTCATTAGGGACATACTACGCCTTCAATAAATCTGCCACGGTCCAGGAACAATTCCTGGTATTTGAATAATAAGGATCAGGCCATGCCTGCCGTGAATGTATATTGTACAATTAGTTGACTTGAATAGAGGTTGAGTCATAAGGAAAATCTCATGACCTGGATATACTTTCAAACGTTACCTGCCCCAAAGACGTTTTCGGAAGTAATTTCTCCACATCATTCAAGCGCATCTAGGGAAGATAATCACCGACTTTTACTCTTCAACAAGGAGATAGTTTAATACTATTCGGATATTTCACTGTGTGTTAAGGTCTTCGATTACAATGAGCCAAAAACTCCGGACACGAGGCCAATTTGTTAAAAATTCAAAGAAAGAACAATCAGATTGAGTACTAGCGGCATTTAAGCGGTAGCATCAACCTGATAAATCAATGTCTTTAGATGATAATGTTTCTGACAATTTTGGCGCACATTCTCCACCCACCATTTCTTCTAGTATCGAAACTTCACAAAAGCAAGCTCACATAAGTGAATGCAAAAGTTCGTGTCTCATCGACTAACAGAGTCATTTAAAACCTATTTTACTTCTTAAAATGACATTTTGGATGTTATACGAACCATATAACAATTATTGTGTGCTTGTGAAACAGTAGTGTATGGTGTATTTTTTAAATAAAATTGTTGTCATGAAAACAGTTGTAACTTGAAATTAAATTAATAGCATATTTTGCAAGGACTGAGATATTTGTGTGTTGTTTTTTTTTTGTTCAGTAATTGTAGTTCAACTTTTAAATAAATTTTGGGCTGTTTTTTATGTTTTGTCAAATAGTGTTGCCATAGAAACAGCTGTTTTTTTTATAGAACATTAACATAGAAACATTATTTTTTTCAATATTTGGGGATATTATTTGCTATTTTGTTTCTTATTAAGTGAGCAAGACACAATATGAATTCTAGATATTTTTTTACAGTTTTTGGCAAAGTGGTTACCAAAGAAACGTCATGTTTACTAAGAAAGTAGCGCTACAACAATTACTTTTTATTTTCATTTTCTAACTCGCCATTAAATTTTGCTTTGGATATCACACAATATAAACATTCTATGAAATCATTATTATGTAAACTTAATTAATTTGCGGAATATGTGTGTTGTTTATTTCATTTTTACCCTGTGAGGAAAATGGTTGTATTGTGCAGAAAGTGTACCGATTAAATGATTTATGAAGTATAAAAAAATAGTTCATGTTTGTTATGTTTGTGCAAAATAAATAGACTATTTTAAGTGACTTAAATGAATTTTGTAAGATTTCTACTTAAGAAAAGGAACCCGACAACCTTACCTTTTCTTTTCATTTTCGAACTAGCCATTGAATTCTACTACGGATATCAAAAAAGTAGAGCGTTCTATAAAATGATTAGTATTGTAGAAACCGTCCTTAAATGATGTACAATCCATCATAGACAGGGTATGCCGTGGATTCAAGTTCTACAATCACCTGATTTAAATGGTGTTATGGACGTTAGGGAGAGGCCATGCGCAATATACATTTGTTGCACGCTGCATATTCTGCAAAAGCCAAGCTTAAATTGTTGTGTTATCAGAGACATGTAGAATTTTTTTAAACATAGTCATCTGGCGTTAATACTTTATAAGCAATAATGGGACAGACTATGATTTAGCTTCAACGTCAATCAATTGACTTCAATTTTGTTCTAGTCAATGAAATTGCCTAAAGAATGGATAAATCTTCCTCGGTCACCCGAATTGAAAATTGTTATCAGCTGACCCCGGATAAAACTTCACCTGACTTAAATGGCGTATGGGACGTCACGACATAAATGGGATACAATTTTATAGACCCTTGACTAACATGTTGAAGGACAAGGGACAAGGGACAAGACATGACATGGTTACATCTGGCTTTCGTAGTCTATGCGTCATAAGGAGAGGTCTCGCTGTGGGAACAGTTTCGATAGACAGACTACTTCAATGGTGACATCATCAACCCATGCCTTGGCTATATATTATATATTGAAATGACTTTATTGGTGTATGGACAATTACCTGCTTTTCCCAGGAAAAGCGCCCCTGGATACATAAAGACTTATCTGTGGAAACAAAGTTGACTTTAAGGGTCTATGAGCCATCAGGGACAGGCCATGACGTGTATTCATTGTCATTTTATTTTAATTTTGCATGACTCAAAAGGGAAAGGCTATACCGTGTATCTTTTTTTAAAGTCATTTGTGTCGACTGTGTTTTGACTCATCATGGAAGATTCATGCATCGGATACATATTCTACAATTAACTGACTTAAATGCTTTTTGAGTCAACACAGACATGTGTAGTCATAGTAAATATAGTAGGGGCAATTGTGGCAGAAGCCGTCTCAGTTGTAGTGGTTAGTATTATTGACAGTAGAAGTAGTAATAATAATGCTACTACTACTACTTCTACTACTACCACTACTACTACTATTACTACTACTACTACTACTTCTACTACTACTACTACTACTACTACTACTACTACTACTACTACTACTACTACTACTACTACTACTACTACTACTACTAATAATAATAATAATAATAATAATAATAAAATATTATTATTATTATTATTAATGATGATAATAATAATAACATGTCGTAGTGGTAGTAGCAGTAGTCGCAGTAGTAAGAGTAGTAGTAGAAGAAGTAGTAGTAGTAGAAGTAATAGTAGTAGTAGTAGTAGTCAAAGTAGTAATAGTTGTTGTAGTACTAGTAGTAGTAATAGATGAAGTAATAGTAGAATTAGTAAAATCAGTAGTGGGTTTGTGTGGGGGGGTGTGTGTGTGTCGGTGTCTGTGTGTATGTATGTGTGTGTGTGCGCGTTTGTGTGTGTCTGTGTGTTTGTGAGTGGGTATGTCTTTCTGTGTGGGTCTGAGTGTATATGTGTGATGTAACTTCTTAAAGTTCAAAAGAAATCATTTCAACATTTCAGCTCGGGAATATATATCCATAATCAGCGTCACCATTCTGTGGCCTGACTCTAGCACTTATTCCAAGGCCTGACATGGCAATTGGGGATCTATTGAATCGCTGAAAGACGTTGTTCATATCGGATTTTATATATAGGAAACAATCCATCATTTCCAAAGGATGGAACCAGAAACGGTAGAGCTTTACGTTCTCTCATTGTGAATTAAATGCATAGTTAAGTTCAGATTAAATTGCTACAATTGTTGCTTATGTTAAAAATGTTAAATATTTAGCATATAACCTATAACCATGTTTCCTTTACATATATTGTCTTTTCTTTTTCTATAAATCACTAATCAGGTTCAAGATTTGAAGTCTGTATTTATTTATCCCGCTTTATGATAATGTGTCTAAACTAGAACAGTGTCATGTTTTAAGGAAGCATCACTGGGAGGTATATTTTCCTTCAGTGTACGGCTGCGGAAGGAGCGGGCTCGGATAAGGATCAGAATGTCCGTGACTCACCATCGACAGCAGGTATGGTACAGTAGATTGAATCAAATGACCGTGTCTTCAAGAAACAACTTTTATCGAAGACTGTTGTCGATAGTTGTTGTCGTGTGTCACTCCTTTCCATGACACAATTTAATATCGCAATTTAAATTCAACATATCGTTTTTAATATTCATTGTTTGCACAGTGTTCTTCAAACATTTGATAGCAGTTGCATGTAAATGTAAAACCTTCTTGGTAACTTGTTAAACTGTGCGGTCGCAAATGCGTTATAATAATGCACTCACTTCGCTTGATGACGATGATAAAGATGATGATGATGATGATGATGATGATGATGATGATGATGATGATGATGATGATGATGATGAGGTTGATGATGTATTATCATTATTATTATTATGCTGATGATAATGATGATTATTATATATTATTATTATTATTATTATTATTATTATTATTATTATTATTATTATTATTATTATTATTATTATTATTATTATTATTATTATTATTATTATTATTACTATTATCATCATTATCATTATTATTATTAATGTGAACAAGAAGAATCACGAGGAAAATAACAAGGAGGACAACAATGAAAAATACACTTAAACATATCGGTGTGTGTGTGCGCGTGCGCTCACGCGAATGTGTATGTATGTGTGTGTTTGTATGTGTGTGTGTGTGTGTGTTTGTGTGTGTGTGTATGTGTGTGTCTGCGTGTGTGTGCGTTGTACATGCATTGTATAGTGTGTTTTGAAAGTTTTGAATTACCAGTCGATTGAAATAAATAATGTGGATATGGAAATACTTCGATAAAGAAGAACGTGCTATTTAGATTGAGGTGTACTAAAATAATGTATGCCAGTCTGTGATTCTAGACCTTGTAGCAAGCATTCAAATGTACGTGGACGAAAATTTGCTTGATCACGCTGTGTTTTATTGTTGTTGTTGTTGTTTGTTGCTTTTTGTTGTTGTTTTTGTTGTTGTTATGTTGTTGTTGTTGTATTGGTGTTTGTGTTTTTGTTGTTTGTTATGTTTGCTATTTTGTTTTATCTTTTCATTTAGGAGAGAAATCTGACGAAGGCCAGCAGGTAAAGTCACTTTAATTACGATTTCCAAATGTGTCTAACACATAGCAGCTCAAGGTACACAATTACCATTGACAACAAAATATACAAATACCCAATTTATGATTAGGCCAATAGTCACGTTTCGATATATTTCCGAACATTGGTGATGATAATGATGTTTTAAGTTTATGTAATAATACTGATGTTAAGATTAATTATGATCTTACCGGATGGAACTTTGTGATGATTTTATAGAAACATCATGTTTCATTTTTAGTAATTGTTGTCCTTGGTAATCTGCATGTTTCTGACAGACTCGCAGCAACTAAATGTTAATTGTACATTTACTGATAGCCATATATTGGTACAATTTTATTTATTTATTTATTTATTTATTTATTTATTTATTATTTTTTAAATGAAGGAATGCGTGTATTCCGATGTGTAACTTAATGATCGAGATACTAGAAACAGAGTTTACTTAGTTTGTAAAATCGATCAAGCATCTATACACCGCAAAACGACAAAGCACTGGCTCATACTTCTTGTCTCAGAACAATGCAATTAATGTTTCTCTCTAAAGTCACGTCGACAGAGCATCGGCTCACACTTATGGTCTAAGAATGTTGTAATTCTTACTTCTCTCTAAAGTCACTTCGGCAGAGCATCGGCTCACACATCTGGTTTGTTGTTATTCACAAGGAAAACAACATTTTTACAAACTTTATTACTGACCCTGGTGATATGTGCATCATTACAATAACAACTGTTCAGTACACAAGGGAGTAAGCATGTGTTTGTAAAGGTATATATATATCGATGCATTTCGCTGTTCTTAATACATGTGACGCTTACTTTTCAGAGTATTAGTGAACGAAACATATATTGGTATATAACAAGGCTTGCCTTAGACTGCACCCAACCTGCATTTGTGTCTATTGTCAAAGACGAAATGACGATCTTGCAAGAACAAATTAAAATGAATTTTGGGAGAAAACTGTGCGCAGAAGCAACGGCCAAAGATATCATATCGGTAAACAAGACCATGGCTCAATTCAGTCACAGATGTACTGCGAAGGGTTCCGCATGCCAGACTCTTATATTCCTTATTTTACAACACACTAATGATTGTGTTCAATCTTATAAGATGTTTCAAGGCACTGACCCCCAGAAGTGGCTAACGTCGCCGTTTGAATTTGTTCTTCTGTTTCTCGAAGATTGGATGAGATGGTGCATACATGATTTTCCAGAGTGCGATATCACGGCCCTCTGTAGTCTTGTTAAACGCTGCAAGCCATTGATGCAGATGTTTGCTCATACGAACATCGATGAAGTAAGTAGCATCATTTCTACTTAAAACATGTGTTTGGACGTAGTATTGCAGCATTTTTTATTTTATATTCTGAAGTATAATAATAATAAAACTAATAATTATATATGTGTGTGTGTGTCTGTGAACATGCTTTAACATGTATTATCGACAGAATAAATTTAATATTCAGAAGAGTATCTATCTCGATAGATAGATAGATAGATAGATTCCCATGCATTTAGTAAACATATATTTGCAGGTGAGAAAGCTGAGAAATCAAACAATGCACCGAGCAAGACTGAACATAGACCAGCTAGAGATGGAAAAGAACATTGATGTAATTCTTGACTTTTTACATCATATCAAGGCCTTAAAAACATGGATGAAATTACTAAAGCCATTGATAACATTGAAAAGGTAAGTGTTCAAATTAATAATCAATAATCATTATTTTATTTTAGTGTTATAGCTAATGGCTATACTACTGAAAAATGTTCATCTGCTGTTTTTGTGTGTTTTTATATATCCTATTTTTCATAGGAACACTATTTTTATGATCATACTGTTATTTTATCATTTTAGTTTGTAATAATGTTTTGTTTTCAGATTATATTTTTTTTCTGTATTATTAAACAACTCGTTGTTCTATAAACTAGTTGAGAACTGGTGACGTTATCCTTCTGCACGGTATGCTCGTACAACAAACTCAGGGGTGGCTGTCGAGCGCCCAAAAGCAGCTTGCGAACGAACATGATGTTGTGGACGATCTGCGTCAGGTATTTAACGATATTTAAATTCATACTGTTTTAAACGAATGTCGTTATTATTGAATAGGGACGTATTTCAACTTATTTCTGTTCAAATTTATATATTTGGACCATTTTTGTTTATCTTTTTTGCAAGCGAATTAACATGTTTCGATTAATGGCTGAAGTCGAAAGTCACACCTGAGACATAGATTCTGAGTTCTCGATTACGGATTCCACAGCCATAATCAATACATCATGGTAACTTTATATTTGCATATGTGATTGGCCACATCAAAAGCAGTCTAATGTCGTAAAATCTATATTTCTATTTTTTATATTTATTTTACAGGGCATAAAAATACCTTTAAAACGATACAAGAACCGTCTTGATACTATGTTCATGTGGAAAGTTATTCAAATTTAAGTTACACAGTTTAAGACTTAAAACTACATATACATGTGGAGAAAACAGCAATGAAAATTGTTTAACATATTCGGTCTGTACTTAAAACGAAATTCCATAGCAGCCAGCATTCTCTATATAAATTACACCATCATGTCATACATTGTTGGTAAGAGAAAACACAACTCTTTTTAATGCACATACATATTTATTAACAAAGCAACCATATAATGCATCACTTTTGCAAAAGAGGGTGATTATAGAAAAATATAAACCTGTCAATTTCTTTGTTTCGGTAACTATATGAGGGCGACAATGTTTTTTTTATGTTTTTAAAATAAATCCACAACATTGACTTTGATAGAGATACATATGCCAGTGAGATTAGGTGATGTCTGCAAAGGTTTCTTCCATATCTCGACACATTTCACTGTCACTTTCACTATCAGAGTCCAACGTACCAGTTGCACTTGTAAGTTGTAATCAATTCGTCCCAGTTTCCGATACCTCCAAGATTTGACCCATTTACTGACTCATTTAGGCATTAAGCCACTGCTTCTGGTGATGACTCCATTGTGTTGATTATGTATTATCCAGTAATAACACTAATTGATGACAAATTCCACTTTTTTATCGATAAAAACGCAGTCAACAGTAAAGATCGGTGAAAACATTAATTTCAACGGGATACTAGAAGTAGAGAAAAAAAACATCACGTGACGTCAGTTTGACCAATCTGAAAAGCCGATAGGCTTATTTAGTAACGGGTGCGTGATTTCCTTTGTGTTGGTCACTTGTTTAAAGATATTGTATTTGCTACTTTGGCATGACGATTACGTTTACAAATATAATAATTGAATTCCCCGGAAATTAACCTTTATTTCGATACCAAATACAACCAAACCGTATCTTTCTTTGTGCTTAAAATGCGCTCAAGAATTAGGCTCTTGTTCCATTGTTTGTTGCGTAATCTCGATAACTACGTGAACGTAAACAGAGTATAGGGTCCGATCAAAGGTTAAAATAAACAGTAAAAACGTATTTAGTTTATTTCAATTTATACGTAGTAAAGAGTCTCAACATTAATAATATAGCAAAATCTAAACATCGATATTGTTTGCACCTGCTTGCCTTTTATGTGGAATATCTCGATAATCTGAAATGCGACTTTATACCGATTGTATATGGCCAGTCACATATGCATAAGTCAAATCAACAATTGTTCCAAGTGATACATTACAAGTAAATTACAGGCACTGCTGCTGCACATGCTGTATTACGTACAACCAAAACGATGTTGTTTCTTGTTCATCTGGATAAGCAAGAATGTGTGCAGTATTTATTAATAAATTAGAAAGGTATACACTTAGATTTATTAGATTAAATTAATTTATATTTAAAAAATGGATGTGTTTTGTCAGAGATGGTATCCCTAAAACACTTACGGTTGTAATTAAAACAACAAAGATGGAAACAAGTGATGACAATTTTAGCTTTTTTTTACATATGTACAGAATATCGTTTATATGGAGAATGAATTGGCCAGAGTTGCGTCTGGACAAGAGGCTGCAACAACAATAAAGAACGGTAAGTCGTTATCTAGTTAACACTTATTTTTGTAAGTCACGGCCATCATCATTAAAAAAATTTAGCAATAAAACCAAAGCAGGTGCCGAAAGACTGAATGATGTCTGTTACGCCAGGACGGTTGCAAAAGGTAACTTTCGGAGCGAATCTACGAATACAGGTTACAATTAAGTAGTTTACATAAATAGAACATAAAGATTACTTTCAACACTAGGAAAAAAGACATATCAAACAAGACTTACAGGAAAGAATCAAGAAAGAAAACAAGCTAGAATATTAACAATTCGCGCTGTATAATATCAATTCAATACACGATACATAAATATAAGAAGGCTGATCCTTCTAAATAGTACCCTTTCGCTGTTACCAATACTTAAACACACATATATTAATAACGTAATATACGTTTCCTGACGTTTTAACCGAAAGGCCAGGACCAGCAACGACAATCCTTTCTGTAACCATAACCTAACGCAAACCAGCAAAAATGAAATACGGGTTCTGTCCCGGAGGAATACAGATCCTAAATTTATCTGGCCTGGGCAGTCGAAGAAATATGAAGTGTGGCGAGCTGTAATTAGCCAGAATGGCGAAGTATTAACAACATACGGTACTTTAAGTAGTAAAAATCTTCTCAGTATCTATAGCTAAAACGTAGACCTAACAACACGTCTGCTATGAGCATGTGGGTGTATGATGATAACGCGAGCTTTCTGTGACCCAGAAGTAGTGGTGGCCATTACACTGTGTCTCGCCGGAAGTCGATGTATCCCTTTCGTACACGACCCACAAAGAGCCTGGTCACGTATAGTCCGTCAACGTGTATGACTTTCCTGTCCAATCACTATTGCTCTGTGGCACTAGAGTAATGGTAGTTATGCGTTCTTGAGCTGGCGTCTACTTGCTGTCCTTGCAGCTCAAGGTTACAATGGCTGCAATTATATACCAACTCACTCAAGTAGCATTATACTAGTCACAGGATGCATACACAAACTTCGATAGATGTCGTCTTTAGACATAGGTTAGCACCAAACTTTAACACCATCTATCGTCTGGTTTAACTTGCTTAACTTGTAAGACATCGGCAGTTACTGATATATTAGGTAAAATGAGACAACATACACTATGATGATCGGACATGCAACATAAACATTGCCTTCTAGCAAGAATAGCAGTTTTACAACCATATTTGTAAATCCTAGCTTAATTTACCTTATCAAGAAAGTGTAAATAAAAGTAACTGGACTTTTATGCCGAACTAGCAAACATGAAAGAGAGGCATTTAAGCTGACGAACACAATAACAATTTACTTTAGCAACTGCAGCAAAATGAAAGATTAATTCATGCCACAGAACTAACCCAAAACTAAAGTGAACTAAATTAACAAATGCCGTATATAATGGTGCTGTTAAATCAAATGTGGTACGTTTCAAGGTCTATTTCTATAATTGTTTTTCGATATGCTGCCCGCTCGTCGTTATATTGCTGTTTTAGTCACTCTGTAGCAGAATGATTCTCAATTGCAAGTCAACCAATCTTGGGTAGACGCGAACGCATCACGTCATAACAATTAAGTCCCTGGTTGCTATCGGTCATTTTGAGACACTCTATCAGGTAGTACATCAAGCTGTACTTAGGAAATTGTATGTGTACATTTGCATGAGAACGGGTTTATCCGGCTGAAGGAAAACTACATATAAAGAATGCCTTACCCATGAGGCATTTTACAAATACTTTATTTGCAAAGACGCTTACATCGTGACTGTGTCAACCATTCAATAACGTAAAAGATATTTCCAACATGCAAAACATATATTTTTTTAAATATTGATAATGGTTCGCCGTTTAATATTCATGCATAGTGCTATAAGACTAATATTGAAAAGGTAAGAATCGATCGGGTTTGTGACGTTCATGTTTATGCAGACGGCGATTTCCCATCATTAAAAATAACACCTATAGTTGTATTTATCACATATCTTGTATTGACTAAAAGGGCATGGCAATGGATAACTAACCGAAATGAGATATTTTGACATTGCTTCAAAATGCAAAATACATGTATACGACAATCAAAAGCAATGATAACATCTCTAAATTATTGCACATATCACTTTCAAATGTATGAGCAGATTTCGCTACAATTTGATTTTTATGTAGGTGATCTTGATAAGTCATACATAAACAATTGTAAACATATTGGGAAAGTTCAGCTAATTATTAGTGGAGGTTGACCCCTAGACTTATGTCTGGGTAAAACGACCAGCGTATCCAATGTAAGCTGGAAAACCTCAACACATGAAAGCTCTCGCCCCGACCAGAAGTCGAATCCCCGCGATAACGGGCAGGATAGTTATGCGTCGCTGACTGTAGCCGATCGGCCACGAACGGCTGTAGCGTTGTATTCGGTTTACTTAAAAGTTACTGGTGCGATTTAAAACAGCATTTTACTTTTTCAGTTGAAGAAATGAAAATTCAAGCAAAGGTATGACCATGATTTTTTTTCCTATTCATGGAGGTTCAGAATTAAAAAAAAAAGTCGTTACATGCATCTTTTATTTGTAATTTCAACTCGAAAACATACACTAGTATGCAGCTCAGACGCATATTGAACGTTTCTTTATGTGACTGCTGGTGGGTTTGGTGTTAGCAATTGTGAATATGCCGTACGCAAAACTAGTGAGATTTATGCAAACATTTGCGTTATGTGTGGCAGTTATATTGAGGTTGTCTGTACTGCCGTGCGATTTAGCAAAATCTACCCCTAAGTAGAAAAGCTAAAAATAAAAAGCTGTTAAGGATATGGATATGGATATGGGGCCTTATCATGTATATTATAAAACATCTTCCGATATCCAGGGGTACTACCAGCACATTACACATACGTCCGATATGACCAACGCGAGAAGCATTGTTTTTTTTAATGAACAAATTCAAATGTTGTTTCTAGCCTCTAACTGACCGTTTACAGCTGTGTTTCATTTATATTTCTTAAAGGCAAATGACATTAAGTAGTAAATACATGGCTTATTACGCAATTAGGTTTAATATTTAAGCTATATTGTTTCATCTTTTAAAAGCTGTTTGACAAACATATGTACATGTTTTATGTAATTACTTTGTCTTTACATAGATTGAAAAGCTGACAGATCAAAATCAAAAAATAAAACAAAAGACTGAGGACATGGCCAAAGTGGTATGTATTAATTGAAATTGCATAAAATATTTCGAAACAGAGATGAACCCAATTTAACCTTTACACCTACATTAACATCTTAATGCAGTAGTTACTTGCTTAATTCAGGTGAGACCACGTAAAGAATGACACAAACACAAACTACAAATTAAAATAAAATCTATAACGTAATATTCAGATATTGATAACTTACAATGTTCATATGTTTCTGCCCTTATACATGTTTTAGTTGTCACTAGCCACTTTGAACTTTAACTAATTGTCATTTTAATACATCGTGTTCTTTTGATTACACGTATGTAAACACGTAAGTTAATAAGTTTGAGGGGCTAAATGTGTATATCTTGAAACAATGTAGAACAGTCTTATTATGTTATCATTAGAACATTGTTTTCAATAAATAAGCACTAGTTAAGGGAGGCAACATAAGTAAGGCTTCTAAAATCAGTACGTGCACATGTTTGTTTTCTTACAGAAATCTGACAAATATATTTAAAATTAAGCACCGCAGTCTGCTATTTTGAAGACTAACCGTCCAAGTTGTGTATTTCCATGCTGTGTGTTATGTCTCGTTTCTGTGTCGTTACGCTGTATCTTTGTCAAGTGGTAGTCCACATATTAATATGTAATATGTTTTTGTAATCTATAGGACCTTTAGGATTTTTCTTATTTAATTATTAGAATAAGATTGTATTTTTTTAAGTTTGAAGCCACAATTATAAGACCATGAATTAATTTGAAAGAATGTGTATACCTAAATGCTGATACTACATTAAATGAATGATCAATATTTTGTAAATGCATATCGATATAGTTAATGATATATTGTTTGCGAGATAATTCCGGAAAATAGTTAACTGTTAGGTTCAAGTGATATTAGTTTAACTGACTGACAACTGTAAGGTATCTTCATTCATAAGGCTTTTGTTCATAATAATATTAATTCATAAAAGGAAATCATCATAATGCACAATTATTAGACTGTGATTCCTACCAAAGTAAGTGCGTCATGTACGAATATAAGGGCACAAATGTGTACAACTGTTCAAACATGTATTTTAATTTTATAGTAAATATACCTAGCAGCAATATCAAAAGTTTAATACATGACAGCAATGTATCCACCGTCTTCACTAGTTCCTTAGTGTTACACTGTATTAAAACGAAACGACGTACTTACTTGTTGTTTTCTTGTTCTCTACATTTTACCAGTTTGCGAAATAGTTGACATAAAATTGTTGTTTAATTTCCAAAAAAAAAAAACAAAAAAAAAAACACTATAAAATGCAGAGCAGAATACATGCTAACATTATCTTATTTTTCAATTATAAAATATTATGTTAATAGGTCGGAAAGTAATCAGTCAAGAAACGGAACAGTATTTTTGATAACATGGAAAAGATACCCCAAACTTGAAATGCAAATGGAAACGTGATTATGTTCCTGCATGTATGTAACATACTTACACGCAATAAACCGCATATCTGCTTTTTTCAGAAACTATTTCACAAAGAATGTGTTCTTTTTAACGAACGTACATCCTGAGATTGACTTTTTAAGCGTACGTGTATCGCACATAAGTTTTCAATAAGAATATATGACAAAGTCCTATGAGTATTGCAACATATACCAAACTCCGAAAAGGCACAGAACAAAGGTATTTCACATGCAAGCCAAGCGAAAAGTAACAACAAATTTGTGATGAGTCATTTAAGGAAAAGAGTAAACCCGACAGTTACCGCCTTGGAACGGTCAGTCGGCAATATGGACCGACTGGGGTGCTTAAACCGGTTTTACAGAGCTCTAACCTCGCACATCCTGACGAGTTTCTCAAATGCAAGTAACGAAAAGAAAAACGATCTATTTGAAAACAAAATATCCATGCGCTGATATTCTCTATACGTTATGACGAAAGTAGTGACGTCATCGAAAAATAATGTCCACATAGCGTTCAGAAAAGGAATATGGTATTATTTCGATTTGAAAAACAACACAAAAATTGTTGACCACAAATATAATTAACTTTCTGCATCATGAACAAACATGACCAGAGACGAATAAATGATTGTAGCATCTTGTTCATGTGAAGATGGAATTTAAGTTAAGAACCAAAGTTCAGTGTCCATCAAAGGAAATACACGTATCAATCCTTATAGGATGAATTAAATGACAACATAGATTACATGCACGGGGAGATTTTTTTTACGACCGGCACACTGCACAAGTAACATTGTTGTGATCATGAATAAGAATGTATGACAAAGTCCTATGAGTATTGCAACATAAACCAAACTCCGAAAAGGCACAGAACAAAGGTGTTTCATATGCAAGCCAAGCGAAAAGTAACAACAAATTTGTGATGAGTCATTTAAGGAAAAGAGTAAACCCGACAGTTACCGCCTTGGAACGGTCAGTCGGCAATATGGACCGACTGGGGTGCTTAAACCGGTTTTACAGAGCTCTAACCTCGCACTTCCTGACGAGTTTCTCAAATGCAAGTAACGAAAAGAAAAACGATCTATTTGAAAACAAAATGTCCATGCGCTGATATTCTCTATACGTTATGACGAAAGTAGTGACGTCATCGAAAAATAGTGTCCACATAGCGTTCAGAAAAGGAATATGGTATTATTTCGATTTGAAAAACAACACAAATATGGTTGACCACAAATAAAATTAACTTTCTGCATCATGAACAAACATGACCAGAGACGAATAAATGATTGTAGCATCTTGTTCATGTGAAGATGGAATTTAAGTTAAGAACCAAAGTTCAGTGTCCATCAAAGGAAATACACGTAACAATCCTTATAGGATGAATTAAATGACAACATAGATTACATGCACGGGGAGATTTTTTACGACCGGCACACTGCACAAGTAACATTGTTGTGATCATGAATAAGAATATATGACAAAGTCCTATGAGTATTGCAACATAAACCAAACTCCGGAAAGGCACAGAACAAAGGTGTTTCATATGCAAGCCAAGCGAAAAGTAACAACAAATTTGTGATGAGTCATTTAAGGAAAAGAGTAAAACCGACAGTTACCGCCTTGGAACGGTCAGTCTGCAATATGGACCGACTGGGGTGCTTAAACCGGTTTTACAGAGCTCTAACCTCGCACTTCCTGACGAGTTTCTCAAATGCAAGTAACGAAAAGAAAAACGATCTATTTGAAAACAAAATGTCCATGCGCTGATATTTTCTATACGTCATGACGAAAGTAGTGACGTCATCGAAAAATAATGTCCACATAGTGTTCAGAAAAGGAATATGGTATTATTTCGATTTGAAAAAACAACACAAAAATGGTTGACCACAAATAAAATTAACTTCCTGCATCATGAACAAACATGACCAGAGACGAATAAATGATTGTAGCATCCTGTTCATGTGAAGATGGAATTTACAGGTGGTCATAGTGACTAAGGTTTAACCTCGTATGATGATGGGAACCAAATGTGCTTAGATTTAGATTGATTGATGTATATTTTGCAGTGCATTGCAATTGTTATAATTCTAACCGGTGTTTGACTAGACTATGCCAAGGTTGGACAGTTTTGACTGCCTTCGGTTTTAATCGGCGACTTTAAGCTGTAATAACTATCCCGGTCAATACACCTTAGGTGGTCAATTATGTTCAATTTAAAATTTTCACGGAACTTTGGTGTTGTTTTTTAATATGAACACACTTTAAGTATATTATTTTAAATTGCATTGTTCTTTTTGTTTTTTGGAACACTTGTTAAGGCTAAACGTTGCAATCCACGGTCTAATCTTAATTATTAAGTATTTATAACGTGTCTACACATGGACAAATACTTAGTACTGATCAAATGGTTATTTAAAGCAATATGTTGCCATGACTTTACATTAACTTGTATGCAATTGTTATCACAACTACAAAATTAAGAATGATGATAGTCAAGACCAGACTGATTATTTCTGGGGATAACCAGGCGGTTTTAAACGATTTAAACGATTCCCGGTCAGTTTGAGTGATGGGTGCAATAGTTGTAAATTCTGCTCTTTTAACATGATTTTAAGAGCAATTGAAACCCTAAGTATAATGACAGGTCATTTAATTAAAAAAATATTGCATCATTAAATCGACATATGGGAGTTTTCTTCTAAGTGTCTATGTACACAATTTTAAATGTGAAAACGTCGTAAATAAGTTCCTTTGTTGATATGTTGAGGAATGAGTAAAGGCAAACATAAGTGTAGAGAATTAAACGTAATTTAAAACTATATAAGAGATTATCTGGCGCGCTCGTTTCCAGAACGGCAATAACGACACAAAGGGTCAAATGGGATCGAATAACACTTAAACTAGCGAGTAAAGACTGAAACAAACATTAGTTTCAGGAAAATGCGAACACATACATTACACCGGCAACGTAGACATGTTGATGCACTTATAACGCAATCGATTGCCTTGTTTGTCCATACTAGGTTTATAATACACCTTTTTTTGCTGGCATAAAAATTCCCGTCGTCGCATATTTGGTACTATTTATATCGTCTGTATTGTGTTGACGTGAACATTGTCGCTCTAGGTGCCGCATTCTAGAATTAAACACAGAGGCTAACAACGCGATTGTTGCCATTCGATAAATATTTTATAGTTAATAGTTCAAAGTCTTTAGTTTTAATCAATGAACTTTATTGTAAGTATCAGTGCATTGTTGAGTATACTACGTAGTTTGTGTGTCTATAAAAATTGTAATTGCATGATAATGTCACTCGCCTGCTCACATTGTCACTGCAGCATTTATAAACACACTTATTATATTATGTGTGAATTACATAAAGGAATGTATATGTATATAAATGTATGTTAAAAATTAACACAATAACGGAAACACATTTCTCTATATCTAAACAGGTATTGTCCGATTTTCTCTTGTCCTTCATAGCGAACACAAGTACACTGCTAGATATGAAACCATTAAAAGTTATGTATTTTCGTTATACTTTATGCTACGTTATATTTTATGGAACTACAATTATACATGTACAATTCATGCGGCCATCGTGAATGTCGATCTGAAACTATTCAGCAAGGTCTAATTGTCTAAAGACGTGTATTTCAATCTTAACCAATCACCGTCTACAGTAAATAACGCATTCGTGAACATCATACATACGCAATTTGTGAGACATTAATTAAATCATATTTTTTTTTTATAAAATGAATCTTATACACTATCTACAGATAACTAATGTACTGTTGGTGGGACGATAGTTTTTCAGCAATTTTATTAAAAGTGTTTCAATGATTTAGCATGGTTTCTTAACGATATTAGTGAGTTCCTAAAATAATGCTTGGTTTATACAATGATTCCCACAAGTTGCAGGATATGCTGCCAGATATCAAGGCTGATTTAATTCTCACAGAAAATAAGGAAGTCGGATTAGTGCATGCAATTAAAATTAGCAGTTACTATTGTTTAAATCTTAGTCTGACTTATAAAGAAAGAAAAAAAAACAATACAAGTAATAAGCGGTCTTTTGTTAAAAGAAACATAACAATAATGTCCATTCATGTTGATGCCTCTTAAGCCCTACTGAACAGCCCTTTGGTTTATTTTACCGAAATACTACTCCATTGGTAGCTGTTTTACATGTCTCTTCCTTACACTGACTCATTACATTGGTTATTGCCCTTACATGTTTGAGTTATTCTATAATGCAAGGTTTAATTTGTCCAAAATATCAAAGAGTTTGTTAAAGTGATTCTAATTTGATGGCGAAGATGATAGGATGGAACAATTAGGGAAGAGAACACTCATGAGATTTATGCTCCTGGTAAGAATGTCAACATGATTATGTTCATTCATAACACTACTTAATTTCACCATGTGTGTTTTTCTTACCAGAACAGTAATGCTATGGAAAACGCAGCAGACCAAATGTCTTCAAAAGGTGTACATCTTTACAACCCAGACGCAGGTAAGACACCATGACATACCAGTTGTTTCACATTCCTTTAAGCTTTTTGTTCAATAAATGGTTAAACTCTGTGGTAATTGTTATCAGTGTTTATAACAAAAGCAGTTTCTTAAAAAGAAGATAAGGACTTTTTTTTTGTTTTGCATATAGCATAATCATACCACAAAACATTATGTCTCTACATAACAATCGGCATCGTTATACGACCACCGTCTACACCGAATTCGGGGTCAAAGACGGTGTCATACATCCCACGGGTATATTAAAATATACCATATGTTAATCCTTTTGGGTGCTCAACCGCTAGAATCCCAATCATCCGGTTTCACTGGGTAACGTGCAAAGAAAACGCACGGTCCATTTACGGCCTTGTTTTACCGCTCTGAATTTATGGTTAACAATAAATAGAGCACGTGTAAATCGGGTTTATCTACGGCAAACTATTTAAAATCCAATTGTTACCGAAAAAACACGAATTTTCCAAAACGCACGGCAAAACGTTTTCTTCTCAGAACCCATTTTTTAAAAAATAGTTATCAAACAGCTGGTTACGCCCAGCAGAGGTTACTATTTTCTCACCTATTTGTTCTGTCACTTCACTACATGTATACATATCTGTTACAAAGCGCCATGTGGTTTAGCTCCGTGTTGGATAAGCTCCGCAAATATTAATTCTGTTCTCTACCCCATGGCTTTCGCCATTCTTAAACGACATACTTCCTGATACTGAACTAATAACTGTCTTAAACAGCAGACAAAGCTTTCGAACCACAGCAAAAATGTCTGCCACCATCAGCACAAGAAGCCCTGGTTTTTTTGAAAGACGTAACCGAAAGCTAAGTATTGAATTGTTACAAATCTTGCAAGTCAATGCGTTGCAGCTACCTAACGAACCACAATCACATACTATTGTATACAAATTGAAACAAATACATTGATACTCGCATTTAAATCAGTGCAAACACCATCGTATATATAAAACAACATCTACCGTCCCATTTGGGTCAATATACTAAATCTTCTAAATGTCAACGGTTTGGTCATTACGTAAGTTATCACAAGAATATAATTATTTGCGGCAAGTATACCATGTTTGGTTATGGCCACACAGAATTTGCATGCATGTTTTAGTTTTACGTGATTAATCATTGTTGTTGTAATATATTTTGTCTTCTTTTCTGTAGAAAATGACGACACATTTGATCAGAAGGTAAGTCACACAATTACATCTCAATTTCTTTCAAATTCTTTTAAAATGCAAGATTCTGTAAAAAAAATGGCTTTAAAAAATGAAGTGATTTAAATTGTCTTGAAATGCCTACCCTGTAATCGAATCACTGAAATGAAGCAAACACTTTATTGTTAATAGGTTGATACTTTGTTCATAATGTAATCATACGTTTAGTTCAATACAATATTTTATCTATCAGATTGTGTTTAGTTTGCATCGGTTATCGATATAGATTATCTAGCCAAATCGGAAGTTACTTGAGTAATATTGTTGATACAGAAAAAGAAGGTGTACATTCATCGACAAACGCAGTATAGCATAGAACAAAACAAAGTAACAAAACAATGCGCAAGTGTCGCGTTTTAGTTAGTGATAAGCCTCTTCGAGGGTAGACGATGAAATCGAAACAAGACATCTTCGTGTCACAGGGACCAAATATAAAAGTGTATCTGTGTTAGTTTGTTCAATTCTTACAGCAGTGTTGTTGTTATTGTGTTTTTTTTCGAAATGAAAGCTTTTAGAAGCAAATATGACAAACAATAAGGATAATAAAATTACTTAATTACACCCTTACAATGATGTTCATATGAGACATTGCATTATTATTTTATATGCAATGAGATATTAATATCTACAAATAAAAATATACTGATTGTGATTAAACTTGACAGAAACAGAAATATATTAATACCACCTTGTTCTTGTACTTTGAATAAATCTTTATCGGAAAATGTAAAGTGTTTATTTATCACTTTCTACTTTTTTTTGATGGCCATGCAAATGCGCGTCGCGTCTTGATAAAGTGAAAAGTTAAGAAAAACAGACTTACGGTTCAATGAAATACACAGTATCTTAGGAAGAAGGTATTATTTTAACTTTGTAATCATTCGTGCCACTACATTTGTAAAAAACAGACAGGCAGATACAAAGAGACATGCATGCCGAAAATGGGGCAGCATACATACACGAAGATATACATGCATAGATGCATAGGAGAGACAAAGAAAGGCAAACCGGCACGAATACATTCGAATATTGAAACAGACAGGTAGGCAAACAAGCAGGTAGACAGATAATCTGGCGTACATAAAGATGGTAAATATATAGATATAGAGGTTGATAACTGGCAGGCGGATATGAAAACGTTTACCGCCATATAGAAAGATGGACATACCATAAGACGCACATACATTAAGTTATACAGGCACACATAATCGTACGTATAACAAATACAGATGGGAATGCAAAGCATGCACTCAAGAAGACAAAGAGGTATTGCAAATACAACAACTATTTAACTATATAAACAGACAGGTAAACATACACTAAAGCAGTTGTGCAGACAAACAGATAAGACGATAATGACAGGCAATCTTACGGACAGACAGACCTACAGACAGACACACGAGACAGAAACATACTTAGTAGGAGACAGATACATAAGGCTGCACACACATCCGCGCGTATATAAACAGACAGAGACTCGCACAAAAACTGACAGAAAAAACAACAACACATACATAGACAAGCAAACACGAAACTAAATACAAATAAAGGCATACATGTTTCAGAACATAAACACAAAGGAACAGCCATACTATCAGGCAGACAAGCAGGCAGACATACATGCTAACATATATTGACTATATAAAGATATACAGTAAGCCAGACAGGCATGCAGATTGAAAGACAAAAGTACGGAGCTACGTATATGCTTGCATACGTGCATAGGAACATACATGGATATGAACATAAGTCCAAACAAACATACGTACAAACATACGTTCAGACGTACATACATACGTATCTATCTACCTACAGTGTTTGCCCTCCTGCCTGGTTAAATATGTGCTAGTATGCCTGCCAGCGAGCCATATACCTGTCTACTTGCCTGTTCGCCTTTTCCGTCTGTCTTCCTGCATGTATGTCTACCTACATGTTTGCCTTTCTGTCTGATTTGTAACCTTCCTTATATCTGTCTTCCAGCCTGTCTGCAAAACGTGTATAGGATTTGCAGTATATGTTCGTAAAAATAGCATAAATCAAATCAATAATCAGACAAAACAACACACACGAACATAGTGGCATGAATAATTCAAAAAAGTGCTTTCCTTAGATTATATGAATATCATTGAACCGCAAGGCATATTCATATTTTAAAAAAAAATCAGCTTAAACAATATTTGCAGATTATAAAGAGGTGTTGCTTATTAGCCTGAACACAACCAAAAGTACAGAAAGATAAATATACTGAATTTTTATTTTGTCCTCTAGTTACATTTTTGTTTTCGCAAGAGTATATAAGAAACTATATGTGCATTGTTAATTTGTGTTTATTTCGTGTTGCATGGTTTTCATACTTTAAACAAATAAGCAACTATGTAAATGCTTGTGTTCATTACTTGTGTTAGATTCAAATCATCTCTCAGACTTTTGATAGGAAATAATTGTAGAATTCCGTTGACATTCACACTACTACCACCAGCTGTTAGAGTTAGTGTCTACCCATAATAGCAGCTGATGTTAGAATGCCTGACGATAAATTTCAGAATCAAGACGGTGAAAGACACAGTTGTTGGTATAAAACAACCATGGCCTTGAGATGCATGCAACCTGCAGTTGTGCCTATTGTCGAAAACAAGATACGTAGCCTGTATAAGGAAACGGTATCGAAATTCGGACCAAAACCTTGTGCTGAGGCCAAATCCGACGACATCAGAAAAAGTAAACACGAAAATACCGCGATATTCCTACACACGTGCCCTCCTGGTACATTAGTCCCATGCCACGTCTTGTTGGACATTATCAAAGAACATACTTCAGAATCATTTTTTTTTTCGAAATGATAAGATGCACTGATCCCCAGACTTGGCTTGATTCGCCTATTGACTTCGTACGTCTCTTTATCGAGAAAGGATGGAGCTATAATTAATGAATTTAAGGATTGTGATATCACGGTGCTCTGTCAAATTGTTAAACGCTGCAAATCACTGATGCTGATGTTCAATAAGGAAAAACTCGATAGCGTAAGTAACACATTTTGTATATACCTTGCAGAACATGTCCATTTTGGAATATGATTTTTAGCATTTAAAAAAAAATGTATAAAATGATAATGATAGTTAAGCAACACATCTTGCTTGAGAACACGCCTTCCAATCATGAGCAGGCTAAGGTAAAATACAATCAAAATCCCAAAAGCGTGATATTTAAACTGAACATATTATATAACTATATAACAACTGTATATTTATATTAAATGCAATGTTCCCAGATAACCGGGGACAACCGAAGAGCAACTGTATGCATAGGTATAATATGATTTAGTCAAGTGCGCCAAAAGCTTTTTTATTATAAAAGTGGTCTATATGTATTAGAAGTTTTAGATATATTTACTTTATAGCTGTGCACACCCCACTTATGTTAGAACAGTTGACAGTTTAGTAGCGTAGCACTTATGCTATTTTTAAAGATGCTATGTGTTTATGAAGGAAGGCATTCATGACATCCGAATGCCCAGTATACAGATTCGAATAAAAGAACGCATGGTCCCTAATTTCCGTGTAATTGTAATAACCCACTATTGTTAGGTAAAAGAAGTGCGAAATCAACTTATGCACAAAGCAGAGATGGGCTTAACCCAGATGGAGATGGAAGACAACCTTGCTGCCATTCTTGATTTTTTGGAATACGTTAAGACGTTTAATGACACGGAGGAAGTTACCAAGGCCATTGACTGCATTCAACAGGTAGAGAGAAAACAATGTTAACAACCTGTTATTTATGACTTTGTATTTCTGTTAAAATCAACAATTCTATGCGTTGGTATTTGGAATTAAGCTTTAAATGCCATATAACTGTACGAACATATGGTTAAGATAGCCAATGGAACAAGTTGCGAGTTTGTAAAAAAGTGCATGCAGTATAATTTATATTTTCTAGTTACAGGCAAACGACCCTCAATTCTTCCTCCACCATATTTGCTCAAAACTGATTCAGGAAGTGTTGACGGATGCCAGAGTGACATATGAGCACAAACAGGCTGCAACTCATGAACTTCTTCAGGTAAATTTGGCTGGTCAAAAACATTTTGAGAATGGCTTATCTTACTCATTTAAATTCGTGCGGCTATATGTTTTATTTCGTGTTGTATAACGAGTTTTTTTAGTGCCGTTGTTATCTATACATTGGTTTGTTTGAGATGAGAAATAAGACTTGTCTATTTGATTAATTGATGTTTTCTATATTATACGGAAGTTTGCATTGCACTGCTAAATTGTATTTAATACTTATGCGTTTAATCGTGGAAATTGCATTTAAGTTATGGTAAGGTTATGGTAATTAATACTGGTTTGATTTTGTTCGTTTTGCTTGTTTGCTTGTTGTTTTTTTGTTGTTGTTTTTTTTGTGTGTTTTTTTCTTAAATTTGTAACCAATGACGTCATCATATTGTTCTAATTATACGTCATTGCTGGGACTGTTTCATTTCAAACCACCCCCTCTTTTGTAACGTTTAGGTTGCTGAAGCTTTTATCTCTACACTCTTTGCCTTTGTCTAGAGGTAGTTCAAATTTAAATATTTGTGACCTTTTCATCTCTTCGTATATCATGGCACGTCTTTATGTGCTTCCTCTTTAAGCTGAACTAGATTTTGTATTAACAGAATATCATGTTCATGGAAGGCGAACAAGAAAGATTACATAAAACTCCTGGGACTCCGTGCACAGGTAACCGCAAACTTGGCATTTTTATTGCGCATTAAAACCCGTTATTAGTTGTTGATAAATGTTAGCTATTTAAGAATTTTGTGTTATGCAATGTTATTTTTTTAGTAAAGTTAGTTAAATTATGCCAGCAAGCTTGAATTTTAGATATATGCAATAGTACATCACAGAACACGTGTTCAGACTGTTTAATACATATTTTATTTAGTAGCTTCTTGATACCTTAATATATTTTATTATTTTCACATCTATCTTTTATTCAGAAGATACCGAAGAGGAAACGGTTAAGGTAGGACAGTTTTGTTCTGCATAAATAATTTCCATGATTCTTGTAACTTTTTTACATAAACCTGCAGTCATGTACAAATATCAATGGAAGTCCACAGGGCAAAAATGCCTTGTTTCGACTAGTAGAAATGATAAAAACTAGCTTTGTAATGTATTGTCTGAAATAAATACCAAGTAACTGTTAGAGTTTTTTCGTGTAATGTGGATGCTTAGTTCCAATCAATTAATCATTCAGTACTGCACATTGACATTGCGAATTAATATTTAAACTCGTATTCCTATATATTTAAAAGTAGATCTTAATTGTGATTGACTCTTATAAAACGGCTCGTTTTTAACCTGCATCTTTGAAAAACTTTACTAAAATCTTATTATAATAATATGGGGCAATTTCAAAAGAACCTTTGATTGGAATACTTAAGCTTGGTAAGAACTTTATCGCATAAAACCAAATAATACTTAGATAGCTTCTATTTGAACATTTTCTTTGCAAGAAAAAATAACCTCTGCATTGTTGTAGCTACAACAAAAAGGAGTAAAATGTTATTTGATATGTGCTTCTTTTTATGCAGGTAAAACATTGGACTGTGATTAATTATATTTTATAAAAGTATATTGCAAACACCTAATATATCGCCATGTTTTTCTTACGGCCACGAGACCACCTCTTTTATGTGTTCGCAATTCATAATTGTTTGTATGCACATCATTGAATAATGCAAAACACAAATGTTTTGCAATTAACGAGCTGTGTACAGCATAGGTTAGTCTCTTATTTATAATTAAACGTCTTTACATCGTTCATTCATCATTCTATCTTTACGCAAACGCATGTTGCATAGTAAACGAAAAGATAATAATGTAAAAGGCAAATGTAGAAAGCATGCATCTATACAAATTGTGTACACATACTATATTCGATCTGGCACTAATCTTGCTTTCAGTATATCTACATTTTTAATTATAACTAAACAGTAACAGACCTTAACCCTAATTATTCATCTCACAATTATCAAAACTTCATAGGAAAATTTATGTTATTATTCTACTGGAAATATCATTATTGGAGATTAAAGAACTGCTGATGACAGTAGGTGACCCATCACTAGTACTTACATTTACACCAACTCTGACACCCGTATAGCCATGGACAAAGATGCTGCTGCAGGTATTCGATAGAGATATCTCCACTGACGTTTCATAGCTTATTACGCATAGCACCTCCCCTTACAGCCCAAAACAATACCAGGCTTGTCTTACTGAAGTTCGCAAAAACATTTGTGAATGTTCAGGTAAAAGCCTGACTTTTACACACTTCTCAGATACATGTGGAAATGCTATACATGTATGAAATGTTTTTTTTTTTTTTTCTGGAACTAACTTTGCTTTCTTGATTAAATACACACACACACACACACACACACACACACACACACACACACACACATACATACATACAAACATACATACATACATACAGACAGACGGGACCTGGTAGCGCAATCGGTAGAGCGTCGGCTCCAGGTACGGGAGGCCCCGGGTTCGATCCCGGGCTGCGACATACCAAAGTCGTTAAAAATGGTAGTGGTATATCTCCCTTGCTAACGCTCAAGCAAATATAAGGTCAGTTCCACGACTGGTTGACCCGGTGTCAGGATAATGTGACTGGGTGTGGTATCATGCCAGGTGTTCACGGCATGCTATACACAGTGAAGGCAGCACTATATCTGCTTCAAGTGGACACCGCGTCCAGATAACTGAAATACTGTTGGTGGGACGATAAACCCAATAAACAAACAAACTAACATACATACATACATACATACATACATACATACATGCATACATACATACATGCATACATGCATACATGAAGTAGTTCGCCTTTAAAACTCACGGTGGACCATTTTCTTCTGTACACATAAATAAAGACATTACATTTGCTTAATATCATACTCTATGTAATACAAATAATATTTGGCATATACGACTATAATTGTAATCATTTGTTTCTCTCTGCAAATAGCTATTTCTTTTAAGTTTGTGATCGGGCGTATTTTGATTGGATAAAATATGTTTGGTTATCTTAAATATTTTATAAGTCTATATAGAATAAAGTGAAAGTAAAATCTTGTCTTTAATGCTACGAGGTAAGACTCACCAACTGTTGTATAAGCTACCTGTTATGGATTCCATTTCGAGAGTTCATGCCTAGGCAGAGGTGACGTTAAAAGCACATATTAGGTAATTAAATGAGAATTTACAAATTTGCAAAACAACGATTAATTGTTCTTTTAACTACTTGAATTTTACCAATAGATAATTCTTCAGTCAAATATTAACTATAATGGAGCACGGATATACAATAATGACTGTGATTGTTTTGTAATAAATATTGGTCTCGACAAGTATATTTGATTTATATATATATATTTTTTTCACAACATTACAAAAAAACACATGAAGTAAAAATACAAACTCGAGTATAAATGAATTCAAAAATTCGGATAAGAGAGCTCCTTGAATAGCTGACACGTTATGTACTGGTTTTCTGTCCTCTTTAGTACACATCTTGTTAGTTTCTGTATACTTTCTTTAATGGCTCAACCCAGATTACATGTAATGAACGACTGTCATGGTCCACGATTCGACAGTTTGTCTACAGAGAAAGAAACGCGTACACAAGCAGAGTAAGAGATATTGATAGAGGCAGCGTAAAATAAATGGAGACGATAGAGTGGAAATTATAAAGGGATACACGCAAACTAAGACAAATAAATAAAGACAGAGGAAAAGTGATATGACCGTATGGAACCCGTATAGCGTTTATGCAGCATTTATGCTTACCATTGTTATCAAGCTTATTTTACTATTATAAACTGGATATCTGCTGCACAGTTCACTTAGACAAGTATGTTGCATACAGCTGCAACGTAACATGGTCTAGGTTTTAGTGATGCTTTTATAGAATACGGGATATTTGAGAAACATGTCCGCACATGAAACGACATAACTTTGAAATACAATTAAATAATCCTGCCTTGATCTTACTCTATCACTGAAATGCAAAGATCCGTAAAGAACATTCACAACATCCACAATATCCACAACCGATTGAAATGTTATAATATATTATTTCTTCAATATAATAATACTAAATAAAATGCCCTATTTTGACGTGGGGACACGGGCACTTGTTTTATTATATCGATTGTTTCCGAGATGCATTCGGTATAGTCCACTTATATTCGTATTCGCAATCTGCTAAGTAGCGTAGTCTTTATGTACGACTATTTCGTTTCCTGTCGATGGCGTATTTTACGACATTATTCATAGCTGTCGCAAATATATTCTTGATATATTCATGTCGATTTTCCTCGTACCGTTAACCCACTTATGGCATACATTAGATACAGTAGAAATACCACCAACATGGAAGCCACATGCGTATAACTTTAAATCATAGGACTAATATATACTACCATTTTGAAAGAGGTGTTTGCGTATACTACAGACATGCTGACCGAACTGAAAATAAATTAGGCATTTTGCTGCACATATGGTAACAGGGTTAACCCGTTCAAAAGCAAGGTCTTATATCGAGAACTGTATGGCCTACTGTCCTCGTAAAGGCAAAATATTATAAGAACCACAGAATAAGTGACAATATTAAAAACATCATAATTTCTTGAAAAAAAATATCGGCACGTTTCTTTCCATCAATCTACACATGCCTCATTACAGTGAAATATGAATTTTAGAAAAGAAAACAGTACTCAAATAACGGCCGGTTCGTAAAGTACATATCAGAAAATAAGTTATTTCAATTGCAGCAATAGTCAAGATACTAAAGACGATGTTGATTCTGTAACAGCGGAACTACATGTCTTTGCTCTGTTGTAATTAATTACATTTTGGAGGAATTGTGTTAAATATGCATTCTTGGAACTATGTGTTCAAGTATCTTCTTGCATGTGTTACGACCGGTGTCGCTATTTAAGATGTATTTATTTATTTAAGATTTATTAATAAAATGGCACAATTGCTAAATGACGAAATGGTGCAACAGACAGAACAAGCCAGCAGCACAAGTACAATAATGTTTTATTTTAACAAACAATAAATCTATGGCGTAACAAAATATCAACAAATGTATCAGACAAAATTTGAGAATGCAAAATAAATGCTAGCTTACTATTTGTCCCTTTAGCAGGTGCATTTTCAATAGTCTAATCAATAATCCCACGTCGAATAATCTTAAAGAGTTTGCGGTAGAATGGTCTCGTAGATACGCACCGTTGAAATAAACCAAAGGTAGAACAATAATTAATATAATTCCAAATCCAACAATTTAATATCTGTATCACTGTAGAATATACTAAGTCCACGTAAGTTCCAAAAACTGCAAGTATTTCCAAACTATATCTAGTTAGAAAAAAGAAACATTAATTTTTAGCATAATCCTTTTCTTTCTAGCTGGTACGCGAATCCTACGTCCTGCGAAATACGTCATGCAAAATACGTAATGACCATTACGATACACAACCCATTAACCAGACAAGCGTAACCTTACACGCTGGTGTACTAATGTACATAACACATGTCGGTCATTTCTGAACTAGTAGCCATACTTAAAACACTTGACACTAAATCAATTGTAAATTCTAATTCATAGCGCCATTAAACATTATTAAGAATGTACCGAAATAACAGACGTATAAAGTTATTACACGTGCTAGATGGACACAGTGGCAGTTCGTTAGCACACCCCAACCATTACGACAAGCTAATTGAAACTGCACGCACCATTTCATATTCGTTTAAAAGGAAAACTTATGTAACAGCCATAAACAAGTGTGCGAGTATTTCTGTTAAGGGATCGAGTCGGTGGCATACCGGTTGCTTTGCCTCTTAAATAAACAACGAGTCAAAATATGGTTAGCTGAACATGTTATTTATCCCAGTCTGGTCCGATGTTTTATCTTTGCATTTGTTTTGTGCGAATCCTTTAATAGATATAAATAAGTATAAAGATATAAATGAACACGTTGTCATGTTATCAACTTTGTAATGCTAACGATACACTATGTTTATTTTTGAGAATATATGTAGCTACTATTTTGTTTTCCTTATTCTTTCTTCCTTTATAAAACATAAATCATTCTACAATAAAATTTATTCGTTTATATAAGTTTATATTGTTTTCTTATAAGTTTCCACTTTAATAAAGTCACTTAGTTTTGATTGTTAACTTTGTATTTATTTAACCTGATGCGTGTATGAACTTTATTATTTATATATAGAAATAAGGGTGTCATTGTGTATTTAATTCATATTACCGCTGAAAATATAAATACAACCACCGACACGATCGACACTATGAAACGAGTGAGTTTGAGATCACTGTTGCTTAAATATGTAATGCAAAAAAAATGTTAATGTTGAGGTACCTTCATTATAAAGACACACTGTCATATATTTTCATAAAGGGTATTGACCATTGGTGTCAAGACCTGACGGCTATAATCATTGTATAACTATACTATATACTCACAAGTTTCAGTCTTAACAATTGATGAGTTGTGTCCATAGCTTTTCAATATATAATAAGTGCATGTATATAAACATGTAATATAAAAATGTCATTATCATAGTAATTTATATATGAAATAATTGCTAACAATTGCTATAAATACCTCAAATAATAGTTGACAATGCTAAAATTATGACTTGATATTGTAAACTAGCTTGGTTTATTGTTTATTGTGGACTTTCTTTCTTTTTTTTTCTTTTTTTTTTTGTGGGGGGGGGAACACATATTTATTTGTTTTGCATCTTTGCTAGTTTTTGGCAAGTAACAAATGAAATAGGAACTTAGATATTTTGTCTTATAATATCACATTTATCAGTGCTTAGTAGACAGTACCATGCTTAAACATTTCTTTGCCAGCATACCACGGCAGGAGATACTCATCACGTATATTGTTATGCTTTGGACAGACAAAAAATACATGGTACTCGCATTCAATAATATTAGTACTATTTTGTAAACAAAACTCACATATTCGATTATTTAACGGTATACCCATATGTCTACCTAACTCGATTCTTTACTTATACTTTTAACATCTAAACTTTGATAAAGCTATATTGTGTTTTAAATGCATGTCCGAATTCAAATATTGTTCGGTGTTCAATAATGTCTGAAAATACTGATAATGATTGCATCTACATGAACTGCTCACAGAAAACTGCCAATTTTGTGAATATATGTCCCTTAGTATCTGTTGAAATTGTGCAATAAACATATTTTAATCTCCAATATTTTGCACAATTCAAGTCCAGCCAAACCCTACTGAAAGCAATAGTTGTTTTATATGTGTAGTCCAGCAAGTGCGCTCCACATCATTTAGTCTGTTCAGCATGTTATAGCAATGTTTAGAAAATCTGCTGACGTTCATATGCAACAACTAACACCAGCATACTGTTTATTTTAACATAATTTTGCTAGAAATGACAAAACGTATCATAATAATTCTGTAAACCTGTAGGCCTGTAAACTGTTTAACTGTTAAAGTTATATATATACATAAACAAACACAGAAATGTGTCCCGATATAGGTATCACGCTCTCTCTCTCTCTCTCTCTCTCTCTCTCTCTCTCTCTCTCTCTCTCTCTCTCTCTCTCTCTCTCTTCAATGTTGCACAATAATAAAATAAAGGAATATATGTATCCAAACATAAGATATTAACAATGTCAAAATCATACATCTGATTTACTGATGTTTACCGCATGAATTAAAATCAATGTATACTTTGATCGAACAACAGCTGATAAACAGAATATCACGAATGACAATGAAAAAAAACAATAGAGGATAAGAAACGCGATACCACTGACATGTTAATGAAAACAACAGACATAAGAAATAAAGACTTAACACAACTTGCACACTGCATATGTATGCTAAACTTGCTTTGTTTGTGTATATTGCACTCGTAGAGTTTTTACAAAGTCTCCCATATTCGTATCAGTATTACAATCAGAATGATTCCCGAATACTTAACAACATGTGTATGTCTAATAGAAATCTAAGCAAAATTCGAAACATTGAGTTTGCATTTACACCAGTTTTGTACAGCACCATTTTAAAATTCATAAATACCACCATTTTAATAACACTTCAAAAAGGCTCACTCAAGACAAGCTGCCTCTGGTAGCGGTTATTTTTTTTCTTTTGAAAGCATTACATAATGCTATCTTTATGTTCAAGTGTCTTTAAACTGTCTTACACTTTTATCTTGATTCTTATTCCATATTCATTATTCTTTTCATTATCTTGTCACACGCGGTGTTTATTATCAATAGCATATGAAGAGTTCTTTGTCATGAGAAAAATAGTATAACCTTAGCTAATTGACGTTGTAGGCACTCAGAACGATGTTTTATGTGCATAAACTCGTTGTGAATATACAACACATAATAAGTATAATAATAAGTACACGTACAACAACATCAAATATATTTAACCCCATTTAACGCATTAAACTTATTATAGAAATCGCGCGAGATATTTTTTTTCGTTTTCGTACTTGTTCGGACTGTAACTAGCTTACTTAAATTGTATTTACTTAACGACCTGGCAAATTACCTGATTTCAGAGTGTATTATTAATCCGTGTTTGTTTGAAATGAATCCATGGCATGTTGATAAAATGGAGAATATATATATATATATATATATATATATATATATATATATATATATATATAGATATATATATATATATATATATATATAGATATATATATATATATATATATATATATATATCTATATATATATATATATATATATATATATATAACCATGTTCATTATAAAACAACAACAACAATGGTAGATTTATTACAATGTCTAAACTAGTTATTAACCTACCAATTGTGGACTGGGCTTTTCTTTACTCTCTCTCTCTCTCTCTCTCTCTCTCTCTCTCTCTCTCTCTCTCTCTCTCTCTCTCGCTCTCTCTGTGAGGATTATGGGCAACAAGGATGCTGTAATAATGAATGTGCCCATAGTAATACAGAAGAAGAAAACAGTGATGTTACATATAAAACCAAAAAACAATTCATTATGTCAGTTAAATTAAGTTGTACGGCAGCCATCTTGAAATTCCATGTATCATTTCAGAAATAGATATATTACAATTCACATCAGTTATAGAAAGCAACTAATCTGATACTGTCCCAACCTCTCTACTTCAAGTAGCTAACTCATATATTAGGTAAAAAGTTAATTAAATATGGATATCGTCTTCAAGTAAAGAAAATACAACTTTACTGTTTCACAGTAACCTCTCTCTTCTTACTAAAATAACATTTCAATTGACCACTAAAGGCGGGAAACTAAAAAATAGCATGGTCAGTTCTCAGTATATTTCCAGTCAACCATGAAAGGGAGATAATACATTAAGAACATTTAATCCAAAAAATGATTAAAGGGACATAACTATTAAAACAGGTCTTTACAAAAAGTTGACCTGGTTATACACACTATTATCTTTATCATTATTATTTGTCCTAAGACTTACCTTTTCTTATTTACCTATTCCTATTCCGGTGCCAGAGACCAGCGAAAGGTCGTTAGCAATCCTATGTATGGAGTTCTTTAAAGGCTGAACTATGTCCTATTTTTAGAACCAGGAAAATTGGGAACAACGCTGAAACTGAAAACCGTTTCGCCCTAGGTCTTCGGTGATAGAGTCCGCCGAAGGGTCTGTAGGAATTATATGCATTAGGTCTAACAGGCTTAAATGTGTGTCATTTTGGTCGCGTATGTTTTTCCTCAGAGTGTAAATACTTCGCACCGTTCTAGGACACAGGGCAGAACAACTTTGTCCTAGTCTTTCGGGTTCTGGCATGAATGGTCTACAGGAATCCTATGCGCCATGTTAGCTCATATTTACGTCAGGGGCTGAAGCTGTGAACATATCTAGGGCCTTGCAGCAAGAAGAGGACAGCAAAAGCAATTCCACCGTTGGTCTTCCAGTTTTAGAGCTAGATGTCACCAGACGGTCTATATAAATTATTAGTATCGGGTGCAGCATCGGACTAATTGTGGGCCAGTGGGCCCTATTTTTGAGACCAGGGTATTGACACTTTTCACGGCTCTAGTGCCCAGCGGGCAGAAATTGGCAGTGAAATTTGGTTCCTAGTGGACCATCCCTCTCCAGTGCTAGAGGCCGTCGAATTGGACATATAATAATGATATTTATGGGTTTCTGCAAAGGCATAAATGTCAAGTTTTTTGCCCTTATTTGCGTCACAGTGAGCTTGGACTTGACACGAATGTATGGCCTAACTGACAGACTATTGCAACGAAAACCGTTTCGTAGAATGCAATCCGTTCCCTGCACTAGATGCCGCCGAATGGTCTATATAAATCTTTAGCATGGTGGTTCTCATGGACATACTTGTGCGCCATGAGGGGAGACCTATGTATGCGGTTCCGCATCGGCATAAATGTGAGCAATTTTGTCCCGGTTTTGGCTCCATGGAGCTGGAAGTTAGCTGTAAACTCGGGCATAATTGTCATAACCAATTATCGAAAACCGTTTCGTGCTAGGATTTCAGGTTCCTGTGCTAGAGGCCTCCGAATGGTCTAGGGGAATCTTAAGTATTTGGTTCCGCATGCCTTTATGTAGGTCATTTGGGCTCTTTTGTGGCCTAAGGAAGGTGAAAATTGGCTCGGTTCTACGGCTTCAGCTTACTGAACGTGTCACCAAAAATCGTTTCGTCCTTGGGCTTTCACTTCTGGTGGAGGATGCCGGTAAAAAGGTCTATTTGCATTCTTTTATTGGCGTTCCATATAGGTTTACATGCGTTTAATTATGGCTCCTCGTTTGGCCACAGCGAGCTGAACCGTGGCGGAGATTAAGGGTCCAGCTTGCAGAACCTGACACCAAAACAGTTTCGTCCTAGGTATTTCGATCCAAGTGCTCGAGGCCGTTAATTGGAATCCTATGAAGGGGGCGGGGGGGGGGGGGGGGGGAGGAGGCTGGCATAGGCATAAATGTGCGCCATTTTGACACATTCTTTTGTCCCGAGAGTACTGGAATGTAAGAAGGTCATCGGACGCAGCAGCCAGAACCTGACATTGAACACCGTTTCGTCGTAGACCTTCCGGTTCCGCTGCTAGAGGCCGGCAAATAGTCTATATGAGTCTATGTATGGGGTCGATCAGAGGATTAAACGTGTGTCATTTTATCCCTTTTTGGCCTTCGGTAGTTGACACGTGGCATGGATCTAGGGCCATGACAAGTGGCAGAACATGGCACCGAAAACTGTTTCGTCATAGGCCCACAGTTTCCGATGTTATAAGTCTATATGTCCAGCATACGTATTAAATTCCGCTTAGGCCTAAATGGGCGCCACTATGGCCCCCCTTTAAACCCATTTAGCTGATCCTTAGCATGGATCTAGGGCCCATCGGGCAGAACCTGGCACTAAAAACGTTTTCTCCCATGCTTTCGGTTTCCGGTGGATAAAGCCGCCGAATTGTTAGTAAGAATCATGTTGAACCCAGAGTTAGGCTTAGCTTTGTTCATACAATTGTAAAAGGAAAACATGCCACATAACATCATTTCCTTTCAAAGCGTAGTATATGGAATGCTATTTTTAAAACACTGATACATTGTGGACTCTAATATTCTTTCAAATATCTCATCTGAAAGTTGGTACCATCCGAACGTTTTCAAACAAGTTGTAATATGTATGCACTGTCTCGCCTATGTGTCATTTCTACATTTATCTCCCATGTTTATAACTTAGTCGAATGCTATTTTCAATACTAGTCATCGTTTTTATAATGCTAAAGATTTGAAGTGATATACATAACATATGACTCTTCGTAAATATGCCAAGTTAAACGTACTTGGTCTAAAAATAATTAGAATTAAAGACGATTTATCAGAAAACATGTTATTTAAATCTTCCTGGATATAATAATAACAAATAATGTAAAGATTTAATCTAGAAGAGCAGTGTTTATTATAAGCAAACATTTGTAACTATGCAAAATCGTTGTGCGGCTTTTGTGTTTAATGCTAACTAAACAAGGAAATTAAGTATAGGAAGACGCCTGTATGCTTTATAAATTATTTGATGTATACGACTAAGTCAAATGGAACTTACTATATTGATCACGTCATTTGGATTATTTCCCATTACAAACGTGTACGTGTAATAGATATGATTGCTTATAGATGTAGGAGATAACATGTGATATTTGGGTGAGAAACTAGCCTGTAAACTGTTAACGTCACATACCAGTGATTTGTCTCCTGTTCAAATGTTTACCATCCTGTCATACTGGATCCGATTTACACAAGTACTTTTACTTTGGTGTAAATCTGTATTTCTTAGATGACTCTCCTTTACCAGAGAACTTACGTGTGCATGCATTTTCGTTGACATGTGCAGGAGTTTCTGAAGCAAAAGATGAACCGGTACGAATGAGTATCTTTGTTAAATCGGATCGTTCCTAAAACTCACACATGAAGTATCCATATATAAAATGTATTCTTGTACTCATTTAACAATGTATTGTTGTTTTTTTCTTTTGACAGAAAACAACCTGACCACAATCAATATAGTTAAGAAAATATGCTGTGTAATAACAATACAATTTTCTCTGAAAAATTGTAGTCCAACTATAATTGCAAATTAGTTTTGTTTTCAAAAATATCGCAAACTTAAAAATTATAGGAAACATGCCTATACCATATGTCTTATAGGGCGACAATAGGTAAGTCGGGTTATCTAGTCGTTTCGATCTTTCTACTACTGTAAGACCTGAACACATGTTTCATTAACGATGAGCGATGTGCGATATTGGTGTCGGAGGAAGAATGTTGACACGCCTGTGCATCTCAGATAGACGTTTAACTCGATCAATATACTCTACGTTTACTTGTAAATTTGGTTGCTGTCGCATTTTCAGCATGTGCTTGTAAAAACAGCCTACGTATACTTTTGATGAGTTTGCGCACCGTCACCTATTGAATCGCATGCGCATACCGAAAGTGAAGGTTAGTATATGCTACTCCAGTACATTGTGTAATGTTAACCCTCACACGCTTGATAAAAAGTGCTGCTTTTCGGAAGCTAAACATCAGTCCTACAAACACGATTATTCATCCGACTTACGGATGGCCTACGGTTTCCCTTTTTGTTGAAATTTAAAGAACGAATGTGTTGTATGGCTCCGTGTGCCTATCCGGAGTGCCGTCGATATCTATTATTTCTAAATGCTTTCAAACGGTGAGATCTGCCTTTTGATAAGCATGTCATTTTTCCATGTTGTAAGGTCTAAATAAAGCAAATATGGCTAGGGCAAGAGTTAACTGTAGAACAATGACGGCACAGGTTTCGTTACAGCTGCTAATATCACGAGACGGTTAAATAGCGGGTTGTTGGTATGTACTATACAGATACGTTCTTTTCACAATTTCTGGGGTGCACAAAATTGTCTATAAACATGGTCTATTCTTACACCAAAACGGTGTTTGAAATATTAAGTCTTATCCATATTCACACACTATTTGTGTAAATATTAAGATAATATATGTCTGTGCATGACATTTCTAAATCAGGTTATGTACTAATTCAGTATATTAATAACTGTCTGCCACGATTGCATATACGGCTAGTCATGCGCTAGGCCAAATTTTAGTGTTCACTTTGTCAGGGATTTGTGTCTGTATATATTGATTGATGGTGAAAGGATGGTTCCGACTAATACGTGAAAGTGATGTTTATAATAATATCGATATATGTATGAAGGATTTGACTGAATTGAATGTGTTTAAATTGACATAAACTGGATAATGAAATGGCGTGGTCCGACAAAAGGAGGAAATCGATAATGACTTTTTCTGCCAACACAGATGCATGTACATGTAAGTGCCCATGCAACACGATATATCAATACACATTCTGTTTGAGTGATTTATAATCTAGTATGTCGAGTAGAGATCACATATAATGCATGTGCTGCGTAACACTAACTGCAGAAACTGACATGTATATGGAAATAACATTATTGTTTAGGTATCTGTACACGGGTTTTAATACAACATGTGCGTAGCTCCATTGTTCCTCCTATTTTAAAATGTACATTAAGTGATCTCAACAAGTACACGTTATCAAGTTATCGCGTATAATTAGCCTTTATACTGCTTCGAAAAACAAACCTAAATAATATAAACGGTGGCATTTCTTTCTTTTTGGGGAAGCCTATAAAAACATCAATACACAGAAGGTTAAATACTATGGGGCCTCTATTTTTTTTTAAATTACAGTGACATCCGTAGCTTTGCAACTAGGTACCGCAACTGAAACGTAATATGCATAACACGCATAATAAACTCAAAACTCCGAATTGTATTGTGTACTTTTTTTTTCTGTTATAGCTCACTCGTACTTCCCGTGCTAGTCTATAGACAATCACATTGGCTACCGTGAAGATAAGCGTAGAACGTTACTACTCGCACTGCTAATGATAAAATGGCGTTTCGTAAACAAATCCAGTGTCAATACATATTGGCTGTAGTTGATTTCAGGTTTCAAAATAAAACCGTCCACAATTTCGTGATTTACCTATTTTATTGCTGAGTATAATACTATGGTTACCCATTTATTCACGCCGTCAATCCATTCATGTAGAGATTTAAGAACATTATACAAGTACCGGATTGAAATATACAACTATAAGTACTGGGCCCTCTCAAAGAGACTAAGGAACTCAATTAAGTAAAAGTACACGTTCTTTAAAAGGATATCAAAATATATGAAACAACAGAACAGTAATACACACAAGCGACACATTATTCGACAAAATGGGACGGACAGCTGACCAATTAATTCCTCCAGTTTACAGTTTCACCTATGGAGCGTGTTCAATTTTATTCAGAAGTTTATTTTCCGCAAATAAAATTGCCATTGGCATATTTCAGATGAACTGTTTACAACAGTATATATAACTGTTCTACACATATGATTCTTGCATATATTGTATAGAGATTTCAATATTAAATCGTCCACAATATGTGTTCATCTTTACTTATAAATAGTACATGCATCCTTAATTACGAGGGGCATTTGTACAGTATTAATCAGTGCGATTTTTTTTACGTTAATCTGAGCGTAATTGGTACAGGTTATACATGTATGGACAGATTAGACTTTCCTCAACAGTTACGTGAACGAGGAAACCGGGGAAAAACTACACAGTGAGCGCACTATTCACTTGAATTGACTACGGTCAGGTACACTGCAGTTAAAAATGGCAGATAAAGAGAACAATTCTCAAGATGAGCAAAGAGCGTATTGTAAAATACGCGCATTGCTTGGCGTTGCTGCACCTGATATTAAATCAGACTAAGACATGGTTTGTGGGTTCAGTGCCCTATCGTATGCCACAGTTAGAAGATGGGTCCGTCTATTTACCTCCAGTAGAGAGGCGATAAAAGATGAGGCCTGTCCTGGCCGTCCAGTAACAACAATGACTGACGGAAATATTGCCGCTGTTAAAACAGCTGTGGAAGATGATGCCCGCTGTACAGTGGAGGAGACAAGTAATTTATGTGGCATTAATTCGTCATCGTTTTTTTAAATATTGACTTGCGTGTTAAAGCTACGCAAGGTTTGCGCCAGGTGGATACCCCACCTTCTCACTGAGGATTAAAAACGGGAGCGCGTGCGAATTTTGTCACAACTGCTCGATATATACAAGAATGCTTACCAAAACCGCATGATTGAACTTGTGACTGGCGATGAAACAAGGATATATTTTTTATGAGCCTGACAGTAAAGAACACAATAAGGTGTGGGTCGGTGAAAATGACGAACGGCCCCCAAGTTGCCCGTAGAGCTCGCACCTCAAAACGCAGTATGTATGCATTATTTTTTGTTTGCCAGGGAACGGTGCTGTTGTAAGCCAATATACTGCAGCCCGTTCCCGTACCGGCGTAAGCGGAATCAAGCTCCTTCATGATAACGCACCTGCCCACAAGTCAGTGGTGGTAAAGTCGTATCTTAGCGACAACAGTATTGACACTTTACCACACCCTGCATATAGCCCTGATCTTGCTCCGTGCGACTTTTGGTTGAATCCTTATATCAAGAACTACATGAGACGTCGACGTTTTGCGCGCTTTTCCAGTGTCTAAACATTATACCTAAAGAGAGCTACCGAAAAGCATTTTCCGATTGGATTTATCGCTAGGAAAAGTGCATCCAAGTTAAAGGGGAATACTTCGAGGGGTTGTCTAATTTCTGCAGAAATATTACGTAAGACTCATCACAAATGATGTTCATTCATCGAATAATTTAAAAGTTGTACGTCATCGTTGTCGAACCTTTCAGGACGAAACTCCTGAAGACGTAGTGGTGGCTATATATCTGATTTGATGTGAAGATGTTGTGTCTCGAGAGGGTGTATGCATGTAACTCTTTTACCTCCTTTACAGAAGAGTACAAGATAAACAAATAAGACAATATAATCGGTAATGAGTACTCTATATATATATATATATATATATATATATATATATATATATATTACGCAGTACTAGTATCGCACGCCGGTCACCCAGCCATAAACCAGCCACAGTAACCTTTGCTTAGTCGCGCAACGCAACTTTGGACGACTTTAAGAGTTAACTCATCTGCAATGCTTGTTTAAAGTGCTTGTATGTCTACCACTGTGACCTTTACTTATTACATTGAAGAGAAAATGTGAAAATCATAAATTATGCATAAGAAAGAAGAAACTGTGCTAATGCTTCAAGAAAGAAACATACAGCTATAAATATTTTTAAAGAAGGAAACTGTCACAGCATGGACAACACTTATTGTTTTCTATAACTCAATAACTAAACTTTAATGTTAGCTTCCATGAACGTTTGCAAATATGTATATGCACTATTTATTGTTGTTTAACTTATGACATATCTAATTTGCTTAAACGTTGTGCGAGCGTTTAAAAACAACAACAACAACAACAACAACAAATTATTCTACAGTCACTATGGAACAATTTACATCATTGACGCTATTTTTGTTTTGTATTATTGCAATGTGTTTTGTTATTTTTTCCCACGCAAATTTCATTTCATACATTGTCTAATTCAACATAAACATACACATATTTTAATTTTCGAGGACATTGTGAAATTTACATATTATATACAATGCTATTAAGTCAATGGCATGTTTTAGTAAAACGGTCTGTGAAACAATATATCAGCATCTATAAATGGCAAAAAGGATTGTGATACTTAACAAGGAAAACTACTTCACAGATGTGTGTACGTATGATATAAACCTTTACATATAAATATATTAAACATCTATAGCATTTAAAAAGTGCTTAACTAATACTTTAATGTAATAAGGGAACCTTCATCCTGGTCTTTCCAGATTTGGGGTTTTGATGCATGGCTGTGTTTTTTTCTGTGATGGCAAACTCTATTCTTGGTCTGATGGGAGTCTCCAGGCCCACCACCGTTACTGGATGTTCGTGCTGGCAGCCAAAAAAAGGCACAGGAGAACTGGTCAGGTCCGGATATTTTAAATCGTATTCCCTACATTGACGCGAACATATTTACTAAATAAAATCTATGAAATAAGTGGTTTAAATCTAGGTGTGTTTTTTCAGAGGTGCATTTGATTCCGTTTATATTGCAGTGATAATTTAAGTACAATGTATCGGTGCATGGATTTTTGTTTTACATTTTGTTTCTTTTAATCAGTGGTTGATAAAGAGGTATCCTAGCTGGCCACTCGGTTAAAGTCGCTGATTTGTAACTCCTCAGTCCCTTACGCTTGGGTTTCAGTCTCGTTCGGAGAAAACACTTACTCGTGGGGAGGCTTTCAAGCTCACCTGTGGTGCGCCTGTGGTTATATCCTGGCTTAAGCCTGTGTCTTCCTCCACCAATAATTAAATAGACGTCGCCATAATGATTTAACATAAACAGACAGTCATTGACCTTTCTGCAAAAACAGCATACAGCCACGTGTGTTATGTTTTGACGTTAGAACAGTTGTCTGCTACAATTTTGGTTAAGACATTGGACGCTACGTATATGCAGTAATGAGGTATTTTTCATCGAATTATTTAGCCAGTTCACGGTAGCCTCTTTCATGTTTTTCAGGATATTAACCAAAACTGTAAGCGGCCCAGATTAGTCCGGATGACGTCGTGTGATCTATATCTGCTTTCACAGTGCAAAATAAATCTACGACCGGCATTGCGAAGAGGCATTTTCGACCTAAGCCACACTTCAAAGACAGTTATTTTTTTTTACTAAGAAAACCATGTGACAACTTACGTTTGAAATCGCGTTATATTGTCATTAAGATAGTCCATACTGACGTCAGTATCTACTTTTCGGCAGATATAATTGTCATGCTTATTTATAGATTTGGGAAAACATGAACATTCAAAGTGATTTCTTTGTTGAAATCTGTACTGTTTTACGATATCGGTACTGTTCAACATTTACACATTTTGTTAAACTTAGTTTAAATCTAACAGTTGACAAATGCTGCGTTAATTATTACTATGGCATACACAATTACACAAAAAAACTCAGTGGTAGATCATCGCAAATGTTATAATATAGTTGATAGACATTATATTAATTTACAATGAAGTCAACCGAAATGATAAGAATATCGAGTGCTATCAATGATGTAAAGTTGCCCTAATTTACCAGAATATATCAGTTGAAGTTGTTCGTTTTCATTTTTTATTAAACTGAAAAAGGGCTGTAGCTTTCGAGTGACAACATTAATTTACATTTACATTCTAATTGAAGACAGATGTGTCCCCTTTCTTTCGTATTTGCTAATCTGTCAGGCCTTTTTTGCTCACATCTGTGGTAGTCAGCACGATGTCCAAGAAGTGAAGATGGCGTCGTTTATCCTGATCACAGGGCAACTTTTTCTGTAAGTCCTTCGACCAAAATAAATGTTACAATATTTTGTACCTTTATATGTTCGACATGGTTCTGCGCATACAATCTGGGATTCGAAGACAATGCATACGCTATCAATCGGTGTATTCTATGCGTCAAGTCGGTTAACTGAATCCAAATTAGGTCTTAATTTCCAGATGAAGCATTCAACTGTAACATGTTGGTGGAATTTTAAAAGCTTATCATGCAACATTATTCAACACCACACAAACTATTATCCCCCATACAAATGAAAGCCATTTAAATCAAAAGCACAATCATTGAACAGCATATACCGGACTCGAATTTTGTACAGTATCATGCATGTAGTTTTCACAGAATAATAAAGTCGATTTTTCATTTAATTGTGTTTTATCTCTGCAATGATATTTTGTAATTTTGGCCTAGATGTCAGCCTAGTTGAGTGTATAATTGCAGTCGTGTTGTGTGGCTTGGCTGAGAGCATCATTTCAGCCTTGTTGGACGGCCCAGTTGAGTGTATAATTGCAGTCGTGTTGTGTGGCCTGGCTGAGCGCATCATTTCAGCCTTGTTGGACGGCCTAGTTAAGTGTATTATTTCCGTCTTCTTGGGAATATGATTTTGGACTAGTTGGGCACACTAGTTAATAATATTGGTTATAGCAGTTGTTAACCGACAATATGTTATAATTACATGCTATTTTTTCCTCTGGAAACCAGGTTTCATTATAAAAAATGAGAAAGAAATTCGCAACCCTATTTTTTTATTTTTAAGATTAAGAACTTCATTAGACTCGTTCATGTGGACAACACTGCATTTTATATGATTGAGCTTTATTATTAGTCTATCATATGGGAGCGTAGTAAATAGTTTAAGGTTAATATTGAGTTAAAAAGATGCTGATGAAAAAATTAACCTTAAACATATAAGGGTATGTTGGTAAAACGGAAAGTGTATCCCTTGTTAGTTAACAATTAGAGGTATTCCATGCAACGGGTAAAACATTTAAGTTGGAATGTTTATTGCCTGTTTTTGTGCAGATCTTTCTATTACAAACATTAACGTTTCTTATTTTCTGCATAAATATAGGTTTAAAATCCATTTAATTACTTATATATAGGTGATATTTACAAAAATATATATACATGGAAGTGAGCGTGTGCGTTGAGAATGGTTAAACTAACCTGGGTATCACAAGAACGGCAGAAAACTCAGCATGCACTCCAAAGAGCATAAGCATTAACACAAAGTAAAATAAAGGAAAGGGCCTACTTGAATTTAGTCATTATTCAGATAATTATTCATCACTTATTCATAGGTGTCTCTCATTGTGATGATCGAGGACACATACATGTTATTACTGACATTAAATTACAAAATTGTATGTCCTAAAAGCTGGGAATTCCATCCTTTCTATAAACAGATGTAGAGTCCTAGCAAATTGGATGTATGCATTATCGAGAGTACTTATATGTGAAGAAGGGCAGTAATAAATAAGAATCAGTTTCCTAGCACCTATGTTATGCATACACAAGTAATTATGCAGACGTCCTTAGAAAAAGGGTTATGTACTTGTTTGTTTATCGATAAGAAAATTATAATTTTAGAGCTGACCTGCCGTGAGGTGGAGAAGCATTAATATTACGTTTTTATGTTTAGTGTTACATTCCACCGACACAACTATGGTCATATTGGCGACGCACGGCTGATTTTTAGGACAGGAACATCACATACTTATGACTGGGTAGAACAACCGGAGCACTGCAAGTTAGCAGGAAAGCCTTCCCAATTAAATTAGTTCACCCCAACAAGAATCCTCGCCTTAAGGGGGCTGAGGAGTTATGTCAGGGTGAGCGAGTAATATTAACAAGCAGGCTCGCCAACACATTTCCATATACACAGCAGTAGTTAGTTATGATGGTTACATATATTGAACATGAATGAACGTCTGTTAGCAAAAGTATCTGTCAAAATATACATCGTAATGGTTTCTTCAACTAAATGTACACTTTCAGGCACCCGCTTAGCAAAATAAAACACGTATTTTGAACTGCATCTAGGCTGCAAATTTAGCTATTTTTTAAACTAAGAAAACAACCTGATCGCATACTTTTGAAATAACTATCCGGGTAATTAGCACTGACATCGATGTTATAGATGCTTTCCTTAAAATCCAGCATCGTATATTTTCATATCTTGGAAATAATGGACATTAAAAGCTACATGTTCACTATCTAGCAATATTATCATCAGTCGTTACTTAAACTCAAGCCGGTGGTTCTTTCCAGGTATGTGGTACCAATAAAACAAGCTGGAAGTAAAGTTCTATGTTTTCTGACAAGCTCGATGTCTGATCCTAGTTTAAATTCAATATTAGGCGTAAAGCAAAGGTCGTAGTCATCATTTCATGCTCGTAAAAATACTCACTCACGTTCCTTTAACTTTGCAATAATATACATTTACGACTATGTTTGTTGTTCGTGTCGTCTCCATTGTCTTGGTACATACCCGTTTCAAGCCTTCACACATTATGTTGCCTCTATACATATATCTATTGATATAACCATTCACAAAGAAACCCAGATAACAACGATTGATTGATTGGCTTGATTGCCAGTACTTAAGCTCTTCGTGTAAGTGTTTATAATGTAGGTGTCTCAACATTGCAATTTCTTTTATACATAGTTTAGCAACAGTGTTGTCGTATTTATATTTTATATTGTCGATATGATTAATGGTTTTATATATAAATTTTCAGCTGCAACTCAAATTAAAATATGCACTGGCACTAGTATGTTCTTATTTAAATGATAAAATGCATAGTATCAACAGGTTAAATACAAAAAGTAGTTAACAATCACAAGTCAGGTAATTAATTAACAGGAAACTCATTAGAAAACATTTTACACTTATATGAAAGAAACACATTTATTTTATGAATATTTTTATAACAAAAGAAAGAATAAAGAAAAATAAAAAAACAAAATATGAATCATGAATAGCAGCCCCATATCATCTTAAAAGTAAATATTCTCTATCGGTAACATTAAAAAGTCGATAACATGAACAATGTTTCATTCATACTGTTGGTGTGATAAACGATTAGCACAAAACAGATGCATAGCTAAAACATCTGATCACGTCAATACAATTTACAGCTAAACACGATTTTTCCTCGTTGCGTATTAAGAGTGATAGCACTCCGTATGCAGCATGCCACTCGATTCTAGACTTATATCGAAATACTCACACGCTTGATTAGGGCTATTACATGTCTCTGTTTAAATTTCAACAACGATGCGATTGTGTTGGTTCGTGACCAGTCAAGACTTAAAGTCTGAATGCAATTTAGCTGGCGTGCATCAGTTCGCTAGTTCAACAAATTACTAACAATGAGATATGGTTCTTGCTCCACAACTAACAGGTGGACATAGCAAAAGATCTAATACATATATTGGTTTCTTAAAATCGAACCAATTCATAACTTTACACGAACATGTTTCTAAATATCACGGGTGTATATATGATAAATACTTTTTAAATTTATATATGTTGAAAAATATAAACATCGTCAACTATTTTTTTCATACCTCCATATAATTAGTATGTGTATTAATGTAAAAAAATAATGCAAGCAATACGCATGATTGTGACATCAGTTTATGTATTTTTTATCAAATCATCGTATTATTTGATATATGTTGATTTTAGCCGGATTTACATATTCCTTAAATAGTTAATCCATTGTAGACATACTTGTATCATCAAGGGTAACGTTAATGAAAACATCCAATGTAGATGTCAATGTATCATTTTCCTGAACAAGCTAGTGATAGTTTGAACTCAAAATTCGTCATCTAGATAAAACTAGACGGGTCATTAACACATTGCTTTAGACATCATCATACGTAAGTATATGCCAATTATGTTGTTATTTTTATACTGCAAACAAGTACAAACAAAATCATTACATTCAATAAGTAACTTGTACTCATACCGTAATGCAACATTACACAAAACAATGCGGAAAACGGCTTAGTTTAGTACAGGCAACTAAAACTAAGCTATACAGTAACACTTTATTTAAACAAAGCCCATATTAAGCACATGCTTCAATAATACGTCTTAAACATAAACACACAAACACGCACCACCACTTAAACATAAAACTACTTAATTAATTAAATAATTAATAAATGCTTCATAAAATTACTTGAACTGCATAAAATAGCTGCATACAGACACAGCTCAACGAAAAACAGAAACTATATAATAACTATACATTTACAAATAACTATAAAACACAAAGTAAAAGGGCAATTCACACAAAGCGTGAACTAAATATTCAATGTTAATGACCGAAAGAGCAACATATTTCGGCTTTACTGCATATGAAGTTTATAATTAAAAATGGACTAAAATTCATTACCACAGCGAGCAGGAACGACAGTTTCATCGTCTTTACATAAACAACAATAACAGCCACAAGTTATGCATGTACTAGCATGATACGCATATATTAACATTATGTAATGTTTGTAACAACTATAATGCACATGATAAATAAGGGCGTTCAACATGACAATTAAAACTACATTTTGTTATAGTGATTGTTTCTGTCTTTCAAATTGTCTTAACGACAACGACGATATGTGTTCAGTGAATGAAAATGTGTACATATACATCAGCTGCATGAACATTAAATCTATAACTAACAAGTGCTGTTGAAAGAAACTTATCATCACCATTATCCATAAAACAGCTATTATTAAATGTGTGACAGAGCCAACTTATGCATGTATTAGCATGATTTCTTTACAGTAACCCTTGCCATATATGTACTAAGCATACTGTGCATGATCAATTCATGGTTTCAAATACATATGGTTAAAATGAAAATAATGCGACTTATCATGAGGTCTTCACCATAACGAGGACTTGTATAAGCAGAATGCAAAGATGAACATGTGCATCAACTACATGCACCCTAGCCCCACCCCATCAATAGCATGGCCGTGTAAATATTTACGAACATACATAACATATATATATATAACTTTAAAACAGGCGAGACACACAACGCGAAGCCTCCAATATACAATACAACAAGGTGTTACACAGGCCACACCTGTGAATTCTCGTTGAAGCGGACACTCATAAGGTCACTTATTAATTACTCACAATCGTAATGGAAAGGTGCACTTATAAACAAGTCAACATTCTCTAGCCTACACTTATACCACATAGTGTCAAATATTGGAAAGAACCCGTTCCTGATCGGCGATTTCTCCTGCCAGGTATGACATTCTTTGTCTGCGATCATGGATTTCCTGTTTTAGTCTCTGTATTCCTTCTCTGCAGCTTTCTTTAGTTTGTGTATCAATAATAATACCTACAGCATAAAAAATCAGTGCAAATATGTATACACGTAAATACCCATTTTACTGCATAAAATGTTCAAGTAATATGATAATTATTGAACAACTATTAACAAGTTAGTACGGCAAGATTTACTCACAGGCATTGAATGACACAGCCGATAAGTCAGTGGCTTATCAAAACAAAGGTCTATCAATTATAACGTTCTTTAAATTACAGAACTCTTAAAGTAACTTTTACTAATTTCTGCTGACACAACAACTACAAGTGACCCAATTTCTTTAGCAACTTTCTTTAAGAAGAAAACGGTATGCTTATTAAATAATCATATTCTGAAATCATAATAGATTTTTTTCCGAAAAAAATAACAGTGTAGTGGTACCGTATTCGTTAAGAGTATTGCATGAATAAAACTATATTAACGCGGCATTAATTTATCATGTGTCTAGCAATTAGTAAAACAAACGACGTACGTTATACTATGTGTGTACAGACAAATAGTAGTGTTAAGCACTTACATACCAAGTACTCTAATTGCAGCACCCGTAGCAACACCAGCTGTAGCTCCAAGTGCACTACCAGAAGCAGCACAAACAGCTACACCAGCCGGACCACCCAAAAGACCAACAGTTCCACCGACAAGTCCACCAAAAACACCACCAATGACACCGAGTATAGGCGATTCATTTTCTAGTTCCACAAACCGTCGAATGTTTTCGTTTAGAATTACTATCTGTCCCCCAATTTCTGAAAGTTCTTCCTCAAGTTTCCGTCTTTCTTTTTTGAGATAACTTATCTATAGAAATATAAAACAAATGCTTGAAATGTATATCTATTCTAACCATATCCAAAATATTGACTTCACAGATAATGTATGTGAGGCTATCTGGCCAATAGCTTCTGCCTTGCTAGATAAGATGTATTAGTCACCAAAGAAAACTATTTACGCATTACTTTGTCGTTGATGTATTATTGAGTGCGAAATATGCGGGCCATGCTTTTTCCCTTTAAATTAATGTAAATGCGATTGTTTAGTATAATTGTATGATTAATTTATTTCATTTAAAATAGTTGAATTGGTGTGTGAGGATATTTTTTACCTAACTATTTCTCCCTCAGATCCAATCGTGCATTACGTCATACAAAAATTACTATATTGCAAAACACTACTATATATATCTCATGTTTCCTCACGGTATATCTGTTAATTACATATCATCTTATCGCGTTTTATTCAGACCAAGAAGCTAAACAATACAAAGAAACAAATGAAATATTATGAAACACTATTTTAAAATACATTGTTACAAAGAAATGCCATTTAATCAAGTGTTGGAAATCATATTTCAAATAGAATTATAACTCGTACCTTCCATTAAAAGTTAATCAGTTTAATTAAATATATCCATAGATGAGTTTGTAACGCAATAGGAGTATTTACTTTTTATCTAACATCTTGCCAAGAACAGCTGGCTGTCAGCATTTTTACCGCATGTTCATGTTTAGGTTGAGTTATATTGAAACCGTAACCGTTGATATGTTATACGTCATTAATGACTAAATGTATACATACGTCTAGTAGAAATCAATGGTTAAAACTAAAAGGTATAAAGAGTCTAGATGGACGGTTTATGACTTCCTAAACTACTCACAATAGCAATATTACAGACACAGACAACTTCAATAGTTCGCGGCTGCTTTATGTCAATTTTACTAATATCTTTAATCTCAATATAACTTGTTTACTTCCTTACGAAATGATCGGATATAAATCCTGATTGGTTTGGTAGAACTGCAGTATACAATACAGATGAATTATACACAAAATACCCGACGGATGTAAAATGTTATGTCTTAAGCAATGCCAATGACGGTTGTCTTTATGGCATATTTCATTCGTTCATGTTTTGCTGCATCGGATTGCACGTGGTTAGAGACCTGATAAAATTTCGTAATACAACAATGTATATATTTTGTTGATCTGAAAGCAAAATAGAACGCCTTTGTCAGACTATTTAAATGTATGCATGCTATCCTATGTTTATTTAAATACAAGCATGACATTTAAACACGATTACTATCATTTTGTCAAACTCTTAACTATATCAAATATATCAAAGATATGTATGACATTTTTTGTTGCATGCGGTTCCAACATAACTTGTCGGTGTGTGCGTCTGTGTGTGTGTCTGTGTGTGTGCGTGCGTGCGTGCGTGTGTGTGATTGCGTGATATATATATATATATATATATATATATATATATATATATATATATATATATATATATATATATATATATATATATATATATATATATATATACATATATATATATATATATATATATATATATATATATATCTATATATATATATATATATATATATATATAAAATTTAAGCGTTGCTTTACTAGAATTTATTCACTAAACGTACACCATGTGTGCACATATTGGTTTTGCAATCTACTTAAATTTGTTCAATGTCTGACATACCTTGTGTTTTAGCTCTTCCTCTTCCAGTCTTGTTTTAGCTGAGTGAATAGAAAAGGCAGATATAATTATAGTAATAGCATCATTTCACATAACCACTATAAATAAGAATATATGACAAAGTCCTATGAGTATTGCAACATATACCAAACTCCGAAAAGGCACAGAACAAAGGTATTTCACATGCAAGCCAAGCGAAAAGTAAGAACGAATTTGTGATGAGACATTTAAGGAAAAGAGCAAACCCGACAGTTACCGCCTTGTCCACATAATGTTCAGAAAAGAAACATGGTATTATTTCGATTTGAAAAACAACACAAAAATGGTTGACCACAAATAAAATAAACTTTCTGAATCATGAACAAACATGAGCAGAGACGAATAAATAGTTGTAGCATCCTGTTCACGTGAAGATGGAATCAAAGGACTAAAGTTCAATGTCCATCAAGGGAAATACACGTAACAATCCTTATAGGATGAATTAAATGACAACATAAATAACATGCACGGGGAGATTTTTTTACGATCGCCACACTGCACAAGTAACATTGTTGTAATCATGAATAACATATATGACAAAGTCCTATGAGTATTGCAACATATACCAAACTCCGAAACGGCACAGAACAAGGGTAATTCACATGCAAGCCAAGCGAAAAGTTAGAACAAATTTGTGATGAGTCATTTAAGGAAAAGAGCAAACCCGACAGTTACCGCCTTGGAACGGTCAGTCGGCAATATGGACTGACTGGGGTGCTTAAACCGGTTTTACAGAGCTCTAACCTCGCACTTCCTGACGAGTTTTTCAAATGCAAGCAACGAAAAGAAAAACGATCTATTTGAAAACAAAATGTCCATGCGCTGATATCTTCTATATGTTATGACGAAAGTAGTGACGTCATCAAAAATAATGTCCACATAGTGTTCAGAAAAGGAACATGGTATTATTTCGATTTGAAAAACAACACAAAAATGGTTGACCACAAATAAAATTAACTTTCTGAATCATGAACAAACATGACCAGAGACGAATAAATGGTTCTTTTTGCCGTTTGTTTTGAAGTACAAACAGTAGGCGTATGTTTTTTTCATTTTATGCATATACATCTTATATTAAAACTTAACCAACAGGCTTATTTTAAAATCTGAACACGTGTACATGTAATTATAACATGGCGATGCCTTTAATAATTCACACTATCTCTCTCGGTTCAGCCCAAAACTCTCTTGAAGACGTGTGTAAAGTCTGTCAACCATTGTCGTACCAGCTAGTTATAATGTTAGTAATTATTCATCCTTTATTATGTCGGCTCGATAGCGAATGTCGCGTCTGAATTGAAGAAATAGTCCTCTTTGTATTGCTATGTTTTCTAACAAATAAATAATCAAGCAATATGAAGTAACTGAACAACAGAGTGGTTTGCATTTGGGACGATTACTGGGAATAAACTCAGTTGATTTCCTTCCATTTTCACACGAAAATCGTCGAACACGACTAGATATATGTATATATATATATATATATATATATATATATATATATATATATATATATATATATATATATATATATATATATATATATATATATATATAACCCCAAAGCCTGAAGTTTATACGTTTACCGTTGTCCTTATACAAATGGGCATGTAAGACTGCCGGGCTTCTCGCGTACCTTACTACATATCTATATTAAACAACAACGTCCAGCAACGTCCACAGTCAACTAAGTGCCTATTAATGCGGTTAATTCACGTTTGTATGTCTGTCAGCAAAACACTGTTCAGTTTAAATTGGTATTACTATTAACTGTATCTCCTTCATTGTCAGCAAGTCTTAGTTTCATGCAAATAACGAATTGTATACTATACCAATACTTAATATCAGCGCATAAAAACATAAACATAATAAACTATCAGCGCAACACAGCAGAGAACATTGTATCATCTCGTCTGTTTCATCGCTTACCAGAATCTCGCGTTAGTTAATCAGTGAGTTAGAAGGTCTTAGTGAGCAATGTACATTGTGCGTTAACCACTGTAGAATAAAGTTGTATATCGATTTTATGTTCATTTATTTGGTGTTTACAGGATTCTTTAGCTATCATTGACTTCACAATCATCGCCAGTGTTCATCATGTTAAAAAGAATTCGTGTTTTTTGTTATCATGTTTAATTATTCATCGTTTTTGCTCATGTTTATATTAGTTGTAGTTGGGTTTTATTAGTTGTGCATATTGTAGGGTATCTTATGTCGCACACACGTTTGTAAATATTACGCTCATTTAAAGCCCTTGTTAGGTATCAATTTATTTTCATTGTAACTATAGTCAAATGAAGTAAAGTCAGGACCGGTTTTCCTTCAGTCAATGTAGTGCCACATTATAGTTCAAGGCCAATCTGCTCGAGCACAACCTGATATGACTGCCTACATAAACACACAATGCCGATACATCCATTTAATAGCATCATTTGAAATAGCCATTAATGCAGTTGTTTGAAACAACGAGCTGTAGACGTTTGTTATGTTACAATATCTAGATACATGATATGTTTTACTTATTTAAACGTCTTGCTTTTAACATTTGATTAAGCGCAAATGTAAGACTGACATGAATAGGCGTTTCATATCGAAACATTTTCTGAAGAATTTTAAGCAACTTTAGTTCAACTTGTTCTTCTTTATTTCTTTTTTCCATTCCTACATGAACAAGTTTCTTTCCTACATGAAAAAAAGGCAATACAATCAGTTTAAAAGTCTGATTTCTTATCAGGATTACAGTAGTTGCTTAGCACAACGACCTTAATTGTTTATTTGTCACAAAATAAAGGAAAGTCATGCGCGTGCATGTGTGTATGCGCGCGTGCGTATGCATTTGGTGTCAAGAAGGGACAGTTGTTTAAATGCACAGCTACCAACCGGGGACAACCACAAAAACCGGGGCCGCGAAACCGGGGACGTAGTCCCCGGTTGTACTACTAGTGAATTCTGGGCCTACATGCATTGAAAGATAGCAAATTTAAAAATCGCAGAAATCGCTTCATGTTCCCAATTAACAACATTGGTACAGACCACGATATACACACCGATTGTGAACATTATATTTCTCATTCACACGCGTCCCCGTGTATCATTAGTTTCTTCTCAAAGACATACACACCACTAGCCGTTAGGTCCCCGTTTATGCGTTATATTGTAAACATTTATACACACATATGGCAGCCATATGGCCCCAGTTTATACCTAATATTTTAAACCAAAACTAGCAATGCATTGACGTTTTGTAGTTATAGATGACGTTAATGGATTTTGAAATGCTTAATTACTATTAAAATATAATCATTTATAAATGAATTATATTATATACACTGTATATTAATATAAACTTGAAAATAAATGATAGATCAATAAGCGTAATGCCATTTAAGCTGTGTAGTACTTTTTTTCTTTATGACGAGTATTCATAGTAACCATGGATTATACTTATATGCATAAATGCATGAGTTGTTTTCTATTTTAATGTGTCTAGATCTCACACACAAAACAACCACTAAGGTACTTCGACAAGTGATTCGATAAAATCGTTATTTAATATTTTTCATTTACTTTATATGGATACATGGATCAAAGGATTTAAAAAAAAAGGAATGTCATATTTTGTCGTATGACCTTCGCCATTTTGCTTAGACTTTACTACTTAAACGATATTTTAGTTATTTAATTTAACTTATGAGAAACGTTTCATTTGTATAGATTTCATTAAAAAAGTTAGGTTCGCAGAAAGTTAAGTAAAGTGCGCGAAAACCTGACCAGTTCAGAAAGTAGAGAATAGGAGGATTTTGAAGAAGGTTATTATTCAATAAAATATATATGTGAAAGAGAGAGAGAAAGAACAAATAAAACATCCAAAACTTATACATGTACATTGTTTGTTGGTGAATGTCATGTGAAACGATCAATATTCTACAAACAATAAAGAACATGTGAAAAGAACAATACTGATGAAAACAGGACAACCATATACGACTCGAGAACGTAGTACAAAATGATAATGAGACAAAAAAGAACCTATTTATCCGAAGGGCAACAGAGAAATAAGAAGAAATGAGAAGTAAAAATGCTAAGGAGTACTGAAAAATGGTAAAGATGCAATAAATAAAAAACACGAGCATATGACGTGAACAATTTTACACGTATTTTAAGGCAACAAACAAACCAAGTTCACAATCCTGACAATGGTAGCATTTATTTCAATAAGACGTATTTGAATATTTGAATATTAACATTCAAATTATGTTTGCAGAACTAGATAGAGAATATTCTCAAACAAAAAAACTTAAAGCATGCAGTCAATTACAAAACAATCGAGCAGCGGGGCCAGGCAACTTAATCAATGAGATGTTTATATACGGGACTCATGATTTAATAAACTGCCTTCATGCATTATTTTATAATAATTTCCAGATAAATTTGAGAGACAGTGTTTGTATACCTGTGCATTAAACAAGGAAATTTAAACGATGCAGAAAATAACTAGCCGATTTTTACTAAAGACAAAAGTAAGGGGAGGTCATGGATAGTAGCTCAATGTGAGTGTTTATCGTCGTTTTTGTTTTTGCGAACGTTAATAAATGTAAAGTAATGGTCTTTTAAACGGGTAGAGCACCTTCAAACGAAAGCTTCATGTATAACAATGAATCCTTAGAAATAGTTTCAACTTAAAAATATTTGGGTATAGTTAAATCGGCAGGTGTAAGCTACAGACACACTTGCGATGCGTTGACTAGACAGGTTTTGAAGGCAATATTAAAAATTAAAAAAAAAAAAAAAAAAAAAAAACACTTAAAAAGTTTATGGGCATCAAAGTCATATAAAATTCGTTGATAAGCCTATCCTTCCTATACCTAATTAGAAGGCTGAGATTTGGGGTAATAATGACGCAATGCAAATCGAAATGATAACAAGATATGTAAATATTCACAAATAAAGCGAACTGGGTATGCGTGATTAAAGAGATTTTAGACAGTGGAGGTTTTAGTGATGTATGTATGTGCAAAGGTGTTGGCAGAATAATTGTTTATGATCTTTTAAGCAAATATTAATTGATTGCTACAAACAAAATGGTTAGAAACGATTAATAACTCATCACGAGTGTGTACATATAAACATGTTCGTTCATTTGGCCATTCTAGATAATTTAAATGTTACACATTTCAGAATTGAACTAACACAATTGCGACTCTCTTCACACAGTCTATAAATAAGCAGGACGCTGACATAAACCCTCTCCTACGCTTTTTTCATGAAAGAATATGCAAAATATGTTCTGCAGTAGAAAATGAATATCACTAAATACTTAAATGTCTAGCTTATGGCATTTTAAGAAAAATGCATAAAAGAATATTATTAGAACCACCCTAGCATGGTAAAATCGGCCCTGCTGTAAGGGGCCTTAGATTTCTCCGGCTTTCGCTACCTGTAGCGGGGTAAGAACCATCCAAGTGTAGCCCACCTGTTTGCCGTGGGTGGTGACACTGTATCTCCATGACGACAGGATCCTGGCGGTTGAGATCAGTGGGGGCTTGTCAGTGATGTCACCACTGACAAGTACACCATTTTGGCCTTACGTTGAGGAGTATACGGACGGTTATATTGGTAAGGTATAACCAATCGGCTCGACGCGTTGGTATTGGGTTTCTTTCATATCCCTTTGATACACCCTAACTTTAATCGTCTAAACATCCATTAGAAAACGTAAAGCTGCACTAAAGAACTTTAATATTCAGTCTACTCATACTTATTTAAATAATGTCAAAAATGAAAGGGCAAAACGCAGGCGGATCATTAAACAAGACAAACGGACATCTTGGCAGAAATGTGTTTCTGGCATAACCAGTAGAACGTCCGTTAAAAATGTTTGGTCATCCATTAGGAAAATTAGCGGTAAATATCCTTCAGCGACAGTTTATCATTTAAAATCTAATGACTCGATATAAACAAACAAAAAGAAAATTCAGACACTGTTGGGAAATGGTTTGCAAACAACTCATCTCCAGAAAACTACTCGAAATAATTCCAAAATTTAAAAAATCGGATTGAGAAAAGTAAAATCAACTTTAATTCAAACAATAATGAAAATTAAAATCAACCCCTTTCTTTATGAGAACTTAAGGCAACACTGAATAAATCTCATGATACCGCTGCTGGACCTAATGATATTCCCTATCAATTTCTGAAACACCTACCGGCAACAACATTAAATTTGAAATTAAATTTTGTCTATTTATAATGAAATTTGATTTTCCTATGAGAATGTCCTAGTTCGTGGAAAAAATGCATTCGTCATTCCTAGACCTAGTACCCAACTTATCCTTTAAGTTACAGACCTTTTGCTTTGACTAGTTGTATTTGTAAAAACTTTAGAACGGATGATAAATAATAGACTCCTTTGGTACATTGAATCAAATGATTTGCTCACATAATTTCACAGTGGGTTCAGAAACCAATGGTGAACTTGTTGACACGGCCTTCTCAACTTGTAAATAAAGTGAGAGATCGCGTTAGTGATTTTAACTGGTATTCAAAGAACCCTGACAAACGTTCATCTGTCCAAGGATGCAACTAAACAAACGGACATTACAAGTTTTTTAATAAAACGAGAACCGACGGACCGGGTGTAAACTGTCTCTAACATGTAACAACGTGAGTGTGCTAAGTGAAATGTGCTATTATTTTTTTTTTACAAACAGCAACGATAAACCAATGTGCAGGTATCAGCTTCAGGTATACAATATTAGGCCATGCACTTACGACGACGCAACAACCTACACTAAAAAGAAGAATGTATATTACATTGTAAAAAATCTTATACCACTTTAAACATGTAAAACCACACAAACTTGCAGAAACTTAGTTTACAGTGGCAGATATAACAAGGGTTTTCAGTCATTACCAGTCATCGTGTAGCATGTAAGATTTTTAAGATTTACACAAACTATCCTTAAATTCGGCTATCTCAAACTTCAGATATATCAAACTATTTTCTACGGTCCCTTGAAATTTGAGATAACGAGAGTTGACTGTACATAAATATAAAGACCGATGTAACCAATGCTTACAGTATTATTATATGCAATTGAAAATGCTGCTGTTTATAGAAAAATCATATGAGTATTCTACTTAATAAATATGTACCTGAAAACGTGAAGTATGACTGGAAAAAAGAGTGACTTCGCTTAGAATAGACATTTTCCCCAGAGAAATTGAGACACTTCGCGGGTCAATGGAAGTCTTAGAACAGCAATGGCTGCATATCAACGTCAGGGCTCCCGCTGCCATGCGCCAAATGCGCCATTGGCGCAAAAACAAAAAAAGTGGCTCATTTTTTTTCAAAGTTGGCGCATCCTTATGGCGCACGATTTTTTCGGCATTACTTTTGTGAATCGCAAGCGGCCAAGATTGGTAGCCATTTCTACGCGCACTCTGATTCGCTAGCAAGGGGAATCTCGATAGCCAGTCAAACTAGTATTAAAATATATACAAATGTTTATGCAAATAAAACGTAAAAAAGAAATTTGACATTGGTTCCTTTTCAATTCAATGTACAAAACGTATATTAAAATAAAGAATTGCGTGTTAACACACATACATATATGTACTACAAAAATAACATCAAAATTGACGCGTAAATTTGGCACATAAAAATGGCTCATGAAATAAAAAAAGTGGCGCATAATTTTCAAATTAGGCTCATTGGTTTGCTCGGACCAAAGGAAACCAGGGGGAGCCCTGAACGTGCTTTGAAAAATAAAACTTATAATTATTATTCTGATAATAATAATAATAATAATAATAATAATAATAATAATAATAATAATAATAATAATAATAATAATAATAATAATAAAAATAAAAATAATAATAATAATAATAATAATAATAATAATGAAAATGCGATAACATTAGCCTAATTTAAATCGTTGCCTTTTAATGAAAAATAACAAATATGCATTATCTGGCACATAACAGCCCTCAACAAGTGTCGGGAAAAATACTGTTTTCTGAAAAAAATGAAGTAATTGTGTCCGTTTTGACTTTTCCAATTCTAGTAATGCGAAGTGCCTCGATATTACTCCAGCGAATTGACTCGATTTCTATCTTCACTCTCTCCATTTTCACGCTAAGTGACCCTAATTGTTTAGCCTCCACTTCAGCGTGGATTCCTCCATACTTCGCGTCTTTTGGACGTTAGTTCTGAGCTGTATTGTAAATATGTACGTTTGAATTTATATTTTATTCAGAGGATAACTATGAGGAAAATACAAAGGTAAGGCAGTTTGTTTCCTTCTATATAAATTGCTTATATGAACTCTGCAGCATTTTAAGAGACTACCTGCATTGATAATGTAAGTTCATTTTATTTCTGATACACACATATCTTGTTTTGTAGACAAAATTATTAGTTGTCAAAATAAAACTAGCTTTATAATGTCTAAAATAAAATCCAAATAATTGATTTTGCAGTTTGCATGTTTAGTTTTAAATAATTTAATTAGCTATCAACAATAAACAGCAAATCTAGGAAAACTGTTAACAAATGCTGCAATATGTATTTATGTTATCACCATTGACAATGAACACTGTGAAGGCGATAACAGCTTTAACTAGAAAGATTATTTGTCCCTGAACTCGTCTGCTTACATTTTTAAATCCTAGTTGTTTTGTAGTGTGTCTTATACATATACGCGCTTTTAACACGTATTTTTACAAGTTAGCTATAATGCTATTATAATACAATACAATGGACAATTATAAAAGTATAACTAACAGCTTTGATTCAAGTTCGTAACCTTGAAACACACTTTATCGCACAGCGTATCACGAAAAAAAACGCATTATATCTCAGATTTATGTTCGAGCTTCTTTTATTTCAACGTCGTCTTTGCCAATTAAAAAATTGACCACTGCAGACATTTTGAAGCTAAAATACGAAAAGTAAACACAAATAGACATTTGTCAACCAGTGGTATTGGAACCATGCTTCTTTTTTAGATGGTGAACAGATTAACGTTATCAGACTATGATTCAATTTATTTTGTATTGCAAACACTAAAATATCGCAAGTTTTCCTGTCGCCACGTGATCACTTCTCATATGCGTATCTGTTTTTATTGCAAACACGTTTACCTTCCTCCACGAGACCACCCAACATCTGAATCCAACACAGGTTGTATGCACATAAGATCAACACAATACACACATGTAGCACAAAATCTGAGTATTGTGATGTGTTTATTATGTCTGTTTTCGTTGTTTTAAGAGATTATATAACTATGTCCTAATTGAAAAAATTCAATACAATCACATGAAGTTATATTTACAGAATAAATAAAGACCATAAATTAGTCATTATTTCCAAAACACGAACCTACGCGACGTGTAAGACCTGTGTTTAGATCAGCATGGAATTTTATATGTTACAATTGATATAGAGACATATGTATTTAAATCACTGCTTTAATTCCTATCACTTTAACAAGTGGAAATAAGATTGGCAAGGTTTTACTTACAAGAAGGATCAAAGCAACATTCCTGTAAAGAGTTTAGAAAATATATCATGTAATTAAACTTATAAAACCTTTTATAACGGACATTAAACATGCAGGGTTTTCAATATCGCCTCCTAGGTAGAAGTGACTTGAAAAAAATATATTTACTTAAAATCCTTCAATTTTACCCGGGAAAGCTAGTTTTCAATTCAAACAAACATATTTTTATAGAAAACTCTAATAGAAATGTATTTATAAATGCGGATTGAGCCGATATTGAACTTTTCCTACGGCAAGTTTACTAGAAAAATAGTGAGTGCTCAAGTTGTGTTTTTTTTAATTAACACCAACTTTGACATTCATATATCCTTGGAAAGTCATAGAACGACGCTGACAATAACCGATACTAAGGTTTAGTCGAAAGAAATCTTCCTGCACGATTCATAGTTTAAGCCACGTCTAGCACCGCAGCGTACATCCAAACTACAAGAACTTGTCTTACTGTAGTTAATTTTATTGAACTTTGGCAAAAGATGGAGGATATTCAGAAATTTTAGTTGCTAAATAAAGCTGCAGAAGTTTTACCAGTTTATTTAGTCTGAGCTTGTAGTGATACGCAATTAGAACTTTTGATTTAGTTACGCTGTCCACATCTTTACCTCATTATTTTATTAGGAAGGAAGTGTTAAAACTTACGGGGAAAAACACAATTGCTCTTGAGCAAAACATTGCGTGCAACAAAGGTAAATGTATTCTCGCCATTCTAAGATAAATTTGCTATTGGTGGCATGATATTGGTGGTGCTTTTTTGTAACCTACATGGCGTTATTCTACGGGTATGAGAAATTCCTTCTGAAACCAGCTGTGCTTCCTTGATTACAGATTTATATAAGTCTTTCAAGTACTATTACTTGCTTATTACATCACGGTTATATTGAAATAAAGTGTTCAATGTCGCGTTTAATTGATTTTATCACGTTATCACTTGAAAATTAAATTATGTTAGTGCATGCGCGCGTGCGGGTGTGCATATGTCATGTCTTAATTTTAATAAATGTGGTATTGGACCATTTCTATATTTTACTAGTCGCAAATAATAATCATGATTGACCTCTATCTGAATTTTAATTAGATGACAAAATATATATAATTATTATGTTTATTGTTTTAACATTATGATGCAAATTGCATTTCTACTAGTTAAGTATTATTTGTTTGCTAATACGTATTTTCATTTTCTACTGAAGTAGGATTTAGTCAATGTCACTACTGTTTCAAATAGATTTGATAATAAAATAGTGTATTGATTAAATTGCTATTAAACAGAATGTTGTATAAACCTTAAATATTGTTGATTCATATGAAGCATGGACGGACAGAGTCATTATCGTCAGGTAATGACCAGCATAACCTGCCATCAACAAGTAGCGAAATGGGTAGCATGTCAATGGAAGGATTTCCCCGTCCAATAGTGAATATACAACGTGAAATGGCTGTAAGTAATTATTCTTATTATTATATCGCTAAGTACAGTATCTCTCAATTTGAACTATGTTTAATTAATCAATTAAACGTAAACGATGTTTTAATAACATGCATGTCCAGATTGGCGGCGTTTGTTTCTTTGTCCTATTTTTGTTGTTTGCAACACATTTTATCTTTCATATACAGTAAACTTCCTATTCAAAAAATGTTCATAATCTTCAAATACATTGTTAAAAGGGGTAACATATAACTAATTAGAGCTCTCCTTTCTGTGCAGGAAGAAATCAACAAGATGAGTTTAGATGAGCTCAGGGCTGCCTTTTTAAAAGCCAATGAGAAGGACCCTAGACTGGTGTCAAAAGTGTTGAGACGGCAAAGCAGCAGCTAAGGCAGTGATGTCACTCAGCAGGAAGCTCCTCTTCCACACAACTACTTTTTAAATAAGCACAAATTCAATTTGGACTTGTGAAACATAATACGTTTTCAAATGTTAAACTTTATTTATAAAATGTTATTTTAATTAGATACACATGTGTCTGAGTCAGAGACAATGCATTGTATACCCTTGTACTTGTAAAAGCAATGAAACAATTAATTGAATAGTTCATTACGTTTAAGGATTTCCTCCCTTTCTTTTCAAGTGTACACTGAGCTATCATTTCAATTGTTTCCAAATCTTCACGATCGTTAGTATATGATCCAGGTGAAATAATCCCATCCACATTACAGTCATGATTTTATTTTAATATAATAATTATTGCTACATTTACACAGAGCTTTATTGTCATACCATAAGTAAGAATAAATGAACAATACATCTACAAAGGGAAACAATGATGCTCAAGTTCACATTTCGACTGGACAAAAGTAAGGTGTATATATTGGTGTGATGATTGATATGTTTCTCTTGTGAGCGAATTATTTGTTTCATGTCAGTAAAGTTGTATGAACTAGTAATTGCTTTAAATTTACAAAAAAAGGTGCATGACGTTAAATTTTGCAAACGTGTACAGTCATTTATTTACAATTATATATCAGATTAATTGAATTAAAAACTGTATACTTGTGTTAGACATGTGCTACGACGTTGATTGCTAGCCGTCACTTTACATAAACATGGAGTTGCCTGGGAATTTACACTTCTGGCGACAGTAAAATAATGCTTAACCTCGGCAATGGTGGTCTTGAGTAAATGATTGCTTTTGTGTGTAAACCTGCTTAATCATTGTGTGTGTGTATATGTAAGTAGCATTTATATTGCTATATTTACAACCTGTGCATATTTGGAGACGTCATTCCGTCAATTAATGATTTGATCGATTGTCGATCAACATTTTTAACGTTTTATATCGCACTTCAAGCCATTTGTCTGATGTATTTAGATGGTGTTACAAGTAGTTCATTACTGCATTTCTGAATTAGTACATCTATGCCACTATATGACAAAGAGTGAGTGACGTTTTAATGTCATTATAAAATATTGTACAGGATTTATCGTGGTTGATTTTTTTTCTAAATGTAACTGAGAAGGAGCTGAACATGTGTGATATATTTTGCCAACGAAATTCTTTTTTTTAATAACTTCGCCTTATAAGATCTACATTCTTTATGTTAGAAAAGTGTCCATATTGGCATGTGACGTCACTGCTATTTTTATCTGATGACGTGATTCTTAGTTATTATTACACGTCCTCTCTTGAATTGTTGTTGCTTCTTTAAAGAAAACTTCTTTGGATTGGAAGTGTATAGTTGCCGAGACATTCTTCTGTACATACGTTGATAGTCCATTATAATTATTGTTGTATTGTTTATAAATTGCATTATTTGGTAAGTTTGGTAAACTGTAAGTTATCTCGCTTTGATGGCATATTTTATTTACAATGTTTGTGAGAAACTCCTTTAGGTAGTGCGAGGTTTGAGTGTCTGACAATCCAGAAGTTAGCACCCTGCTCGCTTCTTTTGTAGACAGACTGTTCCAGGGCGGGAACTGTTCTAATTTCTCTAAATGAAAAGTTTTTTGTCTGTTTGGTGTTTATCATTTTTACATCCACTGCTTTTGTGTAACACTAGTTCCTCTTTTAAAATTTGGGGTCATTATCGTAGAACCTTGTTTTGATTATTGCTCTTTTATATACTTTATTTTGTTATTAATTATCTCTGTAATATGATGATTATTGACTGGCCTTTCTTAGATAATGGAGTGACAGTTATTTAAATAAATGTACAGGCAAGACAAGATCATTAAGGTAAAATGTACAACTGAACCCCTTTTGTGTGCTAGTAAATATGTATATAATTGGAACTGGCAAAACTATTAATTGTTCATTAAATTCATCCTATCGCGACCGTTACGTGTATTTTATTTGTTTACTTACATTGGACTTTGGAACTTTCCCGTTACAGATGAACATGATGCAACAAAATTTACACTTCTTATCTGTACCATGCTATACTATGTTAATTAAAATTGGGTATTGTTACCAATTAACGTTCTAATGTATACTTTGTATACATGTATTTTTATTCATTAATCTTGTATATACGATGATCCTTGATTGGCCTTTCTCCGAATATGGAGTGGCATTTATTTAAATAAATGTACAGGCAAGGCAAGATCATTAAAGTAAAATGTACTATGAACCCCTTTTGTCTTAAAATATGTTTATAATTTTAACAGGTAAATCTATACATTGTTAAGTATATATTTCTTCGACATACATTGGACAATGGGATTTAAATACCACTTACCCATGATGCAGTGGTTGACACAAAGTGAGTTTAATCGGTTTGCCGACTACAGGTCTATGTCGGTAAATGTTGTGGTTGCTCTGTTTGAAATAATGACTCGTCACAATGTTGTAACTATTACATTTGACTGGCAAATTGATTTAAATTGTAATGTATCTTACAATACTCACAGACCTTTTCATATTTCCTTTTCCTTATATTTTGCTCATCGCATTCTGCATATGCATATATATATATATATATTTTTTTTTTTTTTTTTTTTTTTTTTTTTTTTTTTTTTTTTATATATATATATAAATTTTACTCTTGACTTTTGATAGTATGCGTATCTTATTCGGACACAATTATGCAACATGTACTGGAATAACAGTTGAAATGTATTTGGGATTTGTTTTGTTTGGCAACATTGAAATGACACTCAATGAATAGTCGGTACAGCACGAATACAGCACGAAAATGATACATGAATAGTCTGTAAAGTCTATATGTTTGTATCAATACACATCTTTTCGAAATTTTAGTTTGCAAGCAACTTTTTAAGGTTCTCGATGACATTTGTATTAATTGTCGAAGGCCCAGATGCAGACCTAACCTCTGTTTTTAACTGAACAAACTCAATATATAAAGCTATTTTACACATGGACATCGTGTCGCACTTTTTATGTGTTAGAATATGTGTGTGTACTTATTCCATGTATATAACTCAATCTATAATCACATTTTTGTTCATTCTTGTTAATTGTGTTGCAGGAATAAAACAAACTTGAAAACATTTATAATTCAAAGAATAGCTCACTGTTGTTACCATTTCTAAATGTTTTACTGTCATTTAGAAAACAACGTGAACTTCCTTATCTACAAGGCGTTATTACATTCGTCTCATGCAGATCTGTTTTATAATACATATTTCACACTCTCTGACGAGTAGTATGCAAGTGTAACGTATATTTACCAAAACAAACGTTGGCACGCTTTACTGATCGGCTACCCCACGGTATTTGTTCGTTAATAATACTTAAGTCTGTATAAATACATCTAATTATAACTTGAAATAATGTTTCCACTTCTGTCAATTATAAAACGCATGCTGTATATAACACACAACAAACATTGTCAAATATGTGTTAAATTATTTGTCATAGCTTCATAAACGCAGTTTAATGTTAGTTTAATAGACTTTAATAAGTCTTATGCTTAATAATCAATGCAAACATGTTTATTTCTTATAATCCAACGCAAGTCCAGTCAAAGTTGGTCTACGCATTTAGAGATTTTCACAGCACGTTAGTAGCAAGGTGAGGGAGTCATCGCATAGGAGTTCCGATTGCTGCGACACGTGCATGAAAAAGCGTAAAATTATTCACTGGGTAATTTCTACCAATGCTGGCTGCTGTGATATTCATCCGCGCTCGCCTTGTGTCAGCATCCTTAAGAATGTCGATAGTGAGGATAGACAGATACTCCGTAAAAAAATAATAGAAAAGCATTATTAAGAGAAAGTACCATACTAGGGGTCTGGAAGTCCTAGAACTATTTTAAAGGTTAACTTATTTATACGATTTACCAATTTTATATTATATGAAAATGCAAAAGGAAATATCATCTTAAATCTATTCGAGTTTGCAACTTTCAGGTTATCAATAGAAAACCTTATCCGTTACACCACTTATGAAAACTATCAAACCTCAGTTAAATCGCCGAAATTTTTCGAAACTAATAAGGTGTTATTTCCATGTCTAAAACCATTTTTTTTCAGTATGTATGCTGTCAATGGCGCTGTATTAGTAATGTGAATTTTCATGTTTTATCTTTGTTATTTTTTTGTTAATGTTTATAATTTGTACCTGATGTTCTGTGATTTTGAGTGTTTGATTGTGCATTTTACTGCTTTGTCCTGCTTTGCTTACCTAATGTAACTGCATTTTAATAGAATTATATGTCATGGCTTCTGACAAAACTGATTATTATGATACTTTTATATTTAGAAATCGCTTAAAATCAGCAACATTAAGCTGTTGTTCTGGTCGTATTGCATGGAAGGAGTGTAGGAAATCAGAGTCAACCCTGTTTATATTACATTTACGTGTTGACAGCCTGACTTACGTGTAGACAGTTTGACTTACGTCAAAGCCTGGCTGGCTTGTTGATAACTGACAGTTCATATTTACAATCACATAAGTTTAAGCCATGTGACCATGTAGTACAACATATAAGGGCCTGAACGAAGTAACTGGAAGTTGGCAACGCTGTACATTCTTTGGACATTTACCTGTTCCAACCACAGTAAATTCTCTATGAACTAACAAGCCTTTAGTTGTTGCTGAAACTTTTTCTAAAGTTTATTTAAAGTATTTGGATTATTAATCTGTTAAGACTTGTTAATACCAGTTTGCAAACGTATTCTTTTTTGTCAGAGTCATAATAGTTTCGAAACTTTAATGCACTTAGAATACATTGAGCTTTTTCTTTATATATATAATAAAGCTAAAACCTGTGTTCGTGTTCTTCCGTTTTCTACTACCTACATTCGGACTTGAAGATTTGAGAGCCGCTTATTTTAGCCAATTATTATAATTGCTAATTAAAACAAACATAAAAATAACTAAATAGAGTAGAGACATGAATTATAAATTCACATTAGTTTTAAATGATAAAAATGGTGCTACTACACATACTATTGCTGTGGTTGTGTTTGTATTCACAATCTCTCGTGTCTAAAACATATTTAAACAAATGCTATCTTATATTTTTACTTAAAAAATAGTACACGTTCAAATAGAAGCTTCAAGTTTCACAAAATAAACGTTTTGTTGAAAAGTTTAATACGTTTCAAAAAAACATGAACTTGTTTATTATAATAAATTTTGATTTAAACCCTTTTTGTCGCTTTCAAATGTGTATAATTAAGTATGTCATAATATTTAAATGAAATTTGTATTTGGGTTTGGTGGTTTTACGGCACACCGACACTTGATAGGTCGTACGGCGACAATAAATGAAATTTATAATACACCAGATTTTCTTCAAAGAAGGATAAAAATGGAAGTAGTACGCAATTTTAAGAATAACATAAAAACAAAAATAACATTAATAGTTTATATTAAATATCACATCTACTTAAATTAATACATTTTAATATAACTAGGACAAATTGAAATTATAAGACATGTGAATTTATTTTAATTTTTGCCATTTAGGTTAGTAGCTGAAATATACGACGCAATCATATAACATTAACAATGATATTTTAAAATATTGTATCCTGAATTTCAAAACGACAGTTAACAAAACAAACATGTAATAATAATAATAATAATAATAATAATAATAAGTTAGTGTTTGATATAAAAACAGACATTCAGTTTATCTCAGATGTAATGAAAATTTATAATCCACCATCAGCCAATGAGAGAGAGATTCTAGAACCAAGCTTACTTTAAGGTATATCATATGTACAGATCTGTAAAACAGGTTTTTTATTGAAAATATGTATTTCATAGATAATATAGTTCCATTTTATAGGAACCGAAATGATATCAATTTCATTCATTTAAAAAGCCTTTATATTCACTGTTCTACTGTATGATAAATATTTTTAAACTTTTCTTATTAGTAATCGAATATGTCTCCTTAAAAAGACAAATGCAGAGAGTTACATGTAAGTCTCACTATTATTTTGGTCTTTCACATAAAAAAAAAAAAAAAAAAAAAAAAAAAAAAAATAAAAAAAAATAATAATAATAATAATAATAATAATAATAATAATAATAATAATAATAATAATAATAATAATAATAATAATAATAATAATAATAATAATAATAATAATAACAATAACAATAACAAAAATAATATTAAAATTTATAATTATAATAATAAAATAATACTAATAATAATTATTATTATTATTATTATTATTATTATTATTATTATTATTATTATTATTATTATTATTATTATCATCATTATCATTATTATTATTATTATTACTACTATTGTGTATCGCCCAACATTGTAATATAGGCTTCTCATATGATCTCTTTAAGTTCCGGAAAAACACACACTTAATAAGTTCGCATGTGCTTCATTAAGTATAAACTGTATAAGAAATAAACTTATTTCAGAACAAATGGCTTAAAATATGTTCTACCTTTGTTATCCGTGAAACCAAAACTGACGATTATTTACTGCTGTTCAGTTTCAAATAGACAATTTTCATCTATGGAGGAATGACCGTACAAAAAATGGAAAGGATTCTTACTCGGGTTCCAAACTGCAGGTGATGGAGTGCAAGTTTTTAACTCAAATCGTCGTTTGGAAAGTATAAATGTTGACGTGCATGTAAATAATAAAAAAGTCATGTTCATTGAAGCATATAATCCTTCATCAGTAATTGTCTATACATTTACATGAAACAATAACAACAAGTTTTAGACAGAACTATAGAGTAGAGATATGGACTCGGAATCGGACGTTCTTGGTTCAAAGACAAGACTCGACATCCTATTCTAGTCCTTGCCGAATTCTTTATTTTCACGAACATTTTGCAAAAGTAGAACATGCTCACACTATTAATTACATGTACTTTCGTGACACCAGATATCCTAAATAGAAGTATTCATCTTGGATAATATTGAAAACTTGCTTTTCATAATAAATAGGCTGATATTTTGTAGTATTTCGGTCGTATACTAAACGACATACTTCCTTTCACTTGAGATCAACATGTGCTAAGTTATATATATAAAACGTCAAATCATTGTGTCATTGTTTCGTAACGGGGCTCCATAGTAGAACGCAACATAATCCCATGATTATGATTTTATTAATGAAAGTTACATTTTACAATCTAACAACAGTGAGGCGTGAATTCCTATTTCTAACGCGTCCAAGTCTACACTCCTCTCCCTATCTCACCTCGATTCAATCTATCCTTTCCCATTCTGCACTCCTAATATATAAATATATCTATAGAGAGAGATAGTTATATATATATATATAAAGGAGAGAGACAGAGAGAGAGAGAGACAGAGAGAGAGAGAATAGATAGTAGATATAGATAGATAGATAGATTAGATAATAGATAGATAGCTAGATAGATTAGATAGATAGATGAGATAGAGGAGTAGATAGATAAGATAGATAGATAGATAGGAGAATATATATAGATAGATAGATGATAGATGTAGGTAGGTACGTAGGTCGGTATAGGTAGGTGGTAGGTATGTATGAGGTAGGAAGGTAGGTAGGTAGATAGTAATAGATAGATAGTAGGATGATAGATGATAGATAGTAGAAGATAGAAGATAGTAGATAGTAGAGAGATAGATAGATAGTAGATAGATCGCTAGCTAGATCGCTAGCTAGATAGTAGATAATAGTCGTCAGTCGCGCGCTCGCTAGTCGCTCTCTAGACTCGCTTCTAGATCTCGTCGCTCGTCGATCTCTCTCTCTCTCCTCGATCGCTCCGCTAGCTAGCTCGTCGCTCGATAGCATCGCTCGCTTCAGATAGATAGTTCGCTAGTAGATAGATAATAGATAGATAGATAGATAGACAGATAGACGATCGTGTCTTTTCTGCAGAACGCTTCCCGCCTATATTTTGACGAATGAATTAATCAAGGTCCTGAATCATGCTTCTTTATTTCCATTTTACTAGTTTAATTAAACGTCACGATGTCTTTAATTAACCAATTATAACCAACTATGATTTAACTGAAAACATATTATTATGGTAATAATACAGTACAACACCCTCACAGTTTTTTAAAAAAAACAATTTTTCTTTTTTTAAACTCTCTCTCTCTCTCTCTCTCTCTCTCTCTCTCTCTCTCTCTCTCTCTCTCTCTGCTGCATTACTGTTCATATATAAATACATGATAATAAGCAAACCATCTTTCATGTATATGATAAAACCCAAATCCAGTAAAACATATATAAAATTAAATATTATGTAATAAATGAAAATTAAAACCAAATTCAAAAGGAACAACCTCCCATGCTCCAACATATTACTCTTTTACAGTGCTTTGTATATAAAAGAATCTTTAAAGCATATATCAAATAAAATGCAAAGAACAACTAAACTAAATTGGAACACAACATTTCCACATAAATGGATGAATACATTGCAGTACATATGTGTGTATAAAACGTTTTAATTCAATTTACAATCCATAACTGTCCATTAAAATATTTTTGAAATGTCCAAAACCATGTTTACGTGTGTCTATAGCACAATTCTAATTTTAAATTTAAATGTCCGATTGGTTAAAAATCACTTTCACGTAGTGTAGATAAGAACAAAACAACTAAATTTTGATTGAAATGACCATAGTATGCGTAAATTTTCAAAAATTATTAGCGGTTGTCCGGGTTAACAAAAGTGTTCCCGCTGGTGCCAGTCATCAGCGATGAAGAGAAAATGCGCCTCAATTCCCTCCTCTCTTAACGATCGGCTCGTCGTAACATTTTGTTCGAAAATATATTAACACCGAGATCCCTTCTAATTTAAAAACACTTCTAATTAACACTGAAAAGTAACACGTTTAATTGTATATGTTTGTGCACAACCTGGTTGTTCGTGTATATGTTAGATGTCGGCGTGAAGGTGTTTGGCAGTTGATTGTGTTTATTTGTGACGTCCGTATCTACGAAGTGTCGTCCCCTCAGCTGTTGTTTGGCTTATGATAATTAATTCGCCCGTCGAAAGTGGATGGATATTGAGTCCAACTTAGATGTTCATACCTCGACCTTCTTAAGGTAAGAACCGTCTAGTTTTTTCGTAGTGGTGTGATTTCTATGCTCTGGAACGCAAATATACTCCGTCGCGTATGGTATTTACTGCATATGACAATTGCAGCTGGGTTCCCATTTTTAACAAGGACTTTCGGTGTCTTGTAAGCAACTCTTATGGAATGAGTATTTTTCTCATGTGTCATTGTTGTTAACATAAAGGTGGAATTATAGCAATAGCGAGACCTTAACATGTAAACTGACAGGTGAGTTGACAATACACAGTACACAGTACACATTATAAAATCCATTGTAAACAACCATTGGTATTTCAACCGCTCAGTGACGTATGACAATATGAGCATTTTCGCAGTCTGTTAAGACTAAAACTCATATCAAAACATTGAACACTAAGTATGTTTCACTAGTCATCAAAATTGCTGTTTTCTATATGCTAGTTGAGCAAGGCATTGATTCCAACCCAGGACAAGTGACAGGTAGCGGCAGAAGCCGTGGAGGCAGTGGAATCAGTTGCACCAGCACACAGATAACAACTCCCTCGAGACGGGAGATGATTAGCCAGACTGATGACAGCGCGTGCATTCCACCTTTGACCGAGTCATCGCCCACTACAGGTAGCCAATATAATGCGCAACCAAGCGTCAGCGCCTGGCTCAACAAGGGTAACAAGCGGTCCCAACATGCAGAAACGTCCCCACGGCTCCACAACCCTCAGGAACCTAGTGCGTCTTTTAGCATTACCCACACATCTATGAATCATACTAATGAATCTGACATGTTCTTGTTTCTACGACAAATGAGATCTGATCTTGTTAACCAAAACGATTGTGTGTCACTAGACATCAATAACATGAACTCGAACATTGGCTCAATTTTATTGACGCTAAATGAATTGAAATCGGACTATCAGTAGCTTAAACAAGACAGCGTTTCTCATCAAAACGAACTTTCTAAAATGAAACTTAAGCTTGATCAATATGAAAATAATTCTAGGAGAAACAATTTAAGATTTAATGGCTTTATTGGGAGAATTAATGAACAATGGTTAGTAACAGAAGAAAAACTGCGCAACTTCCTACGCACGACATTAAATCTGGGTGAACAAGCGGATCTTATTAACATTGACCGTGCTCATCGAGTTAAATGAAACAATGCTTCTTTATGTACGATAATTGCGAGATTTCTACGCTTCAAGGACTGTCAAATTATACTTGACAATTCTATACTTCGATCGGACCGCAATTCACAGTTTTCTGTCAATCAAAATTTCTCGGATCGTGTTAAACATCATCGTAAAATATTGGGACAGCGAATGATGCGTGAACGGAACAATGGACACTATGCTTCAATCCGCTATGACAAGTTTTTTGTAAATAACAGCATTTACAAATATGATGATCAGACCGGCCAGATTGTATACATCGGAAAGCACACGTGACCACGAGGACCGCGAGGCGATACAGAGCGTGGGCATGGGAACGCTGGTATTGACGAGTCACAACGATCCGCCCGTGATCAGCGCGAAAACCGACGAGTCAGCGATCAACCAATACGCAGGACAACGGACAAGCCCGATATCACCGATGACTGCAGCGACATCTAGGGTCACTGTCAAGGCCAACACAACAAACGTGATCGGACACTTTCGTTTAATGTCTTGTCGTGGAACATCTGTGGACTATCTAAGCATTATAACAATACTGATATATTAAACTATTTACGTACATATGATATTATTCAAATATGCGAGACATGGAGCAGATATTACGGACAATTTAATGATTTTATGAAATGTACTTACACTTTGATTATGTAAGAAAGATTAAAGACAACGCTAAGCGTAATAGTGGCGGAATAAGCGTGTTTTTAAGAGCGGTTTATGTAAAGGACTTTCAGTTCAAACACTGTATGAACCTTTTGATAAGTTCGTTGTTTTACTTTGTAAACTATCTACTATTTGTCAAACTGAAGATGCTGTCATGTATTTTTACGTACATTTCGCCTGAGGGATCTTGCTATTACAACGATAAATATGACGAAAATGGAATTGATGTAATGTATCATCATTTAGAAGACATAACGGCAGTTTGACGTCATGCATTGTTATATGTTTTTGGTGACTTAAACTCTATATGTAATGACTATTTAGATTGTATTCCCTATGACAACATTAATATTCGGAAACATTGATTATAATGGGAGTGATTTCGATATTCCTCGATCTTCTAAACATATTGTACGTGGAAATAATTTTGGAAAGCATTTCGTAAATCTATGTGGTGTGTTCGATATCATTTCCTGAATGTTAGGTTTAGTGGATACATGTGTGACTTGTTTTTCAAATGATGGTTCAAGTGTTATAGATTACTTGATTGCGTCGTCAGTGTTGTTCGAATATACTGATTTCAAAGTTTTGAGCAGAGATGATTCTGATCACTTCCCAATACGTACTCCTTTAAATTTCCTTTGAAAACTATCAGTTTGGTTAGTGAGGGTATGAAATCCTGTCACCGGTAAAATCATTTCGAAGGCGTGATGCTAGTGGTAATGCGTTTTTATTAATACTAAAACAGTTACTCCAAACTAATTGCAATATAGCCCCAAAGTGCTCTAGAAAATGGCGCTGATTCTCACATTCAGTTAATTACAGTCATATATCAGGAGGCCGGTCAAGGTATGTTACGTAAGTTTCGTTACTTGTCAACTCAACCGCCATGGTGGAATGATGTATGTGATGGATTAAAATCGGACAAATATAATGATTTGCATAAGTTTCGATGTTCGAACTCGGCTTCTGATTTACGTGGGTATAAGAATAGTCGCAACTCTTTCAAGGCTTACTTTAGACAGAAGGAATGTGATTACCAATTTAGTAATCGACAAGAGTTGGTAAACAGTTTGGAAAATCCGAGCTCATTTTGGAAGATTCGAAAAAGATTAAAGTCTGTTAATTCTATTGATGATAGCATATCATGTAAAGATTGGTTTCAATATTTCCATGGCCTTCTATTTGATGTTAACTCACAGGCAGTGAATCATAATACTTGTACTGATCATAAATACACTGATGATTATGTAAATGTATTGAACGATCCATTCGAATTGTCATAAGTTAAGCAGTCAATTTTAAGTTTAAAAATTGTAAATGCTATGGTGAAGATGGTATCTCATCTGAATTTTACAAATTCTCTGTCGACGACATATCGCCTATTCTATTGGTTTTATTTAATAAAATACCTGATACGAGCTGTTTTCCAAAGTCATGAGGACAGAGTGTTATAACGCCTATTCACAAGTCTGGTCCAACCAATATTCCTGGTAACTATAGGGATATTTCTAATACACATATTTTATACAAAATATTTTCTGGTGCAATTGACAATGTATGAGGATGTATGATTGGACTGAGGACAATTATAAAATTGATGAGTCTCAATCGGGATTTCGCAAAGGATATTCTGCATTAGATAACATTTTCTGTCTGCAAGCAATGGTCCAGAAATATACTTCTTAACAAGGGGGTCGCTTATATTGCCTTTACGTTGAATTTACTAAGGCTTTTGATGAAATAAATCACCGTGTTTTGTTCTCTACTCTCGAAAAGAAAGGTATCCATGGACAATTCTTGAGAGTTTTAAAGTCCATGTATGGCTCGTTAACGTCATGGGTGAAATATTCAGGAGGTATTACTGATTCGTTCCCATGTAATATCGGTACCAGGCAAGGAGACAAAACAAATTCTACAATTTTTGCCCTTTTCGTAGACGAGTTATCTGTTCTTTATAGACAAAATTGTACTTCAGGCATTTTTATTACAAGTGAAATCCCATATATGTTTGTCTTATGTTTGCCGGATATTGCTAATTGTGCCGACACTGCGGCTAGGTTACAACAACAAATAAATGTTGTTGATCAGTTTTGTTCTAACACTGGCATGGAGATACATCTCAGTTAAACTGAAGTTATTGGTGGTCCACATCGAGCATATGAATCTTGGATTGCTGTTCACTCCACAATTATCTATGAACTTAGCCCATGACAAATTAGCATCTCAGGCTTAAAAGGTAATATATGCTGTCAGAAATTATCAATCAGAAACCATTTGGATACTTCTTGCCGGATGAGTGGTTTAAAAAAAATGACTTTATGGTAAAACCAGTTCTATGTTACGGCTCGCAGGTTTGGGGTTCCCGTATAACAACACTATTGAAGTTGTTCACGATTCTTTCTGCAGACAAATACTCTATGTTAGAAAAAAACGCCAATACTAGGTTCTTGGCGAATGTGGCAGGCTCCCATTATGTATAACATATAAGACAAATGGCATACGATACTGGTGTAAATTGCTATGGATGCGCCAAAACAGGTATCCTAGACAGTGTTACTTGATGTTAAAATCATTTGATGAAGAATCTGTTGGGCTACGAAGATTAAACAGTTACAATTTGAATATGTTTTTTGTTTGGTTTGGATATCAGAAGATGTTGGTGATTGTAATTTGTTTGTCAAAGCATTTAGGATAAGACTCGTTGAATATTACACTCAACGATGGCATGGACATGTTCTCGACTCCAGTCGATGTTATCATTACACATACTTTAAAAGTATGTTAAATGTTGAACAAAATCTATGCATTAATTTTCCATTAAAGTTAAAAAAACAAAAAACATACATGCATACATACATACATACATACATACATACATACATACATACATACATACATACATACATACACACACACACACACACACACACACACACACACACACACACACACACACACACACACACACATACACACATACACACACACATACACACATACACACATACATACATACATACATACATACACACACACACACACACACACACACGTACACTCGTACACGCGTGCACGCGTACACGCGTACGTACGTACGTACGTGCATACATACATACATACATACATACATACATACATACATACATACATACATACATACATACACACAAACACACACACACACACACACATACACACACACACACACACACACACACACACACATACACACACACACACACACACACACACACATACACACATACACACATACACACATACATACATACATACATACATACATACATACATACATACATACATACATACATACATACATACTTTATTTACTTTTATATAAACAAAGCTTTAAAGGTTTCAAGATGACAATTTACATAGCTTGTAGTTACTGACCATTAAATCAATTTTGTGTTTAATTCTAGGTTCCTTTTGTATATTATGTAGAAGATTTCTGACAATACCTTCGTTTTTTATCTGATTGAAACCGTCTACTTACCATAACTATTAAAAGGAGAACATGTATTAAAATAATTAAAAAATATTATTTTTTTTGAAAAATTTAATCATTGTTAAAGCAAAAGCATGCACATTTTTGGTCACATCGCCTCACACAAAAAAAAAAAAAAACAACAACACAAAAAAAACAAAAAACAAAAATATCGCGTTTCTTTCGCGTCAGCAAATCAGGTGTATATGTCTTCAATAAATACTTTATTGTTTTATAAAACCGAAGATTGTTGGATAATACAGCCGTCGGGCATTGTCTGATTTTACGTATATTTGACATGTGATACCTGCACAAGTGATAGTCCTTTTTTCTTTTCTGTTTTATTTTCTTATTTTTTTTTTTCATTACACAATTAGTCATGTGTTGTTCAGAGAGCATGCATTCCTGTGTATATTATTTGCGTGTATACGTATTTCATCTACATGCATTATCACTAATGTACGACGTAAAGCCAAGAACAATTGAAGAAATTATCACGCGATTGTAAAAGTTCTAAACTATAAATAGGTTTATATTGGAAGCATAGTTGCTAATGTATTATTTTCTTTCAATTTCGCAAACTTAAACTAAAAAATAAATAAGCTTGTCGATTTAGACATAAACATAGGTCAACTTATCATGTTCTTGTCACCAACATTGAATCGATCCAAGCCAATTTATTAGCGAAGGGTGCTAGAGATTCGATATTTATTACATCTGGTAACTATTTTAAGAAGTAATTGCTACTAATTCTGGTATTGTAGATTGCTTTGGAGTTACTTTTTTCGTAACACATGCACACAAGAAAATGATTTATGTCAGCTACAATGCCTGCGATGGTTCTGTTATAAGAATTGATCGATGGAGCCATTCCTAAACAAAAATAAAGCACGATTTACAACGATTGTAAATGGTAGTAAACAATAAGTTATTTTCTGTTCAAGGATACGCTAGAACGTGTCAGGATCAGTCATAAATTATGGTATTTCGAAACTGTTCTGAATCAAGTTTATGTTTAGCGGTCCACAAGTATATGATTTTGTTTTTGATACGATTGCTATATATGTAATTAAAATGCATTCTATCTGAAAAAAGTGATAATATCATGCAATGAACGATATAATACAGTCGTTCAAGTGACGCACTGGCCATATATTAGTATTTAGCCATTTTATATAGAACTATTTTCGGATTACAGTTTTGTTTGTTTCTTCCAAAGGAACATTGCTGACTGATTTAGATTAGTTTTGAACCGATATCTACAACATAGGTTGCTTAAACAGATTTTCTCGCTTTTATTTTGATAGGTTATGGCAGAAATAGAACATTAAAATAGAACAGTTAATATCAGCAATACTGTCACGGACATTTGGCAAATATACTGGACAATGCAAATAACATGATTAATATGATATAGACAACTAAAGTGTACAGTACTGAAACTCACGGAGAGGAGTAATAAACGGAATGCTAACGAAATTGGAATGCAAAGGAGCGCTAGAAACGCTTGAAACGGTAGAAATGCTATAGCCGCAATGCTAATAAATGTATAAATATTTTTACTGCCTCTTCAATCGTTTCTATGTCACCCGATTAGTTATAATTACATTCCAACCATTTCTGTGTACGATATAAATTTAAACAAACACAATATCTTGCTTCAATGTATCAACATAAACGCGCTAGTATATGTTATCTGCTAAAAGAAATAACAAATAAATCGTTATTATTATAAAAAATCGTGTTGGTCAACACGTACATTACAGTTCCGAATTCCAAGTTGTCCAAGTCATCGTGTTTCGTCAAAACAGAAACTGTACTAAAACCCATCCTTATATTACGTCCATTTACATGATAACTATCTACAAAATAATCACCATTATCGCCATTAAAATTCACCTGATCGCACATAATAACCATCATCATCCAAATACTTCAAGTATAATCACCACTAATCATCATCAATATCATCATCATCATCAGCAGCAGCAGCAGCAACAACATCACGGCCATCACGATCTACATGATAACCATCATCAACATTAGCATCAGCATCACCGTAACGTACATTATAATCATAAACAGCATCAGTATCACCGTCATCATTATCAACAGTAGCATCATCAACAGCATCACTGTCATGAGCATCATTATCATTATAACTTTAGTTACAAGGGTATGGCTATGTAGTTTATTTTATTTTGCGTCTTTGTCAAGTGTTTTACGCTTCTAATCTTAATTGTTATATAACTTATCATGAACACTGTTGTAAATTTGGATATTGGCGTAGAAATTAATATTTCTAAATGCATAGTTTCCACAATGCGCTATGATGTATATATGATTAATCGGAATTTGTGGAACTCGATTAAAAATCTGAATGTAAACTTTTGACTTGACTTGACTTGCAACTATTTTAATTCGGGTCTTCAAGCCTGGTTAGGGCATATTTCATGACCCCGCCATTTTGCCTATTCATGACTTAAATCTCTGTGCCAAACTGTGGTCTTAAGTGGGCCATATCGGGTACTTAATGTTGTTCCCATTTAAGGGTACAATGTATTTATTTAAAGTATATAGGTCTGTAAATTCATCCTGCGCATGGGTCCCTTTCATACATAAAAGTTCTAATCTAATTCAAAACCAAATTTTAAGACATGAGCGGACACCCCAACATATTAACCTAATGCCAGTTTTATGACATCTTGTTTGTGTAGTAAACAGGAATTGTGACAATGTGTTGGCGTTTTTTTCGCAAGAACACATGCATCAGCTATGCAGCTGTGTTTGAAAATGTCAAAATATGACAGTCGTGTGCTTTAATACCTGCACATGATTCCAAGCAATTCTGGTTGGCGATTTTTGTATTGTCATTTGTGATGACAATTATGTGGTAACTACTCTGGATAAAAGAAAATGAACAAACTGTTAAGCTCATTATTGTGTTGAAAGGAGCACTTATGAAGCGTTATGAAATGAATATATTTTATTCTAAAAAAAGAGTTAATGTATGTCAAACAAGATTTATATTTCGCAGTAATTAGCAAAGAAAATATCGTATGGTAGAAACTAGATCTGACAAAATAGAACAAGACAGACATGACTCACTTGAGGACACGTGCTTTCAGTAGGCTCATCTCTGACGTCAAGTAATTAAGAGTTATTTAATTTAGACGTCTTTGGTGAATATTGGACCATAAGTATAACCACTGGGCTGATAACATTTTCTAGAGTTTTACCTTTTGACCTACTAATTCCACGTGACCCACTGCAAAACATTCTGGCAAACATTTTTTTCCTAGTTTCGTTAAGATTGGACCCTAAATGGCCTCTAGTGTATTTAAAAGCTCTTTCTAAGATTTAACAGTAACCTACTCTCTGACCCCACGTGACCCAGTTATAAACTCATCCAAGATTTCGTTTCATCCAAGATTTCGTGCGCCATCCAAGATTTCGTGCAAACATTCTGACCAAGTCGAAGACTTTGGTTTTGTTTACCCTCGACTTTTACCTTATGGTATGTGGCGAGTTCCAGTACTTAAGTTGTTTTAAATATTGGTATAGATTATGACAGATATACTGGGCTGTGAAGGAGTTTAGTGAATTTAAGTCTACGAATATTTAAGACCTATAATATCTAAAATCATTGTTACTATAAATCTAGATGATTAAAAGTTTAATATAAGTTTGGAGACCACACTAAACTATGTATCAATACCCTTTTTTGAAAACAGTTAAGATATATTTATCACAGGTGTTTAAACATAAAACAAAAATTATATCACAGATGCTTTATTATTTCAAAATTTACATCACAGGTGTTTATATTATTACATAGTGAATATCACAGATGTTTGATCATCACAAGTTTTTGTTTTAACACATATGCTTATTTTGAAATTTTTAACGAGTTTTTTGCAAGGTATGACTAATTCATGGAGGTTATTTTCTGTAATTATTTGCTCATCCATAGGAGTATAAGTGCATGGTTTGTCGTATCAGTATTTTCTGACCAACTTTGGTAAAGATTGGGCTAAAAATGTGGCCTCTAGTGTCTTCATAACCTTTTATCTAAGATGACCTAGTGACCTAATTTTTACCCCACATGCCCCAGTTACGAGCTCATTCAAGATTTTATGCAGAAAAAAACATTCTAACCAAGTTTGGTGAAGATTGGGCTATAAATATGGCATCTAGTCTGTTCACAAGCTTTTTTCTAAGATTTCACTTAGTGACCTACTTTTTGAAACCACGTGATCCAATTACGATCTCATTCAAGATTTCCACTCTCTACCATCGGCTCATACATTCACCTCTGTTATTGGCTCACTTAATGTCGCGTCTACTTTCGATCAACGTGACTTTCAAAAAGTCACATGATATTAAAGATGGTGACACCGGTGAAACGGGAAGTTGTTTGTTTTATTTGTAGAAACAAGAACTCAAGAAATTATAGTTTAGACAGCAAGAAAGCAAAAGAAGATAATTTTATAACAACGGGAAGGCTAACGACAAGATCACATTTGCTCTTAACCACGTAGGTCAATGCCTCCCCTTGTTTATCTTTTAAAACCAAGTTCTTGTCGTATTTCTTAACTGCCTCGTGGATCACGTCCATGTTTATTTACAAATGCGCATTAATATCACTATGTTATTCTTCCAAAATAGTGCGCTTGAATTAATTAAATATCTTTAATTATTTACTTCAATATATGTCTTTTTAGTAGATGTTTATTCATTTTATGTAGATATATAATTTTAATTTGAAAATATCCTTAAAATAACACTTTAAAAATTCCGTCAAAAATCGTGACGTGAGCCCATTGCAGAGGTGTCTGAGAGAGGAACGAACGACAACTCTGCATGGGAGATTGCAAGATTTCATGCAGAAAACCATTCTGAGCAAGTTTGGTGAAGACTGTGTTATAAATGGGGCCTCTAGTGTGTTCAAAATTGTTTCCTAAAATTTGACTTTTTGTTCTAGTTTTTGATCCCAGGTGACCCAATAATGAACTAATCCAAGATGTCATGCAGACACACATTCTGACCAGGTTGATTAAGACTGGCTAAAAAACTGTGGCCATTAACATGTTCACAACCTAAATTCTTGACTCCCTGATATCAGAAAAGCTCACATTGAACAAATTGTGCTTAGATGAGCTAAAAATGGGTATATTACCAATAAAAATGTGTCATGAACAATATAAACAAATGAAATGAACAAATTAAAGTGACACTAATATCAGATTGAATTAAATGTTTCTAAGTGCAATCATACAAAAATACAGTTGCAAGCATAGGCTTTAGTTCATTCTTGTTAAAAACATTAACAACAGTATTTCTACTATAAGATATAGACAGTTACTTATCAACACTGCATGAATGGGATATTTTAATAAAAAAACAAAGAAAAATACAACAATACACATATTATTTATCTGTTTTCACAATTGTGGAAACCAGATGGAACAGTTTGCATTATTTAATAATCAAACCCTGGGTTATTGTTTTTTGAGAAGTGGCCATTTATTAATTATGTTCTTCCTCTCCAACTAACAGGTAAATTGCATACATGCAGCCATGGATACTTCTTTCTTCCAAGGCAAGTTTTTATAAAACATTAAGCTTGAGTTGAGAATATTTTTACATGTGATAAACTTAACAACTTATAAAATGTTAAAAACAGACTGGTGCTGCTACTAAATTCACACTATTCATAAAAAATATAATTAAAAACATAGAAAACTTGTACATCTTACCGTAACAATCAACAAAGAAAACAATTTCAACACTACATATTAAGTATCTAAATGTGTCAAACATGTTCTAACCAGAGCTCAATCACATAGTCAAATGCTCTGCACAAGATAATCTAAACTCAACAAAATAACTTTGCAGAAAGAGGACCAGATCAATGTTTCCTTTGCAAAAACTCAATATTTAGACAACCAACACATTAAAACAAAGTTATAACTTGATATAATTTAACTCTATAATTAGGCAGCACCAAATGAAGAAACAAAATGCTTAAATTTAGGCTTGTCTTGGAAGTCAGTTTATACTGCTCAATATTCAGATAACAATAAGCTTAGATTTAAGCCTATCTACGGTTTATCTACCTAGCTTATTTATCTGTTTGACTTGTGGCTATTCATATGAAAAACAATATACATTTTGCTTGTGTTGGAAATACTGTTTAATTGGTCAATATTAACCAACCAAGGGCATTTTAGATTGGTATACTTCTACTATTTTTTAACATTGGTACATATTCCCATGGTTGTAAAACATTGACATATGGACATTTTTTAAGCGTCAGATGCTCAGGTCAAAGACAAATCAGAATTTACTAAATCTTAACTGATTTCCAAATGATACTGGTCGAAGGTTTTAGTTCATTTTGTATTATTTCATCTCCATGGCTTAAATTTAAAAAAAAGAAATAATGTTAAGCTTTTTTTTGAAACAATTCTCTAGAATTATTTTGGTTGAATTAAAAATAGATATTGTGACCAATCAGATTCTTGAGGATAGTCTTGGACTCTATTTTTAAGATTTAATTACCACTCTTTCATACTATTTGCATTCACATTAGTTCCCTCAAGTTTTTGTTATCCTGCGGTCACAATTAACTTTAACATAGTCATTTTTAGCATATAGTACATTATTCACCCAGTCATGGTGTCACTGTATTTCCGGTCTGGTGTAGATCTTAAGCCGCTTTGTTCATTCTCTGACCTCTTTATTTTAAAGTTCACCTAGCTGAAGGAGAAAAAAGAGAACACATTTTATGGGGTCGAAAAATTAGAAAATATAACAATTTTAAATGTGCCACATTTGACTCAGCCCCCATTGGCAGATCTATGTGTATTCAGAAAATCGCTATAGAAAAAGAATCAACCCATTCGAAGCCATCTTAAGTCGATTTGTTTTTTGGGTTTATTGTCCCATCATTTGACGCAGATATCGTGCTGCCTTTACTATGTATAGCATGACATGAACACCTGGCATGATACCACATCCAGTCACATTATCCAACAATGCATCAAACATTTATTTACGATACACCTAAACCATAACTTTCTCGCCACAAATGTTGCAAAGCTTTACCCCGACGGCTACTTCATGATGATGACAATAAAACAAATAAAACTATTTCATTTATTGAACATACCAGATCCTCTGAATTCTCCTCATTCTCTGGCTCTTCTTTCTTTTGCGACTCCTCTCCAGCAGTGAAATGATTAACCTCATCCGTACTTGCACCATCGGTGCACTCTGATTAGGCAATAAGGCATAACCCAGCTGATGAGAATATAACAAAATATAAACATTTTATCAATAAAATATTATTAAAATTATTATTTTATTAAAAGAAACTGCATATTAAAAATCAATTAATAATAATAACAATTTTGATAATAAAGACATGAGCTATTGGGCTAGACACTTTGCTCAACTCACTCAAGTTACATGCTAGCATGCTCTGGATAAAAGCAACACAGGGGAATAACTCTCATATATGGTAAAATTACAGTTGTCATGCTCTTCAACCCATCTAATCACAAGCTATCTAAATTCCCCAAAACGCAAATCCCTTTCATAGTGAACAATTTATGCCTCAGACATTTATACTTAATAAAGGGGAAATTGTTACTGTACAAGTTTAACAAGAGTTATTGGTCAAGTGCTAACATCTTGTCTTATCACATGTAACTTCCAAATATTAGGTAAATCCTCCATACGTTAATAACACATAAAATATTGAACCTTTTGCTTGCATTTTTTTCTATTTTGTTACATCACACTAACAATTATGGACATATGTGACATTTAGCTAATCTGGGTAGAATGACCTGCACACCAACAATTAACAGTTCTTTTGTTTCACTGTTAAATGTTGTATGGTATATACACCGCTCCTTGCACATTACTGCAGATAATTACGTAATTCAAAATGGCGGACTCCTACTTAGAAAGTTTTGTAATTGAATGCAATTTGGATTATTTCAACCCATGCATTTTTTTACGTAATTCCCGATGACTTTGTATAACAAAAGTTTGACTGTAGTTAAAACAGAACCTTGTGTTCACAACCAAATAAGTAAAGGGTTAACGTGGTAGAATAAGGTCTACTTCAACAAAAAATTCGAAGAAACAGCCAATTTAAACACATTTTTTACCAAAGATTTCAATCAGTTACTACTTAAAACACACTAGATAACTTATTAAACCAAACATACCATTGCACATCTTGTCAAAGAAATCTCGTCCGGCTTTGACTATCAAAGTATCCTTGAATTCTTTGACAAATGTGTTATACAACTTTGCTTCTTGCTTCTGAAAGACAACAGGAGGGATAAAATGTACATGCTATTATTTAAAAAAAATATAGGTTATATAAGCAACAATAGTTTATACATTAAAGAAAAAACAACACAAAACAATACTTTAAATGCAATTTTATTAATTAAAAACAAAATGTATTAACAGGAGCAGAACAATCCAAGCTGGCAGTAATAGTCTTAGAGTTCCAAGGATTAAAGAGTTTATCTTAATACACTGTTCTCTCAAGCAACGAACACAGTTCAATGCTTTCTCAAAGAGCAGATCCCCAAAGGAGTCCAAAGCAATCTGGCATATACGTTTCTGCATCTGCACACATGCTATGGGATGAAATAACCACTGGATCATTTTTAAATACGTGATTTTATTAATCTTAAACAGACTAGAGCACAACTCTCTTAGAAAACCAAAGCAAAACTGTGTCCCCAACTACTCTTATCTCCATCAATTTAACGTATCTCTTCATTGAAATATTCTGCTGATTTGCATTACTTCTAAAACGAGCATAACACAGAGAAATACATATTCTTTTATCACTGCCGTAGAACCTTCTTTTTAAATTTTGTTTTCTTTCTTAAATACAATGAGCGGCGTAATTATGTTCAAGAAAGCAATGTCCAGCAATATTTGACCAAAGAACCAAGACCACAGTTGTCTATAGAATCACAGACGCATTGCAAATCGGCAGCTAGTCCTAACAACAAGGCTCTCGCCCAGACTGGACCACAAACCAATGCATTGGAGTTAAATAAGTCAGAGCAGTTACAAACTGACTACTTTATTTATGAACCACACGATCCACATTTAGAAATACATCTCAGCACCATGATTATAGTGATTATAGTGATGTCTATATATTCTGGTGAATGAAGACCCCAGAACAATTTCTGGGTAGAACCACCAGCCCACTGCAAGTCAGTCTTACTCACCAACTAAGACTCAAACCCATGCAGTGCGAATCTGTGCAGTCATAGTATTTATCAATCTGCCATTCTAGTTCTGAACAACAGAATCACTTTAAAATATATCAATGACTTTTTTAAGTAATAATAGGATGTTAACGCTTAAAATGCTAGTAACTACAAATACTAGTGTAAATGAACTGGGAATGAATTTGGGTTTATTGCCTCGTCAATTGTTTTTTACATTTACAGAGAAATGAATGGCATAGTTTTGCCGATTACCATCAACTTAATATTTTTCAAACAGTCATGATAAAATTCCCATGTGAAAAATTTTATTGAAATAAGTTGTTCTAGATGATGTGAGTAGAGTTCTACATAGACCTGGTGTTTTTCCTACACAAATAGTAGCAAGCTATTATTCCATTATGACCAAAATATCAATCAAACCAAGTCAGTAATTTCAATGAAACATTTTTACAATTGTATGCAATTTTAATGAAAAAATGGCAGAAACTTTAATAAAACTATATACAGTGTATGTATGTAATTTCAATGAAATTACGTCTGTTATTTCAATCTAATAATGCCTCTTATTGAAATTAAACAATGATTGATGGAACACTATATCTAATTGTAATAAAATAATCTGACGGGCAGTTCTCACCTTCTTTAAACGTATCCTCACCTTTGCGACTGATGATGGTGATAAAATCCTCCACAGGTGATGTTGAACCAACCTGATGATGATAATGGTAAAAGTAATATTAATAATAACAATAAGACAATAATGGCAATGTTACTAATAATAGTAATAAGAATAATAACAATAGATGTTTATAAATCAATTCTCACCCTACCCTGTTTCATCCAATGACATAAAAACATGTTCAACGACGTACCCTAAAACCTAACGGTGTCAATTTCTCATTACTGCCAATGTCTTAACCAACTTTGAGAGTTGAGGGCACATGTGGTCTCGAGACATTAATTGGAGAATAAAATGCTTAAGGTCACTGTGACCACGACCTTTGTGCCACTGACCTCATAAACAATATGGTTCATCGACTCATTAATACAAATATCCCAATCAAAATTGAGGATTGTTAGCTTATGCATATATCAATTGAAAACTATAATCATGTTTTAGACCTTGACCTTTGCATCACTAACTCTAAACCAATAGGGGTCATCCACTTATCTTGACCAATGTTCTAAGAAAGGTTGACGACTGATCTGAAAGTAGTGGCCTTATGACAGGCAGACACAATGCCCATCTTCTTTTGGCAGCTTGTTATAATCAAAATATCTAAGATGCTAGTATTGATAATTATCACGCCATAATTTATAGGGATGTCGATTGGTTTTCACTGTAGGGTTTACCTCTATCCTAATTCATATGTCATCCTAAAATGGTATTAACTTGAATTAGAGTTCTGCTGTAACTCTATTAGAATACCAAAAACAATGACATGAAACAATCACATTAAACATGTACCTGTACTGGTATATCATTTTAAGAATGTAATTGTAATTGATTCAACAACAGTATATGTGAAGAAAGACAACTTAACCAATACAATTCAGTAGTACTAACCTCAGTTACGTTTGCCTTGGCCAGTTTCTCCATCCCTCCATCCAGACTAACATCCATCTTGATTTTCTTACTGGATGGCTCTCCTTCAGCTTCACTGTACAAACATATTTATATGTCTTAGAATATCAAAAAAAAAAAATAGACTTCATATATACTTTATAGAGATAAAGTGCCACCTTCACTGTGCATAGCATGCAGTGAACACCTGCCATGAAACACTCACTCAGTCACCATATCCTGACACTGGGTCAACCAGTAGTGGAAGTACCCTTGCTTGAGCGTTAGCAAGGGAGCTATACCACTACCATTTTTAAAGGCCCGGTAGTTGCTGCTGTCTGTATGAAAGAACCATTGGCTAACAAACTAGGTCAAGCTTAATTTAACAGTAAGAAATTACCATAATGCTGGCGGATTAGTGCAACTAAGGTATGCTAAACCCTCATAATCAAGGTCAAAGAACTCAATGCTTAGATTATTGGCTGGGCAAAAAAAAAGCAACTTTAACATTGCAAAATGAAAACACATATTTTGCTGGAACGGGAACGTGAAAGTCAGTAAAGATCAAAGGGGCATAACTTGTGACAGAAAAGTGTAATGACAAGTTCATATCTTTATACCAGGAAACATATCTATATATTCGTTTTAACAAACTTGATACAGGACCACCCAAGGAACATTTATAACTAATATCAAGGCTCCTTAAATTTCTGAAAAGAAGATTTCAAAAGTTTGCTCTAAGCTGCCATGTTTTCTGATAGATCAAAATTCTTTGAACATCGTTTTGTTCCCCAATGCCCTATGAAGATTCTTAGGAGGTTTGGTTCAATTTGATCCTGTGGTTTCAGAGAAGATGTAAAGAATGGTGATGGATGTGTGATGTTTGACGTTGGATGCTAGATGCTGGTTGATTACAATAGCTCACAATGAGTATAATCTCAAGTGAAAACATAAACCCCATCCCCAGAAAGAAAAAACAAAGGAATTCATTCCTCACCCGTCCTTGAACATATCTTCCCCTGTCCTTTCCTCTTTCTTCTTGACGACCGTCAGTTTGAATAAGCCCTTGACCTTATTTAGACTGCCGCTACATGCGGTCAGCACTTCCTGTGGAGGATGAAGGGACTCGACGATCAGTGGGGAAATATCTGGCAGGGGGTCCTTTGGGTTCAAGACACGATGTAGCAGGCACTGTACAAAACAATTGGTTTTATTTCTTGATCTGTTTTGTACTTATCTCAAACAAAAAAATTAAAAAAAAATCAACCAACTTATAAATGAAGAAATATGTATGCCTGAACAGTAAATGTTTTGTATGACCATGAAAGCACATCTTGCAGGACATAGGGAAATATGCAACTAGTACCAGAGACCATGTTTAAATGAGAAAGGCGTAATATAAAGCAAAGTTAAAGTTCTTTGTTATTAGTTTACAGTTTTTGACAATGCAGTTACTGAAATTATAATGGGCTTTAACAAATATGGCATCAATATTTGTACCAGGATTATGGGAAACATAATTATGATTTGTGTGTATGTGTTCTTAAGACCCTGGTTGGACTCCATTTCTGCCAAGATAAACGAGCTTCCCTTACCACTCTTGAGACTTAGCTATACTGGGACATATGCAGTGAAGGGACCATACTTACTTCTGAGTGTCAACATATAAAACAAGAACATCATATTACCTGATAAAGCCGCTGAAAGTAAGGATTGAACTTAAGCTTCGGCTTCATCAATTCACAGGGCTGGTCCTTTTCATCTCTGAAATACAAAAGTAAATTATTCTGCAACGAATACTTACTTATTTAATGTTGAGAAAATCATAGCAGCTAAAAATAGCACAGCCGGAATAAAAAAAAAATGATTGTAAATAAAAATTTACAGGTTCCATTTTTTTACAATATTATCATTTGAATGCTGCGGAATTTTAACTGTATACCTGACTGTGTATTGTTATATATCAAATCAGACGTACATAGGAATACTTTACATCACACTTAAGACAGGAGTTGTCAGGTGGGCAGGTCCCGGTGTGAAGTTTGTTATTCTATACTCACTGCAATAACAATTAATACAAAACTGATCGCAATAGCTCAGGTGGTAGAGCGTCGGCTTGCGGATCGGGAGGTCGTGGGTTCGAACCCCCGGCCGGGTCAAACCAAAGACTTTAAAGTTGGTAGTAGTGGATTCCCTCCTAACGCTCGGGGCTAAGGGGACAGCATTACGCCTGACTCGTCGGTGTCAGTACAATAATGGACCGGCCGGGTTCAGTCCCTGAGCACCTCATAAGTGTCCCTGTGCTATAATAATAGAAATGTCGCTGCGCACTATTGGCAAAAATGCGGGCTAATCCCAAACCCAATCTCTCACAAAACTTATCAAACAACATAAAACATGTCTTCAGTGACTATGCTTGCTAGCGGGACAAATAAGCCTGGGCTTATTAGGTAAATAGGCATTGGAAATTGAGACACCAACTGTGCCAGTACTTGTAGCTTTGTTGATTTCTTTTAGTTGCCCTAAACAAATATATTTTAGGTCTTATAATGGCCACATACTTGAAGGTTTGAACTTCTTGTTTCTGGGGTTCTCTTCCTTTAAGGGCAGAGATCTGAAGGTAAAATGGCGTACATCTTCCCTGAACGGCAGTTCAAACCAGTATAAACAATGCTGGGACAACTAAAGCAGTAAAATATGAAGTGAAAAAAAGTATGTTCAAAGGTTACAAAACAAGCAGATAAATGAGCTGAGAATAAAAGCAAATTACCAGGGTTATCAAAACAGCTAATAAAACATTGCCATTTCAAATTATGTGGTTACTGCACTTTAATGAGTACGATTAAAACATATTAGTTTTTTCTATTTACAAATATAGACATATTAATTATGTAATTAATGTGCCATTATTGTGTAATTAAGATACAATTTATAATGTGTAATTAAGATACAATTTATAACTTTTAGTAGTGTCTTATTTCAATATTTATCTTCCTTACTTTATAACCTGTACATTCAATGGATTACTCAATAAGTTAACTATTTCCTGGATTGGCCACACATATTGTGACTATACTGCAATAAGTTTAAAAGGCATTATCGCAATAAATGGATCATGGGTTATGACACAAATCTGATCTAACCACATATAACAAGCCCTGATTGGCTGCAGAAGACCCCGGACAATTGTGTACGTTAAAGTACTGACAAGTATGTAAACAAAACATAGAAAACAAACCCACTATATCACCTTTATATTGGATTTCAGGCAGCCCACCCTTGGGTTAAAGCCGTCATCGTACACGCGTCTCACGATGGCTACCATGTTGGTGTCATATAGGGCTTTGGTCATTGATGGCAATGCTACTGCTGCTGCCTGTACAAAGGTAGACATTAATGAGAATGATGTTGTTTTCGTTTAAATACATAAAATGTTTGTTTTTAATTTTAATGGTGAATCCTTAAGACACACTTATGGTCCTATTGGCTAGCTTTTTTTTCATGAATGAAGATCCCTTGACAATTTTCTGCTTGAACGAAATGGGGACTGCTGGTCACTGCTAAAAGACCTTCCTACATAGAAGATTGCATCCCCAACCAAGACCCAAACTCATGTTGTGAGTGGATGAGAGGCTACAAGCTTATAACATTACCAATGCACCCCTTTATCATATGTGCATTGTACCTTGACAAGTATAGCAATTACTGCAACATACAGCAAGCTGTCAACCAGGTCTTCTTCAAAATATATGAGGAATATAAACCCCAAACTGCAAGACCTTCTTTTTATGAAAGCCAAGTCAAAGACTTAGTCCCATGTGGTGATGGATTAATTATGTAACAAACCTCTCTACTATATGTGCGGATTTTATTTTGGTTGCATTATGTAAAAAAAATCTGCTCAAATTGAAACCACTTTCCTGTATGGTTCAAGTTTGTTTGTTTTTTAAATACATAGCAGCGACCAATTATGATTATTATAGCAGCATCCAGCTTCTTGTTGGAGGAAGAACCCAGACACATGTCTGGATAGAACCACCGGCACACCGCAAGGCAGCTGAAAGACCTTCTCAATTTAAGTCCCTTGCCCTGAACGGGACTCTAAACCATGTGGTGAGTGACTAAGCAGTGCATGTTTCAACTTTATCTGAAATCAATACACCAGATCTATATGTGTGGGTCTGTGATTTAATGGTGAAGACACTGGTCGCCAGATTGTAGGTTCCAGGATGAGCAAAACTATTAACTGCACATTACTCCAGGCACAAAGTACTTGAGTACTCGTTCTATTCAGACAGAAGGCAGGTGAAAGAGAGTAAAAATAATTTGAATGAACTCGTTTCCTAATCAACTGCAAATGAGTAGGTTAAAACTAAAAACTATAGATTCATCAGAGTTTCTTACCATAGTGTAATAAAACCAATATTAACCTATCTGCAGCAAGTGGTAAAATATTATATTTATATTCTATTTAGACAGTGACCAATCGCCTGTCTGTAAATCCAAAATCAATACTCCTTTTCTATTTAGATCTATCTCATGTTTGTACCATTTAATTGATTACACCAACCTACAGCTAAGAGCTGATTTCCTTGTATATTGCTTTAGCACACACATTCGCACATCCCATTTACAGCAATATAACAAGCTTAGTCCATGCTGACATATAGGACGTGTGATTATCATAGGGTCAGCTTACCTCGTCTCCTTTCTCTGCCACCACTACCATGGTGCCATCTCCTATCATCTCATGTCTCTTAACGTGGAAATAATTAGTTTTTGTTCATACAACATACAGCTTCAGAGAGACAACATTTATTATTTGTTTTCTTCATTACATTTACTGCTCTAGAGAGGCAAAATCTATTATTTGTTTTGCACATTATATTTACTGCTCCAGACAGCCAAAAAATAATGATCTGTTTTTGTTCATAAGCTTTACAGCTCCAGACAAAATTTATGATTTGGGTTTGTCCTTTAGATTTACAGCTCAAAACATTGGGGATTTTTATTGATGAGATTTACAGCTCCGGACAGGCAAAACTGATGATTTTTCTTTTTCTTACATTGTCAAATTGAAGGACTACTAACTTTTTCTGCTACTACAATTTTGCTATGCAACTTACATCATTCTGGCATGTTATTTAAATTTACTTTCTTAACTAATGACTGAACTTTAAGAATAGAAAACACATTCAAATCAGGTCAGTCTTGGTATGCTATTATAATAAAGAATATATTAAAAATACCATTTATCACATAGAATGATGTGTATTCATTGAGTAACACCCACTCAAGTCAGTTATCCAGAGGCAAATAGTCACTGACGAGACGTCGTTTACAGCTACAACATCGTTTCCCATATTGAAATATCCATACTCTTTATTTTATGGCTCTATTTGAAAACAGCTGAATTAAAAATTGAATCAAAAATAGAATCCAACAGAACAGAGCCTCTTGTTTGTCCTGTTTCATCTAATGTGTTTAATATGTTCAGTGTTTAATGAAAACTTATGTCAGATTCTCTATATATTATTGTGTATAGGAAATGTGTTTATTTAAATTGTTATATTTTCTCCATATGGGAAGCAAATACCATCTAAAATGTCAATCTTCTCCTGTTACGAACTTAATAATTTACAATCCAGAACATGTTAAATAATATCTTAAGGTAAGATGTTTTTGATATTTACATGTTTTGCCTCAGTGAAGCCCAGTACCTGGAAGCATTTCTCTGATTTATCTGCGTCATTGTTTATGCCTGATACGGTAACGGGCGTGTTGCCATAGAAATAACCTGCAATAAAAATCACATTAAACCTGGTACCCGACAGTATGCCTATAAACAATACATGTAACAATATCTTATTTCTTTTTTTTACAAACTGTTTTTCAACTACACTTGTCTACAAATAAAAGTACTGACAAGATTGACACTTGTGAAATAAATTGTTAATTCTTCATAAATATATAAATAAGCAGAATGGAAATTTCTGCTAAAAACAGATATCAACATTAGAGCGAATATGATATAATGTATCACATCAGTCAGTAGTCATGTGGTTTTCTTAGTTTAAAAATAGCATTCTGTTCAACAAGGCTTAGATAGGAAATACATGTTTGTAATGACAAATAGGGTGTTCCACTGTCCACATAGATGTAGGACATCAATAAGCATCATTTCACGGGAACTTTTAGGTAACCATAATTAAAATGGTTGGTTGAGGAAATAAATCAGAACCACAATGTAGGATACCACCTTTAAGTTAACATTAAAGGTTTAAGATCAAACTATAAGTGTGTCAGTGTAATCACAACAAGAAAATAACAAATATAAAGAAACTACACTGTAGTGACATAGAGACAAGCGTGTGAGATAATATTAACTGCCCTTAAATCTTTGACCTAGTTATCTTCAACCACCTTAGTTGCTTCACCATTGTTCTTGTGGCACATCCTCTTCATAACCACATCTAAACCAATATAATGTAAACATAAATCACCAAAATCTGTACCGGGGATATATATAATCAAGGACATAACATCTAGTCAAACTTCCACCATCTCCTTGATATCCAAAAAGATGATAGTTGAGAAACTTTTGACAAATGACAAACCTCTTGATGAGGTATGTAAAGCGGACCATGTGGTTCTATGTGGCTGGTCTGTCTGTCCATCTGATCCTGAGTTCAGTTTTCTGCTGGGATTGTCCAAGACTAAGTCTTCCTTGACCTACCTGCCGCTATGCAGCCAGCAAACAACATGCTTGCAGCTGTGTTAATAAACTATGTGTCCCTTCTCTTTGCCCATGCCAGCTCAACCATATTGTCCATAAGACCACTGTGATTTCTTTAATCCCAAACTAACAAAAAAAACGACAAACCTGTTTCTATGTCTTGTTTATCCACCTCCGTCTCGTCATCATCATTCTTGTGGCATGTCCTGGACATGACCACCTCCATGCTAGGGTTCTTCTCATACACATTCTCCCATGACTGCTTCAGCTTGAATTCTTTGACCTGTAAAACACACATAAGTAAATAATAAACTAACTAAGGTATTTCTTCTGTTTTTACAACTAACTTTTAGAATTGCTGAAAAGAAAAATAAAGGCACTCGAGAGATAATCAGGAAGTTAATTAAGGCACTCAATGTTTTTAAATGAAGTTAAAAAGTCAAGAAAAACATTAATGAATGTCTACAAGTTTACAAATGTTACAAAGTAAAAAAAGACTTATTTCAGCCACTATTACTATTAACCACAAATATCCATTGATAGGTATCTTGAGATCGGGTCCCACTTCAAGGAGACATTTCCAGGTGGCGGGTCGTACCTGTCGTGACTGGAAGTATGACAATTTCGACAGGGCTTCTCTGGAACATTGCATTATGTGACATAGTTAACGATTTAAATCTGAACTACGTGATAAATCATTATGCTCTGAACAAGAGACAGGAAAAAGAAATTTCCTCTGAAGCATTTACAGAAATAACCCCAAGGTAATAATCTTTGAAAAAGTTCATGCAGTCTCTTTTTAAGTCATACCCCTTTATGAGATGTTTAGACCATATTAATTAATAAATAACACATACAATATCATTAAAATGAACATTAATTATATGATTTAAATAATTTAAATAACTTACTTAAGTATTACTGACTACGGATTCTCATCTGACCAATCAGAAATCATTTTAAATGTGTGAGGCAAAGATCTATTTCAATGAAACTGTTGGCCAGATTTCATATTTCACTAAATCCAAGCAATCGCATGCTTGAGAATAATCTGAATATCTTTGTTATGTGCTTTGTAACTTGGAGATGTGGTGCTTGAGAATAGTCTCCAGATTTTTATATTCAATGTTGATGGCCTTTATTTGTCCCCATCCCCCAAGCAAGAATGTATACTATATACAAACAAGAGCACCGTAAGGCAGAGCAAAACACTTCTGTCAGTTGAGCAATTTGAAACAAACTGCTGTACACTCTTGTGCAATGCAGTATGACAAAGTTATGGACTGCACTCTGGGTTAATGCAAGAAAAAAATCAAATTTAAGTAGAATAACATAAACAAATATCTTTAATCTCCCAAACTGCCAAGCTCCTGTGCACTGTTGTGAAAAGCACTTAGGCATTTTTGTGGACTACAACCAGGGAGAAGGGGAATAACATCAAATGTACACAAATTTACATGAGAGTAATGTCATTTCACTAAGAGCAGAGTGATGATAGCTAAGATTATGTAGGAGTATTGTCCAGACAAACGTCAAGTAGGAAGATTGAATTAAGTGGAATAACTCCCGAACGCCCACCCACCCATCATGGTTGATACCTTAACACGTTCTGTCTTTGACGGGCATATAAAAGTATACACAAAAGTCACCAAATCATTTTTATGACCAATGTTTATTTTTTTGTCAATGATTTTGAAACGTTCACACACTAGCATACAAATGCAAAAAAAGCAGTGCTTAAATTAAACCTTGTTTGGATTTACAGTTGCTGCCTATGATATGTAAACTTTTCAGCACATGACTCATTTTGATATGAAATGCCGCTCTCCTTAGGCCCTGCTACTCTTCCCCAAAACCATAAAAACTGGTTCGGATTCGAAACAAGTCCAAAGTTTTCTAATCCATGGTCAAGACTTATAAAAAGTTGAGGAAGCATTTGATCTATAAAATGTCTGTAAGACTCACTTGAAGGTGTTGAACTTGCTATCGACCTTTTCTATGATACGTTTAATCAGTTTCTCCCCATCTCTCTGTTGTGGAGTCTAGGGCTTCCCCCCAACATTACTGGCACCTCCGGCATCCCTACCACCACCATCATCATCAAGATTAGGTCCGCTGAAAATACCATAGTAAATAAATCATATTTATCATCAAAAATAAAATTATCAACTGCTTAACCCTCAATCTTTTACAAATGTGAGTTTCAGACGCGTATCGGACATGATATATTCACAGTGACCATAACTGTGTGTTGAAATGTATTTCCCAAAGCAAAAGCAAATAAGCTTTCCAACTAACATTTACATACAGTCTTTACATACAGTCTATCTGTATTCTGTAGTTATACCACCTTATTACTGGGGGTCGGCAAGGTCTATACCAACCAGTATCAGCTGGAAGTTGTCAAATGCACATAATTAAGACTTTTTTTAAACAATCATATTATTGTTATTATTGGTTAAGGCAACCCTGCAAAATGTATTATAGATCTACCTGAGCCAGCAGATTAGTTAGAAGTTCTCTCCACATAAACTGTGCTACCAAAGGTAAGGGTGTAGTAGATAAAATGTGGCAATCTTAACCCTCACTCTTATCCGAAGTTATGCTTACTCTAATCTCTAACTCTTAACTTGCTAAGCAGGAATTGAACAGGCTCAGGAAAAAGTGTAGATTCATATAAGCCAATCATGACTGGTAGCTATGACATCAGGATCCCCCCCTATTTGCTTCATGTAGTAATTTGACCTGCATTTTATGCACAAAACATAAAGCTTCTCATAGGTTTTTTTAGCATGATAAATGTTATTATAAATTTTGTTACAACGTAACACTTTCATGGTATGGAGTACTTTCAATACAACAAGATACACTGTATTCCTTACATGATTTTGAGTTCTGTGTCGCTGCCCTTGAGGCGGCTGATGATTGTATCCACCTGATCACCTACAAACTCTCCACCAAGGTTCGTCATCAGGATGATGCGCTTTGAGACAAATTCTTTCTTTCCTCTGAAACAGTTAAAAGTGTCTTATGTTACAAGAGCAATTAAACAAATTACAATGCTCTTTTCAGGTTTAAATCTTAAACTTTTAGTTTGTTAATAATTTAGTAAAAGGTTAAACTGTCAAATCGTTGCTTGTGTCATTGTTGTTTACTATAATTTTAAGAATATTTTAACAACCTCGAAATTAAATATTTTCTCACCAAGATACACTCTGAAAATTTGGAAAATCCAGAATCAATGAAGTGTCTCAAAAGGATTAATGTCATTTAATGTTAGTACAGGCCAAATGGGCTTAGAGTGACATTTGTTTCAACATTTATTTTTCGTTGTTGACAAGTGTTGAAATAGATTATGGCAACAACTACTCACTGTAACTCATTATCCAGGTGATCCATGGCGACCAGAATGCCATCCACGACTGAGGGTACAATGTAAGGAAACAGGGAGCATTCACCAAACTGGGGTCTAAATATTTGTTTACCTTACACAGCCATCCAAATAAAAGTGATTTTTTTAATTATTCTAAACAAAACCTGGGCTTGTCATCATGCTATGCCTGGGACTTACAAGCTACCTAATAAGCTACCCTTGCAAGTATAACCACATTTTTAATCTTTAGCTTCTAAGGATACAATCAGCTGACACATCGCGTGGTTTGATGTTGTTTTGAATCAGCTGCAGAGAGTCAAAAGTTACAATCCCAAGAGGGTAGGCAATGGAAATGTTCTTATAAGTACTGCCAACCATCGGAGGGGTGGCTGTATCAGCTCTACCGATCAGGATCAGGGCGACCTCGTCATTAGATTCAGCAAATATCTGTAAGTGAACAAGAAATCTAAGACTAAATGCTTGAATCATAATAATACATTAATAATACTACTAATAAAAAAAACTCTAGTAAATTGTTAGTTGTTTTTCTTAGTATGATAGCTTACGTTTAAAAAGACAGGACAATACTAACCGTGACACACACACATGACCAGTATACTGATAGGCCTAAAAATTGCAAAGCTGCATGTTTAAACTGCTAAGCAACATATGCCATCTAATATTAAACACGGTGTTACACACACACGATGCTATTAGTTCTTTTCTATAAGCTAAAGAAACAAAAGTTAGATTGATTCAAGACAGAATGAATTGTGGTCTACAGTACTGATACAAGTAATGTACGTAAAAACAAATTATCATACATTATCACATGGTCATGGGTAACATTGTACTTATATATGAAAATTATGAAAAATTATGCACAGCTGTCTTTTCTTCCAATATTAGAACAAGTATGACTGTATGACTGCATTATTTTATTTTTAAGTGCATGGTTTCCTTGTAATTTGTTGTTATTGTTTTTTCTAAATATTCTTCTCACATGCTGGTAGTATACCTTTCTTTGTAGAATCTTGCTAAAGGTCTCACACGCCATATCCAGTGAGGAGCCTGTCCCAGGTGGGTTCTGGGCCATGGAAGGTCCCACATCTAAGACGATAGCAACTGCTTTCTGAAAATAGTGCAAACAGTTTGTTTCTTCTTTGCCAACTTCACAACTTTTTTCTATTACAAATTTCTGAAGTTAGTGTAATGGTGTCCATGAAAATATTGCCTCTTCCATTTAATCATGATTTAGTTTCTGCCTTGCTTAATTGTAAATATAACATTTCAGTTAATTACCGGTAGATCATTTGCAAGTGTAAGCAATTGTTAATTCAACTTAATAAGATACGTGCTAAGCTTATTAGCTTATTGTAACTCATTCCTCAGGTGATCCATGGCTACAACAATATAAGGCATTGTACTTATTACTCTCTTAGTAATAGTAGAAGTAGTATGTAGGGGTGTAATGAGAGCTGGTAGTATATTTATTCTAACCTATGTTCATCTCTACTTTGGGGCTCATATCTTCTAGATTTCTGTCGAAAGAAACATGTTTACAGGTTTGATGACAAACTGCTGAAATATTTCTACACTGTAGACAAAAAAGAGCTTTTAACTACACCAAAACATAGAACATATTTGCTTTTTGCACACTCTGGTTAAAATGATGTTTTCTTTGAGGAATATCAAAAATGGGCCACCAGAAGAGAAGACTATCAATTAAAAAGTGAAATATACTAGTTTAGACAACCATTAGTTTTGAAATCATTGAACAAAAACAACAATTTTGACTTAAGTGCTTATTTTATGGAACATAGATGTTTGGTAGCAGAAGGCATAGGTAACAGGTAAGCTGGAGATCATTTTACGTGTCCAGGAAATTTTAAGTTCTTACATTGAGGAAACAACATGGCATAACACAATTTAATAGATAGTTTTCATGTGATGTCATAGGCACTGATATGACAGGTAAAAACATACAACCAAAAAAGATACACTGTTCATTTTGTTAAAGGATGAGCAAATAATTTTAATTCTGTGTATTACTTCTTTGTGCATTTATCAATTTTAAAATTATTGTATTAAACAATATGAATTTTAAGAGCTTTCAAATGGTGTATAGCTTTTAAATTTTTGGACCACAAATGAAGAAATTACAAGAAAATAAAATGTAGGCTTCAATACAATTCATATGAAAATCCCTTGATGTTACCATCAAAGATGGCTGACAAGATAAGGGATCTTCACTGATGTAGAAACTATCTATACACTTGTTTTTGACTTCCAAAATGAACATCAATATGTCTAAAGCTTACAAATAACAAGTGAATATTAATGCTTTATTCCACCCAAATTCAGTGACAAAACAGATCACTAATTTGGTGTCATTTTATGTTGTGTAGCCACATATGGTTATTTAAAAAAAAAAATGCTTGTATAATTAAACCAGTTAATTTCTTCCAAATGAACATTTAATAACTTTGAAATAAAATATACACATTTTAACCACATCGAAGGTATTATGCTGTAAAGTAGCATAATGACAATGTGTTGCAGTTCATAATATAACATTTTGTTTCTGTTTTTAATTTATCCAAAAATAGGAGCACAGCTGTATGAGAACCTTTTATACACCGTAAACTTTGTTAACTTTTCACGGCAGAACTATTGTACTGTTAAGCAAATAAATACAAATGAAATGAAACAGCTCTTTTGATTTTTTTTTCAAAATTCACAAGATCAAGCATGTTTTTACACCAATTATTTTAACCTGGGTGGCATGTTAAACGCTTTAGTTGTTCCATGAATTAAAATCATTGCATGATCATCAATATATGCTTATTGTTCACGCAATTGACATAAAATATAAAGAACACTTCAACAGCACCTTTATTTTATCGAACTCATAATTTAAATTTGTAAAAAAATAGCTAATCAGAACTGATTCAATGTGCTAATGGCTAAAACTGCTGTTTCGCCTATGATTGAAGATTTATAATATTTGAGACTTCTGAACTAAAGTAAACACAAGACAAAAAAAAACAGTTTGGTGTGTTTGCGTTAAGCAAGTGTGATTTATTTAAAACTAAAAGACAAATATGTAACTATCAAAAGCTGTAATTTCTATTACAATTAATCTTTGGCAATTAATTCACATCCTTTCATTTCAACATATTTACTAACTAAAACAAAAAAAAATGTGCTTTAATTTCAATGTTTTAAGTATATTTCGATAATCAAAGTCTCTTTCGGTATCTTTCGGTAAACAAGTGTCTTTCGGTATTCAATAGCCTGAATAGGACCCACACAGTTCGGGTGAAACTACGTTCGTTTTAACGAATGACATGCATAGATAGTCATATATATATATATATATATATGGTCGTTTATATAAACATTATTATTTAGCAAAGCTCTGCAAGGTAAGGTTTAAAAAGATGCGATATTTAACGTAAATATCAAATTTCAACTAACATATTACAAAAACAAACCTTGTTTGCCGCCATATTGGATTATAGCGGTATGTTTCGGCACTCGCATTCTTCGGCCCAGAATTTTGGGTTACTCAAATTGACACGGGATACGGGTTCCGCAGTATACGCTTTGGCGACGGTAACTAACTACTTGGATTTATTTACCCTCGCCCTAACTTATTGGTTGCATTAATGTACAGAGAATTAAAATATAAGTATCACAGAGGTTTTATATTAATGGCGTGAGAGTTAAAGTATGCTATCAGTTAAAATTGTATTCTATAAAATATCTTGAAGTCTTAATATATGGTGTTAAGAATACTGTATAAAATCTCATTTAAAATCAAAACAGTTCATCACCCACCACCCCTCATTCCGATGCTAGCGATCAGATCAACCAGACGCACAAAACATCTGCCAACACTTCGCCGCACGCCGCCTCATCTAGCCATACCAACCCTTCGAAACTCCATTACCTACTTCCGTCGGCCATTTTACAATTGTTAACAAAGCTAAGTACCCCTCCCTCTTTTGGCCTTATTTCAGATTGTGGTTGCTTGGTCAAAATTCTAATTTGTCCCTCTGATCATCATACTATAATAAAATACAAGCAACCACCTTATTACTTACTGCTAAAATATTTGGTCTTGTTTACAGCGTGAGGGTATATTTATTCTTGAAATCACTTTTCCCTTTTTCTCATAGCCCACTAGCGGAGGAATATTATTGACAACTATAACCTCCCCATACACACATAACACATACACCAGAGAGAATTAAATAATATATAAACATCTGTGATATTTTAGTATTCTAAGAGTATAGTATACTGTGATAAACAGTTTAAAACTGTGATAGTCCATAACAGGACACTTATATTGGCACTTTCTCTTTTTTATTTGTTTGATATAATATAATATTTTAATTGATGAGAAGGAGTGAAGATCATCCTTTTAGTTACACAACCGTAAGAGCACCAGCACAAAGTTATATATCGTGTTATCTTGTTTTCACTTTGTGGAACATTACAAGAGAGATATGTTCCAGTCCACCACTAGAGCGCAGGGGGGTGGAGATCGGCAAAATCTCTCACCTTTGCTAGGGAGACCCAGAACTCCCAATCAGACACATTACATTAACAAAAGCACCTGACCACACAAATTAATTATTCGGGCGGAGGGTGGGGAAAAAACTCTGGGAGACTTATCTTTATTCACAATGGCCAGGGCCATAAATACTGAAATTGGCAAAGGTGTCAAAAGGGTGGTACCCCTTGCGTCTGGGGCCTACCTTTTAGAGATGGCGTCTGCCGAGGCTCTGGTAGGCGTCCTGAAGAAAAAGCCTTTATCTTTGGCGGGGGTGGGTATTAAAGCTGCGGAGCTCTCTGCCGGATCACACAGCGAGGGGGTGATCCACAATATCCCCCTCAACACAGACATAGACACAATACCCGAACACTTTGCATCCACATCCCCAAGCCAAATCATAACATCCGCATACCGCCTAAAAAACAAATTCGGCAGGGAGTCAACAGCAGTCTTATTAAAATTTACAGGGAAGGAGCTGCCAACTCACGTCAAAATACGGGAAACTGACATATTGTTTCCCGTTCAAGAGTATGCAGCCCCTCCACTAAAATGCTTCAGATGCCAGGGCTTCGGCCATAAATCACAAAGATGCCAGGGGCAACTGAAATGTGCAAAGTGCGGGGGGGGGGAGCATGGCATAAAACAGTGCACAGCGAAGTTTAACAAGTGCACAAATTGTCATGGTGCCCACACAACGAGCTATAGGGGCTGCCCCTCTTACATAAGGGCAGCCAAAGTGACTTGGCTTATGAGGAGAGAAGGAGTGGGGTGGCAGAAAGCCAACTCACAAGTGCCACCCACCTCTTCCCACCTATACAACAGTGCACGCACTCCGTCGCCAGGTCAGGCCCCCGTGGGAAACCCAAGCCCTCCCCAGTCCCAGGGGAGGGTGGAGGGCCCCGGAAGGCCAATAAACCGCCTGGTGAGGGACGCTGAGGGTAAACTTTGGCGGCACGTAGGAGACGGAAGACATGGAAGTTTCCAGATTCTGTGCTCCGTGCCCCAGGGCGGACCTCAGCGGCCCTCGGGGTTAGGGAGGTGTGACCGGGGGGTGAAACCACCCGGCTACCAAACTAACAAAACCGACGGTTTCGTGCACACTCACCCCATAACAATTGAGGAGTATGAAATAGAAACCAAAATGGTGGTAGAGGACGACGTAGTCCTGCTGTTGGACGGGGATGAGTCGAGGACTGTCTGGATGGTGAGTCCCTGCCTACCAACAAGGTTGTCCCTGTTGCCACAGGGGAAGTGGACTTATCACCTCAACCAATGAAAAGCGGTGAGGTGACACCCACAACCCCCCCCCCCCCACCCCAGTGACAACAGAGACAGCAACCCAGTCCTCTCCCATTAATATTAAAGTTCTGCAAGAAGAAAAGGGGACTGGGTACAATATCGACATTGACCATAAAGAAATCAAATTAACAATCTCTATTTATGATCTGTTAAGTATCATCAAGGACATTAGAGCAAAAACCACCATCAGAACAGGTGTCAACCTTGATAAATTTCTAAAACAACAGATCATAAAAAAGCTCCAAATCCACGACTCACTTCACTCCTCAAAACCTAACCATGCTCCTGGGACCCCCCGTCAAATCCCCACCGAGTTCGCGACCGGGCTATTGAGAACACCCTTGAAGAGGCCCGCTACTCCCAGAAAGGTTAAAAACCAAATTCCTAGTAAAGGAAGACTGACATCCAACCGCAGATAAATTCAATCGAAACTTTAACCTAATATCCTTTAAAGCTGGGGGGTTAACTGCACATAAACATGCAAATATTTTGGAATATTTAGACAAACATGATATTCATGTCATATGCATCCAGGAATCAAAATTACCAAAAAAAACACAATTAAAAAAATACCTGGATACAAGGGGATCTATAAATATCATCTAAATACAAACAACCACGTATGTGGGGGGCTGATAGTGTATGTTAAAGATTCCATCAATCATGCAGAGGTCACTGTGGAAAACATCAGGGATCAAAACGGGGAAACAAAGGTCGAATTGCAAATAATCAACCTTTATTTAGAACAATTCCCTCTACATCTGGTCAATCTTTACTCCAGGGGCTGGAACCCTGAAGTAATTAACAAATTAAACTCACTTTTGGCAGGTGAGCACAAGGACAGCATCATAACTGGTGACTTCAATGCCCACCATGTAGCTTGGGGTTCAACCAGTACTGACCGTCATGGGGAGGTTGTTTGGAACTGGGTAACGGACACAGGTAAAGTCCTACTAAATGACGGCAGTCCAACCAGAGTAGGCCAAGCGTTGACTTGTTTAGATCTAACGATAGCTAGTCCAAGACTTTCGGTATTTTCGGACTGGGGAGTAATGGAAGATACTTGGGGTTCAGATCATTTCCCAATCATCACTTCAATTCAAAAACATGGTATGCCAGAGCCAAAAAATAATTCTGACACCAAATTTAACTATAAAAAAGCAGATTGGGAAAAATTCAAAGAAATGTGCGAGGAAATTAACCCTGATGGAATACACTCGACAAATGTAGACATGCACTGTCAGCTCTTAACAGAAAAGTTTCTATTTATTGCAGGGGAGTGCATCCCGGTCAGTAGGACAAAACAATATAGGAGAAGCCTTGTCCCGTGGTGGAACAAAACTTGTAATGATGCAGTCAAGGGGCGAAAAAAATCACTAAATAAATTAAAGAGAAATCCATGTCCAGAAAACTATAATTGGGTACATGGAGGCTCAGAGAAGCGCAACAAAGGTCATACTAGATGCCAAGAGGCAAGACTGGGAGGAATTCTGCAATTCGTGCAATCACAACACGAATTCGATTGATTTTTGGAAAAAATCCGCAGAATTCGAGGAAATTCATATAGCCCCATACCACTACTAAAAGATAATAAGACATCCGCAGTCACCCCCAGAGAGAAAGCTAACGTACTTGTCTCTCATTATAAGGATGTCTCCAGCGACTCAATTATCTCTACAGAAATATTAGAAATCCAGGCAAAATTTGAGTCAGAAAACAAAGAAAAAATAGAACTCCTAGGAGAGAACATACCTCTCAATAATAGCTTCTCAATTTCGGAACTTGAAGACGTAATCAGAACTAGGAGTAGCTCAGCCACGGGCAAGGATAGGATCTCTTACATGTTGTTTAAAAATATGCCCAAAAAAAACCCCTAGAACTTTGGCTCAAATTATTTAATATGGTGTGGACGACAGGGATATACCCCAAAACCTGGAAAGAAGCCATAGTTATACCTTTACTAAAACTAAATAAACCTGAAAACGAACCAAAATCATACAGACCCATAAGCCTGACATCCCATGCGGGGAAATTGCTCGAGGGGATGGTTAAGGCTCGTTTAGAACATCTATTAGAATCAAAAAACATTATAAATCCCTTTCAATCCGGATTTAGAAAGGTAGGAGCACATTAGATCAGCTCGCTAGACTGCAACATGACATAATCTATGCTAGGAATAGAAGAAGGTATGTTGCAGCCATCTTTCTCGACCTACAGGCCGCTTTTGATCTGACATGGCATGCAGGAGTTCTTACTAAACTTAAAGACCATGGTATAACAGGCAACTGTTACAGGTACCTGAGAGCGTTTTCAAATGATAGGAAAATCCAAGTTAAAGTGGGGGACACACTATTAAATCATGAGACCCTAAAGAGGGGTACCCCACAGGGCTCGATCCTCTCCCCACTACTGTTCTCGCTCCTTATAAATTACTTTCCTAGCAGTGTCGAAGGGACGGGACTAGTAGTTAGCCAATTCGCCGATGATTCGAGCGCATGGCTAACTGGCTCCTCGTTAAAACCGCTCAGAAAAAAAGCCCAGAGCGGATTGGACGCCATTTGGGAGTGGTAAAAAAATGGGGATTCAAAATTTCACAAAGTAAAACTGTAGGCATTCTTTTTGGACTTAAACAAGAGATGGATTTGGACGTATATTTAGGGGGAGAAAAAGTAAATTTTAAAGATAAGGTAAAATTTCTGGGAATGACTCTTGATAGGAGGTTATCATTCAAGAGTCATATTCAAGACATCATTGAAAGATGCCAGAGAGACTTGAACTTAATGAGGATGTTAAAAGGGATTGACTTCGGTTCAGATAAACACAGTCTCCTGTTACTCTACAAGTCTCTCATACGTTCAAAAATTGACTATGACTGTCAAATTTACTCCATCGCAGCCAAAACAAATCTTAAAAAGCTTGATAGCCTACAAAATCAACCTCTCAGGATAGCACTAGGGGCCCTAAAATCCACACCTATAAGCATATTGGAACAACAGGCTGGGGTGCCTCCCCTACGTCTGCGGAGGGATTATCAGTCAATTAGATATTGGGCCAGGGCCCGTACCAAACCGGACAACCCTGTGAATCAAATCTTCGGCACCGGCTACTTTTACAAAACACCAAGGAGGGGATCTGAAAAGACACCCCCACTCCCTTTTGGAGCTTATACGCAAAACCTGGTGGAAGCCTGCGGTGTCGAAGAGAGCGGCGTGGCGACGCTCGGCCCGGCCGAGGTGGAACCGTGGACCCTGAAAAAACCCGAGATCGACCTAAGTGTTACAAAACTGTTCACTAAAAACGACTGCCCTAATAAAATCAAGGCGCTAACACTGGAGCATTTGGACAGCAAATACAAAAACTGGGTTAAAATATATACAGATGGAAGTAAAGACCCCCAAAAGGGTAGGGTGGCTTCCGCTTTTGTCATTCCTTCTATTGATCTAACATTTTCGGAAAGAATATCAGACAAAACTTCCATCTATACGGCGGAAATGAATGCCATCCTACAGGCCTTGAGCTGGATAAACAAACAAGAAAAAACAAGATCTGTTATTTTTTCGGACTCTTTAGGATCACTTATCTCCATAGAAAATAATAAAAGCAGATCCAGGCCTGACCTCCTCAATCAAATCAAAATTGTAGCAAACCAGTGCATGGAGAAAGGCCACATTGTCACTCTAACATGGTGTCCAGCACATGTAGGGATCTCGGGAAATGAAAGGGCTGACGGGGCTGCCAAAGCCGTCCTGAGCGCTTTGCAGGTGGGACGTCACACGGGCCTCGCACCAACTGAAATCTATTCAATATCAAAGAAAAAATTATTAAATAAATGGAAACAACATTGTAAAACTATTAATGACAAAATCAATGATGGACGGTCAAAAACACCATCACTAAAACGCCCACCAATTTACTCAAGTAACTTTCGGATTGAACGTAGTATAACAAGATTAAGATTGGGCACAACTCTTTTACCTGGCAGTACCGGCCAATATATCTTAAAACCTAAATCCAGATTGTTCCACGTGCGGGGTCCGGTTTGATGACAAACACCTGTTGTTACAATGCGAGGACCACAGGGGGGAGAGGATAAAATTAGAACAAGTTTTACTTTCGGAAAATTTGGTATTTAACAAGACAAATATCCTCTACCCACCCAAACTACTAGAAACAACAATATTTAAGGCACTGGGAGAATGTATTCACAACACCCAGATGTCAACAAAAATCTAAAAATAAAGTAAATGATATGAAAAAAAAAAGTCCGACCACCCCGACGTCATGCCTTCTCAAAATATACCAGCCTTGAAACCCAATGATACACCTGATTGGTACAAACTATACGACCTGCAGATCTTTTACTATAAAACACATTATTAAAACATTATAATGAATTTAATGACATAAACATAATAGAAGATGTTCCTTTTAACATTGTTATACAGTTTTAAATAAAATATATAAATTCTATTCTGGGATAAACAGATAAAATACCAGCCCCTCCCAGAATCGAACTGGGGAGCCATCCCTTTTTTTCTAATAGTATAAATATAAGGGTGGCTCTTCCAACAAGGGCTATTTTGGTTAAATCCATCTATACCAAAACACAGAACATTAAGAGCGCCTCTGTGGGATGTACACCATGATGATGCATTAGTGTCACACAGCAACCCAGCTTGCCCGGACCAACCCCCAACCCTGGGATGATAAAGGTCCATAGATGGGGCCGGGGATGGTTGGTAGGGTCTGATGGGCGTGTGACACTGTGTATCTTCTGGATCCAAATAATACATAAAGGACATATAGTAACCCGGCTTGCCCGGACCAACCCCGACCCTGGGATGATAGAGGTCCTTAGATGGGGACGGGGATGGTTGGTAGGGCCTGATGGACATATGATACCATGTATTTTCAGACCAATTTAAGGCTCGGCTTGCCCGGATCGGCCACTAGCCCCGCACCCACAAGTAGATGGAGGCGGGGCTGGTGGAAGTTGGTAGGGCCTGCCCGGCAGAAGGTGAACAAACTTAAACAAAAATTATAACAATTTTATCGGGCATCCCGCAGGGGCGTACAGAGAAGGCTTGACTAGGGGAGGGTGATAGGGGCCCTGGATAAGCTTACCTCTTCGGGGAACCCAAAGCGAACTCGGTTCACCGTCCGATGAAAACCGGGTGCCTTACATCTTCAAAAAATACAGCATCGTGGGGGAGTTCGTGGCCAAAAATGAAACACATTAGAATGTTTTAAAAAAAATTATACACTACCGACTAATGGTAACCACTTCCCAGTGCCGAAGACTACCAACGCTCTATGCAATTGTCAAAATTTGGTTTAGGTCTCGGCCCTGTTCTGTCTCTTCTAACGAGTTGTCTTATATAATATCAAACTTCTCTACTCTACTCTAAGGTGTACATGGATAAAAAGAAAGAACTGATAAAATAAAAGAATAATATCCATGTATTAACCTTTCTATACTATTTAAAAAACAACAAATTTTCAATAATGACAGTGGTTCTACCCAGGAAATGGATGGAAATCAAAAATACTGAATATATATATGGTCGACCAACAAGTTTTCGTGGTATAAACAGTTTTCGTGGTATTTTACATTAACACCGTTTACATGGAAGCGCGCGCAGATGCACCGGATGTTTTGATCGTACTTTTGACAGTTTTGACAGATGAAACTTTTTCGCAAAATATGCGGTTAAAACAGGTAAAAAAATGCCCAAATAAGAATAAACAAGTGTAAGATTAATTTCTAAATCCAAATAACAATGTTTTACTTTAATAATTCAGTAATTTCCATCTTTATATCTCTTCTAAAAATGAGCGCTTAGGAACGCTTCATTTACTTTTATGCAGCATGTAAGCGACCATCACACATTGGAGGTCTTCTCAAAGTAATAAACAAATGTCAGATTGAGAAACCTATTTAGAAGTGGGAGTTTGGGGTGTGTTTAGATGGCTCTGTGTGTTGGTGTGTGTGTGAGTTTGAGTGTGTGTGTGTGTTTGTGTTGGATTAAAAATATATCTAAAAAATTTAGAATGTGACAAATTATAATATTCCCCTACACCTAAGACTACAAATAACAATTTTTCATTTTTTTAGTTACATCCACGCAAGAAAAGCAAATACCGAAACTACCAGCCAGAATCTCTCCATAAAGCTTATGAAGAATGGAAGGCAGGCAGAATGTCAGTGTATAAAGCTGCAAAACTGTATGGTATTCCTGAGCAGACCCTTAGAGACAGGGCACGTGGCCTTATTAAGGCAGATGTCACCAAATCAGGACCTGCTGCCCTGTTATCAGAAGAAGAAGAGCAAGTGCTTTGTGATCATATCACTAAGATGGCTTTATTTGGCTACGGTTATTCGTACTTTGAACTGAGAGTATTAGCTACAGATACTGCTATATTTTCAGGAAAACTGAATAAAAATGCCAAACTGTTAAGTGAGATGTGGCTCATTAGATTTTTAAGAAGGCACCCTAGTCTTAAAGGATTGAAGCCCAGAGGACTATCACTGGTCAGGGCGAAAGCAGTTAGTCCTGAAATAGTTCAAAACTACTACGAAGAATTGGACAAAGTGCTAAAAAAATATGATTTGCATGGAAAAGCCCATAGAATATTCAATGTGGACGAAACTGGTATTACGCCAGAACACAAACCACCAAATATTGTTGGTCCCAAGGGAATGACAAGTCCTGCAATAACATCCCCTAAATCTAACACAACAACTGTCATTACCTGCTGCAGTGCTACTGGCCAGTCCGTCCCTCCATATTTTGTCTTTAAGGGAAAGCGGTTTTCAGATGATTTGTTAAATGGTGCTTTACCAGGTACTGGGGCCTGCATGTCTGAAAAGGGCTGGTCAAATAGTGAAGTTTTTCACAAATACATCACAGAGCACCTTTCAAAACATATTCCTGGTGGTCTTGGGCATGAATATACACTGATTATGTATGATGGTGCAACCTCTCATTTCAGTTCTTCATTGATACGGTGGGCATACAGAGTAAAGTTGTTCTTATGGTCTTACCTGCACACAGCTCACATTTGTTGCAGCCATTAGATGTAGGCATTTTTAAACCATTTAAGTCTGCTTACAATAGGGCTTGTCAGGAATTCTTAAGGCAAAATGTTGGCAGGCAAATCACACGTTATGATATTTGTGAATTAGCATGTAAGGCCTATGTTAAGGCATTGACCCCTTCCAACATCATCAATTCATTTAGGAAAACTGGTATTGTCCCATTCAACATGCAGGCTATTGCTCCTGAATGTTTTATGCCAAATGAAATAATGACAGAGAAGCAGAGTCAGTCTGACCAACCAGAGTCTCAGCCAAATGAATGTCTACAAACCTCAGTAGCATCATTTCTGGTACATAAAATACCCAGATTTGTCCCACCTTTGAAAAGAAAATTATCATCCAAAATTCAAACTTCTGGCAAAGAAATTACAGACTCTCAACTGGCAGGGACTCTTATTGGGTCAAACAAGAAGGCAGACACAGTGAATAAAAAAATAAAGAAATTTGCCACACCTTTTAAGGCTGTATCCCCTTGTGAACCGGGACCTTCTGGGGTCGAAAAGCCCTCACAATCTGACACCAGTAGTACTGGAAGTTCTGATGACTCAGATCATGAAGACAACCACACAGAATCTGAGAAATGCTGTGTTTGCAAAAGATTCAACGTAAACAAACCCAACAATGACATGATTTTATCTATCATAACTTGGGGTCAATGTGATATGGAAGGTTGTGGTCACTGGGTGCACTTAAAATTTTGCACAAAGGTAAGGGTACTCAGGAGGCACGACTCTTTTGTCTGTCCATGTCACAGTGCAAATTCTGAAGAATAAATCTTGTCCTAAAAACTGTCTTAAGAAAGAGTGTTGTCCTAAAAACTGTCTTAAGAAAAAATGTTGTCCTAAACACTGTTTAATTTCAAAGATCTGTACTACAGTATATTTAAATGTATGTATGCATTATATAGGTCTGTCCTAAACACTGTTTAATTCCAAAGATCTGTACTACAGTATATTTAAATGTATGTATGCATTATATAGGTCTGTCCTAAACACTGTTTAATTCCAAAGATCTGTACTACAGTATATTTAAATGTATGTATGCATTATATAGGTCTGTACTAAAGACTGTTTAATTCCAAAGATCTGTAGTACTACAGTAAATTTAAATGTATGTATGCATTTTATAGGTCTAAGTTAATTATTAGTGATTGTTCACAGCGATAACATCAATCGTGTTTACCTTGTTGTTGATATTTTCACCAGATGTTGTTTTTACAATGCTGTTTACATTTAATAACACATGAAATAAAATTTGCTGTCAGGCAGATTAACTAGTATACTTGTATTGTTGTTTTGAGATGACCCCCGAAAACTTGTTGGTGACGTCATGGAAAAAATGGCTGGTATGTGTGTTTTTAAAATCGCTGGAAATAGGATTTGGAAAGTCTTCAGTGAATGAATTTTACTGAAGTGAGTAGATTAGTGTCAGTTTAACAAAACTTTGTTCCTTTTCCCAACCAACATGATTACTTATTATGCCAGTAAGCAGTTAAACTGTTAAGTACCACGAAAACTTGTTGGACCATCATACTTTAACATTTCTAAAAATCCCTTATACAGCTTCTCCTTTACCTGTAAAGGCCATGGGCTCTCCGGAATGCGGATAAATAATAAGAAAAAGCCATCATAATGTAAATAAATATACATCAACAGTAATACATAATTCCTATAAGAACAAGGATCGAATTATAATCTCTTAATACTATTTATATACTAAACATTGACTATATACCAAAATAATGTATTACGAATATTGTACTATTATTTATAATAATGTCCTACGATCTATTTACATAATATATAGGCAAGAAAAGAAGAAATGTAACATTAATAGAATTATTTAACAAACTTGCCTGTTTTTTCTGAACACCGTGGGAAAACAAATATATAGAAGGTGAAGGTCGCAACATACTAAATAGAAAATCACCTTTACCGTTTCGAACAATCGTATCCACAAGAAGGCACCCGGGTATACCAGTGAAAACATGGAAAATCCGAGCGAAACCCCTCTCATTGACACAATCCAAACCGTAACAATTAACACACAGTCGATTTTTATACATCTCGTTAACACATGGTGCCAAAAAATGGCGAACCAAAGTTAACAGGAAGAGACTTACTTTCCATGCATGAATACAAATACACTTTTAACACTTATAATGAACAATAATAATATAAATGCAACATATAACTTTTAATAAATAAGCATAGTAATCAATATCTGTGAAAACAAGTCCTGTTAAATAATATCTATATCTATGAAATATTACAACGTTATTCATAGTATAGAGGCTATAACATCGAGCAGATATGTTGCAGACTCTGATCACACGGGGGGCGCCGCACGGGTTTCATCGGACGAGTGAGGCACCTTAGGGAAAAAATACTTTACCGTAAATCTCTCCTGCGCTCTAGTGTTTTTCGCCATACAGTGCCTCTGAGGGACACAGGCCTGTCCATACTCATAAAATAATTAATTATAAATAATTCCCAAATCCTCTCCCTCTCTTCCGATAAACATTTAAATAATATTCTTACTCTATAGGGAACGGGAGATATCCTTTGTTATTGTCAAACACGGGTAAATATATCTCCCTTCCCTTCTTTTACTAATCTTTTGAGTTGTGTTATCTCTTATATCTCTGCTTCTATGGTGCATGTGGATGAATAAAAAAAAAATATACGACTGCCAGCGGGACCTTTGAATTAAAGAATAGGTCCCATCGTCCACATGTTAACCAGTCTTTTCTATTTTTAAAATTAGTTGGATTACAGATGTTACAGGGGACAGGCCTGAAAACATGTACATTGTAAGCTGTATATATATAAATGTAAATATTATTCATGATTTAAATTCTTGATTTTTTAAAAATAAACATACTTTTAAAAGGTCCTATAAAGGTGCCTATAGCATCGGTTAAATAATATAACTATATGTTTTATCTTTTATTTTAACTGAATACATTTTTTTTGGTTTTTAAAATATTGTATTTTTTATCACTATTATAAGTCCCAAATGAGGCACTGTATAAAAATATATTGTAACCTTGCAAAGAGGCGAAATAATCTATACTCGATGTTAATTAAGTGGACTGGAAATGAAATGTCATAAAAGAAAAAAGGAAGTGTAAACTGATATTTTATACAAAAGAAATTTTACTACACATTCACCTCAGCACATAAATACAACACAGATAATAAAACCACCCGTACATTATATAAGCCTAATGTCAATACATAAGTAACCCATAATCATCCTTATGTTGTTTAATTTTTAATCCTTTTAACCTACCAGACACTAGGCAACCCTCACGCCATTAATATAATACTGTGATATTTTATTTTAAACTCCCATACTTTAATGCTCGCCCTATAACAATAGTTAGGGCGAGGGTAAACAAGACCAAATATTGATTGAAACAGTTCATAGCAAAATCTACCGTATAGGTAGTAAGTCATATGTAAATATAAATCTGTTGTAACATTATATACATATAAACAGTACTATGTACACTCCATTCACAAAGTGCTTTATTTCTAAAATCTAATGTCCAGTCCACTTTGTAACAAACATGATTAATTCGCCTTGTTTCTTTGCATGAACCGTAGCCTCCTCCGGACATGTTTTGGTGTTGGGGACACCATTCGATATAATTTATAGGCATATAGTCATATTAAAAAAGTATAGGCTTAAAAGCCATTTTTTTATTATTTTAAAAGAACAGTTAAGACAATGTACAGGGGCGGATCCAGGATTTCAGAATAGGGGGGCCGAGGGAGTAACATTCGGCCGCAGGCCGGAGCTGATCGCGCCGCAGGCGCGAAATCCGCGGCGGGGGGTCTGGAGGGGGCTCCCCCAGAAAATTTTGAATTCTAGATGCGCTGAGATGCGATTTCCAAGCATCTGTGGGGCATAATTTCCTTATATTTTTGCTCACTTTTAAGGGCAAAATACTTTTTTTTTGTTGGTCGTCGAAAAATAGGGGGGGGGGGGGGGGGGGGCGGCCCCCCTCTGGATCCGCCCCTGATGTACCACAATTGTTATGCATATCCGCCACGGCACCTTTCCAGGACCACATAAACGTATGTTTTATTTTTAAAAGTACAATTAAACAAAAAAATACAATTTTTATGTACAACGTGTACATCCCCAAAATATAATATCAAGGTCTACCCCTCTATGTTATTATAATAAATACGTTTACAGTTAACAAATAATTCTTTGGTTAGATAATACGAGGTCAGAATTTCCTTGAAATTAAAAATTGACCTTTTTCGAAGGTTGATTTTTTTTTCTGGGCCATCAAAACAATTATGTTATACATCTACATGGGAAACCTATAAATTTTCCTAATTGGCATGAGTAGCACTTTTCGAAAATGTATAGATTTGATCATATTTTGTCATGTGTAAAATGGGTGTTTTTTGCTAGTAAAACCTCAATTTATTCGTGAATATTGACTCTTGATATAATTAATATTGTTTTTTTTTTCAAAACTGTGAACATGAACACAAATTATTGAAAGAAAATGCAGCATCGCGTTTTTCGGCAAATATTGTTTTAATTTGTACGTTAAACAAATTGAGTACGAAAACTGCGCGAATGACTATTTAGCCACTTGGCACGGCAAGGGAGATAACTATAAAAACATGCAACTGTAGCCGAAACTATGCGATTTTCAATTCTCACAAGTTTGAAAGTCTAAAGTAAACATTGGCAAGTGTAGATTTGTCTAGTAAGTATTATTTTATTTATTTTTTATGAATAAAATATCTTAACGCGTACGTTTTCGTACCAACTGTTACATTCTCCAGCATTAATTATATATAACGTTTCAGTAGTATACTTTATCTTGGGTGCTGGTCTTAATGTACCATTACCGTAATCATGGTAATGTACCAGGACTAAATGTACCATTTTTGGATCGAATGTTCCATTTATAGTTTATATAGGGTTCATGGTAGGCCAATTGTTCAGCGTAGAGGAACCCATTGAGGGGTGATAATTAGGTGTAAAAATCCCCCTGGGGCATTCTGTTGTGTTTATGTCAATTGATAAACCAGTTTGTTGATATGACAGGCTAGTTTTTAACCATTTATAAATCTGTTTGAAGAATAAACAACAAGTCGTGTATGGGTTATTAACAATTGTTCCATGTGATTAAGAAATTATAAGATTACGGTAATGGTACATTACGTCCGACAACCCTTTATCTTTGTGATCAGGTGATGCCATATAAAACTTATTAATATGCATTTACTATCATTAAGGATTATTCAATCAATTCAATTAAAAATGGGTATTTTAAATTTCCTCTGATCAATAGATCTATGCTATGCTCAGCTTTTCAATGTTTTATGTTTAAATAAATTGATATCTAGTTAAGGGCTGCATGGTTTGCTTATCATGTAAGGTATATCATCGTTCAGAGGAAAATAAATGTGTCTTTAAATAATGTAATTTTTCTTTTTCAGATGTTAAGTCGATCATTTTGAGGAAACCAAGAATATGTCAGGAACTTGCTATTTGTATACAGGCTTAGACAACACTTCTTTATGTCTGTATCATCATTTTGATGCAGATTGGTTTTATCAATTAGATCTGTATCTTGATATCATTTTATAATTTGTAAAGTGTATTAGTAATTAAAACGGTATCAAAAATAAAAAATGAAAAACAATCATACATTAAATATTTAGGTTTTTAATGTATCTTATGATGTAATCAATTGTTAGATCTTTATTTTAAGGCCATTTATATATGCTCATGGATAGTTTCTATATCAGTGAAAACCTTGGCAGCCATCTTTAAAGGTAACTTCAAGGGATGTTCATATGAATTGTATACACAGGTAATTTTCTTTTCCTTGTAATTTCTTCATTTGCTGTCCGAAAATTAAAAGCTATACACCACTTGAAATTCATAATTTTAGAATACAATATTTTTACAATTGATGAATGCACACATAATTAATACACACACATAAATTAAACTATTGGCTCATACTTAAAACATAATGAATAGTGTGTCATTTTTGGGTGTATTTCTTTAACATTTTAAACAATCAAAATATAGTTTTGATATTTAAAATTCTTTATAAAAGCTGTTAAATTTGATATAAAATTCAGTAAAATAGACTGAAAAATAAAAACACAGTCGTGAGTTTAATACGGCACATATATCCTGCTTTCGGCCTGCATTCGCTTCTGCCCACAAAGATGACTGCCTTAAACTGTCTTATCAGTGTTGATGACATCACATGGAATCTATCTATTAAAGGTGATATGTAAATAAAAATATTTTTAAGATTACTTTGGTAATTGTGTGCATTTTTGTGTTCAATTGGATTATGGTATACAGCTTTTGATTGAAGAGGAGGAATTTGAATAAGATACAACACAGCAGTATGTTGAATCCTGTTATGTTCATGATAATTATGAATAGGTTAAAGGCCATTTCTTGTTAGTTTTGTGTAATTGCCAATATATTTGTTCCATATACATGTGATACATCATTTACAAAGAATAAAGCCAATTGTCATTATTTAATGAATTTCTAAAATTATATTACATATTTATTAAGATTCTCAGACAGTGAAAATAAAAATGAAAAAAACAAACATGTTTTTACTTTATGTGTTTTAGGTACAACGATTTGTCGAAGGAAAGGTACTAACAGACCAACAAGTGTCCCAGACAAGGTATCTTTAACCTTACTAAATAAAGTTTGAGCAAATGTTCTACCACTTTGAACTAAATAGTTTCATATACAATTTTGATTTATTGCACCTAGCCCCTAAGGCAACTAAGTAGCTCCTTATGGACTGTCTTTTGAATAATCATCTACCGGCACTAATTGGTTAATGCTAGACACATTTACCAAGTTTAAGTCTCAAGTCTTGCAGCATGAATTGAATGATGCATACTACTCACAGTCATTGGAGGAAGGTTTGAGAAATGGGCCTAAGTATTCCACCAGTACAAAATATTAGTGGCCAATGCAAGATTACATTATGATCATTTTATAGCTCAGACCCTCAGGGCAGATTACTACCCGCAGGTTAGAATATAGGCCCTCATGACACATAACAGGTACTCAGTCAATCTTTTACTTTTTATGAATGAACTATAGTCCATCAGGCTTTTTTTCTCATAACCAACCATATTATACACCCCCTCAAACCATACTATACACTTTCCTCAAACCATACTATACACCCCAGACCATATCATGCACACCTCTCAGCCCATACTTTAGTCCCTCAGATCATAGTGTTCACACCCCTCACATCATATAATACACCCCTCAGACCATACTAACCACCAATCAGACCAGTATGTACACATGCCCTTAGACCATATTATACACACCCAGACCATATTATACACACCCCTCAGATGTATACTATACTCCTCTCAGGCCATAGTGCACACCCCCTCAGATTCATCTAATAACCTTTCACCCCCCCCCCAGGACTATACTATACACCTCCCTCAGACCAGACTATACACACACACACTTCCAGACCATATATATCACCACTCCTCAGACTAACTGTACACACCCCCTTAGATAATATAATACACCCCTCAGATCATACTATACACCCATCATACCATACCACATACCCTCAGACCATGCCATATGGCCCCCTCAGACCATACTATAACCCCAGACCATATAATCTCTTCAGACCATACTACATGCCCATCAGACCATAGTGTATACCTCTCAGACCAATATATTTCTCCCTCAGACTTTGTCATAGATCTCCAAGCTAGTTATTTTACCAACTAAGTTATGATTTTAACCCTCAGGTCAATGGATACTCATCTCAGACAGTAATACACCCTCATGTGCCATTGTATTCTCATGGACAGCCAAGACTATACACAAATTAGTTAAGATTGCCCCCCCCCTCAGGCCAAATTACACACCTATTAGGCAAGTTGATACCATATTACTCCAAATAATATCCACTCAGGCTATATTGTACCCTCACAGTCCATACCTTATCCAAATTAGGCAAAGTATACACCCTCAGGACAAAGTATCCCCAATTGTGCAAGCTTATACCCCATCAGC